>VYZM01004627.1:290845-411262 GCA_013398915.1 Dromas ardeola | reverse complement strand
GAGGGGAATTTTATTTTTATTGTGGATTCTGTGTCAGGAAGTCTATACAAAGAACTTTTAAATAAAGTCTAATGGAGGTTTTGAGAAACTTGTGGTTTTGTCATTGTAAAAGCTATGGTGGACATCAGTGGAGTGATTTTCCAGGGTCTGGAAACAATTTATTTGGAGGGAAATCCCGGTGGCCCTTAAAGGGAGGATGGATGTAGTATGGATATTCAGGCTGACATCGCTGAGATGCTGCTGGTAACCTGGAGTTTTCCAGCTTAGAAAAAGGTGGAAACTGGGATATCTCGGGAGATGGTGGTGAAATCTCCATCCTGGACGAATTTAAACTCAGTAGGACGTGGCCCTGAGGAACCCCACCTCAGCTGGCCCTGCTTTGAGCAGGGTGTTGGACCAGGGGCATCCAGAGGTCCCTTCCAACCTGCATGACTTAATGACCCCATGGCCATTCTCAGGTGTCGCCTTTGCTGCCCATAGCCACGATGATTTTTACCCCAGGAAGCTAAAATTCACTGAAACAATGCACTTTTCCCTGCCCCTCCAAAAAGTCCCCCAAAAGCACAAAAAAAATGAACTCTACCCCCCCTCCCCAGGGCACGGGGCAGCTCTGGGGCTGAGGTCCTAAATTTCCCCAAGCCTCAGTTGTGGTCTGCAGGCACGGGCTGATAACGCTTGCCACGGCCCAGTGGAGGTGCTCAGAAGGAAGAAGTGAGCCTTGCAGGCACACACCACGGACGGGGCAGGTGAATGCCAAAACCAGAGCACGGGAGAGGGCATTTACTCACTTCTGGAGAACAGGGCTGCATTGGTTAAATCCTGGAAAGGAGACCAAGGTTACAATTAAAAGCTTATCCAGTGTCTTCCTCCATGGGTCAGAGTGGGACACTCACAAGGAGAAGGTGATCTGGTCTTCACCTGCCCCACACGTTGAGGTGCTACTTTCTGAAGGACTTCAGGTGGGTCTTTGAGGACCATGACATGAGATGCTCCACATGTGTTGTACACGATGCCTTTGAAAGCAGCCCTCCCAACAGGATTTGCCTTCCATAACGCCATTTACAAGACTAAACAAAGCTGGCACGACACCTCAGGTTCCCCGTTCATCGCTGCACATGATCCACAGGGGTCCAAGAGGCTCACCTTGACTTGTCCATGTGCAGATTCCTCGTGGCAAAGGGAGCGAGTAGAGCTGCTCTGGGCTTCATCCCGGTGGGGATTTACGTTTTTAGGTGGCCCAGCTTTTATGCCATTCCCGGCACATGGAGCAGCCTAGCTCCCAAAATTTCCCATCAGTACCAAGTCACTTGTGCAGGGCTTGGAGATGGCAGGAACGCTGCTTGACTGGGGACAAGCTGAGCCCTGGCAGCCACGCTTGGGAAGCTGTGCTGTGGATTTGGCCCCTTCTCCGAGCGCCCCACAAGGTCTTCATTAAAAAAGAGGGTAATGGGTAACTTTTATTTATTTATTTATCGTTATAATTGGCTCTTGCAATGGCTGTGGCCACTCCGGAGGACAGAGCAGCCTGCCCTGCATTTCACCATGCACAGGGACATGCTGAAGACCCCTTTTTTTTTTTGCCCTCACGGGATATAAAAGTTGCAGCTAGGTTAAAACGATCCACAAACCATCCTTCCCCCCGGCCTCCCACCCCTTTGCAGCACGCGAGAGGTTTTTCCCAATGTCAGTGCCACCTCTGTTTCCTGCGAAAGCTGCTTTCGATGGACTGTGCAGTGCTCTGGGATGCGAAGGAGCAGCCCGGGCTTTCACAGCGTGCCGGGGGGAGCAGCAGCTTGGGAAGGGCCCCCCCCGCCATCCCCTCCATCCCCGGGGCCGCGGGGCGCTGCGGTCGCCTCTCCCGAGCCTTTTAAGGAAGCACGTTACGCCCCGGGCCCCCGGCCAGCGGCCACGCGGGGTTACACATGGAAGTCATCTGCAGCTGGGAGCGCATCTGCCAGCGTGGCTGCGGGACCAGACCGGGAGTAAAAATAGCTCAGCTCGGCCCGGCAAAGCCCCAAGCAGCATGCTCCGCTCCCGGCTGCTGATGGTTAGCCCCGACATCCCCACCCTGCAGCTCTTGGGGTGGCTTTCGCCATCTCCCACCACCATTTATTAGCCCCCCCATGCTGTGGTTTCGGCCAGCATCCCTCCAGTCGCCAAACCCCCTATGTTAGGGGTGGGGGCTGCTCTCCTAATGTGTTTTTTTTGGTAAACAAATTAGATCTGGATAAATAGTTCCCATCCCCTTGTGAAACCATTTCTTAGCAGCATCCTAAAAGAAATACAGACACTGTGTTAATGAACTCGAGAACAGACGTGATGGATGTGCTGTAATCCAGAGGACGCAGTCCTTTAAGCTGGACTTCTTATGCAGACCTCCCATCTAAATCTCCTGCACCAAAAATGCCCAGGACTCAATCTTCCACCCCTGCCTGAGAGCCAGACAGCAAAGACATAACAGCTGGACTCAAACCTAGCATTTCGCCATAAGCTGAGGGCACATTGTGAAACAAAAGAGCTTCACTGGAAGCAAAGTATCCTGGCGACGACCTATTCCGTGGCCTGATGCTGTTTAGAAAGTCTCTCCATCTTTCGGCATGAGCCCCGAGCAAGCTCATGTCCCATGGTTGGCCTGATGCTCTCAAACCCTCAGGCTGTGGCCCAAAAAGGACTTGCCTGCCTGAAAGCCTGCTTTCTTGAGGCACATCAGCCTAATAAAAAATACTATCACTCCTTATAAACTGCATCTCTCATTGCCAGACCACAACAGCTACATCACTTCTACTAATGGCCAAGACGTCTTGTTAAAAGGTTCAGCGTCGGTGGAGAGGGTAACCTGGCATCCTCCTCCTACTCTGACCTCGCATCTTCTCTTGGACAGGCTTGGATACATGTTTCAGCACAACTCGCCTGTGGGACTCATGCCCTGAGGCACCCTGAAGTGACGCTAGGAAGGTCTGACCATCGATATAGACTGTAAGGGTGGGATATGGTTGCCTACATTGAGGCGTGATGTGTCCTTTCACAAACCCTCGGGCACCAGTTACATGGTGCGTGTGGGATCTCCTTAACCTTTATCACTTCAAATCCCATGCAGATACTGCCAACCACCACTGAGCACCTCGGCTTGCAGTAGGGGGCTTGCATTCAGGCAACCAGGACCCACTCCTAAATGGAGGTGTGGATGCAGGAGGGGATGTAGGACTTCGTGGCTTCCTCTGGGCAACTTACTGCGAAATACTCTATGAGAAGGCTCACAGCTAAAATAAGGGCTGGTGGCTCTGCTGACTGTAACAGAATTAGCATTAGGACTTGAAGACAAATCATTAAATCCAAGACTCGCGTGGACTTTACGCAGGTTTCCAAGGCAGGGTCATCCTGACCTCGTGAGCCCTGCAAAGGTTTGTCTAACCTGTTCACAGAAAACTCCAGAGATTTAGGGCAATTCTATAATTGCCCTAAAGGGTGACAGTGGGCAGTCCCTGGGACAAACTATTACATGGCTTTCACCACAGCCAGTCTCAAATCTCACCGGCTCTAATTGAAATCCAGAGGCTTTTGGACGAACGTGCTGCCCTCGGATGCAGCTGAGTTACGAGTCCACTGGTGAAAACCACAGAGTTCAACACCAGAACAGAGACATAACCTTTTATAATACCAATAGTATCGTAAAAATGAAGAGTAGGACATGTAGCAAACTCAAGCATTGCAGCCAGACCCTTAAAGTTAGGATAGCACCAGCACTTAATGCTTGGGTTAGGTTCTCTTAATGCTGTAGCTCTGCATTTAATCACAGCCTTCTTGGGAAACCTTTACAAGGAGAGGCAAAGCGGCTCTGACACATTTTATTAGCCAGTATTAAATTTATTACATCAGTAAAAGAAGTCAGTCTAAAAGTATATAGATGTACACGTGTACCCGCCTAGCTCCTTTCAGTTAAAGTGGGTTTTCCAGCGACGCAAAGCCAAAGCAATGCCCTACGCCGCGAGTGTTGACATTGCAAGGTCAAGAGTTTAAGGAAAAGGATGTTTTCCACACCGGGAGTTCCTGGAAATTAGGACTGAATCCAAGTGCTTCAGCATAGATACAGATAAACTTGAAGCAGCTGAGCCTGGAGAAAAGGATCTTCGGATAAATTGAGACATAAGTGTGGGCATTTCCTCGGCCACGGGTCTTCTGCATAGCCACCACTCTACCCTGCGTCCCTTCTTGCTTCAGCCTGATGCTTGTGAGATGGAAATAATACATCTCCCAACCCTAAAATCATTAAACCTCTGAGTAACAAGAAGCTGATAAGCTGAGATAAGGGGATTTGGAAGATGCGAGATTTTGTAGGTCCTCATTTGCTCTCTGCCCATGTTTCACAGCCCCTGCGCGCCCATAAGCTCTTTGGGGCAGGGCGGTCGCTGCCGGGGAGCAGCATCTCACAGGGAGCTCACCGCAAGCTGCTGGCGTGCCTGCCACCGAGACCGGCAGCCTGGATGGCTTTAAATCCCGAGACAATTTTAAACCCATGATAATTTCTCAACCCTTGCCACCCACCCAGAGCCCCGGCCCAGCAGCCGGGGACCGCTCACAAAATGGCAGCAGGCAGCTGGCTGGAAGCGCGGCCTTTGCAAAAGCAAACCCCATGGCTAAATTGGACGTGGCGGGGTAAACAGCCCCAGCAAATAGCTGGGACTGGGCTCCAGCTGCAGGATGATTTACGAGATGGCAGGAGCGGGTCTTTTCTTTAGTTAAACAGAGCAGATCCGAACCAGATGTCTAACCTTTATCTCGACTGCTGCGGAGACAGAGGAGCAGACAGGGGAGAGAGAAAGACGTTCGAGTTTCCATTAGCTGCCGCTCCGCTGTCTTCCAAAGTCAGCTCATAAAGAAAAATGAAGACCATTAGCCAGGAAACTTTGCTTTGGTGAACTATATGTTTTGTTTCGACCTTCGCTGCTATAGCGACCGCGCTGAAATAAAAGTGCAGCCGGCTGTGATGACCTCACCCTCTGACTGTATTAAAATCTGATATTATAGAGACAGAACCCGGGCAGATTATTGAAGATTTGCACATAGGCATGGCTGTGGTCTCTGGGAAAGAGCGGATGGGGACGGGCAAGCACGGAGGGAACAAGGGCAGGAGGCTGAGGCACCCATCTTTTGGGATTTTTCCCACCCAGTGAGGCAAGTGGGAGAGAGACGGGCTCTGCTTTGTGTTCCCGGGGAAGGGGCGACTTTTGGCCACCCGTGCTGAAAAGCTTTTGGGAAGGTTGTGTCGAGGTGGGACCACACGGGGTGGTTTCGCAGCCCGGTGCAAGCAATGGGGATTTCCAGACGGAGAGCCTGAGGCATACGCTCTCCCAGCTCAGTGCCTCGACAGGCGGGGGAATACCCTGGGAATAACATCCAGCTCTGAAACCAGCTTCCAAACCTGGCGTGAAAGCAACCCAGTGCGCTACTGGGAATCTCATCTGAGATGTGAGTGTCTCAATGTTAGGACATCCTAGTGGGAAAAGGCCAAATAAGTTGTCACTCTTAAAAAAAAAAGGTAGAAAATATTTAAGCCTGTAGGCAATTAATACGTATCATATAGCTTATAAATGGGATCTGCAAAATTGTGAGCGCGGTCAATGAACTGAAGTGGAACTGAAAGGCCTGAAAAAAGGTTGCTAGGGACAAAAGCAGTAGCTTGTTAGTTCTAAAATACTTGTCTAGTTTTCCAGAGCGGTGATTAATTCTGCAGACGGGGAGGTTGCGTCGGAGGTTAATGAAAAAAAATGAGCGTTGCATTAGATTGACTGGAATATTGCAGAGGGCATGACACAGTCTGCTTTGGAAATAACTGTACCGCTGTGGCGGCTCTTCTACGGCGTACGTGTTTCAGGCTCCCCTGCCCGGCTCCTTGCTGCTTCCCTACTCCAGCCCTTCGAGCATCCTCGTATTTACCGATGGTTCAGCTGCATCGCACATAAATCTCGGATGACAGCATTACCACTTACTGTCTAGCAGCTAAAAGTTTAAACAAGTGCCATTTGGAAAGTTCAATATTCTCACTCACTGCTCACACTTTTTCCCCCGGAAATCTGGCAATTTTTGTGGCAAGAATGGTTTTCTAAGTAAAAGATGATCAATGATTTAAAAGAGGCTTTTTTTGCAGCAGGAGGATTAAGTACAGCGAGCCTGACATTTCCCATTAACCCAAAGCTCTGCTGCTCTCATGGCATTGCATTTTCACCCAGTTCTTTTTTTTTGTTTTTTTTTTAAGAAATGAAAAATGAGTTTGGAAAAGCCAGTGAGCTTGACCCTCTGCTCCTGCCCTGGGAGGGGGGGTGGTCCTTGCTCCTGACGGGGTCCCTGCGGGGCTCGCTGGGTGAAACGTCCAGTTCCCTGGGCTGGCGGAGTTATGCAGGGGTGGGTTTTGGACGGACCGGCTGAGAGTCTGACCCAGCAAAAAAGTTGCCAGATCCTGAAGCCCTTTCCAAAATAATTACTCAAAATCCCCATCAAGCCCGGTTGAGTCCTTCGTTTTTGCTGCGCTTTCTTGCTCTCTGTCCCCCATCCCTCTTCTGTGGGATGCAGACCAGGGGCAAACGCTCTGCATCGCTCTCGGTGCCACCCTAGCAATAGATGCAGGTGGTCCCAGACTGACTCCTGACTGAGCTTAGCTATTTTATTTAACGCTCGTTCCACAGGAACGCTCGCTTCCCCGGGATGGAAGTAGCCATGGGAGAAGGGCAGAGGGGCACCTCCAGGAGCAGTCTGGAAGCCGCACTCCTTCACACCTAAAAGCCTGGCGAGGCAGAGCAGGTTGTAGGTGTCAATCTGGGACTAAAAGCCGCAAACTGTCCAAAGGGGAACCTAAAAATGCAAATGTTACCCTGAAAAACTTCAGCGGACAAGCCCACAGGGTCTCGGAGAACAGTAACAGCTTGTTACACAGTGGTATAACACAGACCACGGGCGGCTTGGGGACCTCAGAGCCCATGGTAGGCGCCGTAGGTGATAGCTGCATATCGCCTATAACCTTAGGAAACACGTGCTAGTTCTCCTAGCAAGGAGAATTATAATTCTCCTCTGAAGGGAGGCAATTTTTGAGACAGGCCAAGTCAGAGCATCCTCACAATGCAGCCCGAAGAGCCCCTTTTTGCCCACTTCCCAGCAGGACAGGGTGGATCAGTCGGTTTTAGCAGCCAAACGCAAAAGGCTTGTTAATGCTAGAAAAATATCTTCAGAGCTTAACGAGCTCTGAAGTGCTTGGAATTGAAGCCAGCTTAATCCTGAAAGCAGGAGGCGAGTAAGGAAGCCAGGGAACCGGGGATGGGGTTAAACCCGGATTAAAGAGCCTGATTTGAGGGTTACCTCCCATTTGTAGTATTTTTTTCCCCAATGTGACCAAAGCTGTATCTACTGCATTTTTCTGCCTCCAACACCAGCCAGCCCCAGCTGCCTTGGAAAGGGGTGTGAGGACAGGGAAACAGACGGCGACCCTTTCCACATTGGGCTTGCAGCACCATTGGGCTTCAGGAAGCAGTGACCATCACTGGCACATCTCCGTTTGACACCCCAGAGGGTGGTTTTTCCCCCAGTTAGGTGCCATTCAACAGGTTTCTTAATCCCTCTAAGGTGTCCCTGGTCCGTTTGACCTGATCCATCTGAAGCCCCCAGTTTGAGACCTCAGTTTTGGCCACTGGCATTTGAGCATCGCTCGGTTAGGAAGCAGCACACTGAAAACGGCATCTCGTTTCCACCCTTCTGCTGCTGCTGCTGCTGCAACAGGCAGCTGCTGGAATGCTGCCTCCTGTCTTTTTTTTATTTTCTTTTTATAATTTTATTTTTGGGAATAAAAAGGCATTTTTTGTTTGCAGTCCGGAGCCAAGCTCATTGCAAAAGAGCAGGCTGTACTCCGGTCAGCCCTGCGCATCGTCCCTACAGCTGTGTTCCGTCGCGGGCCCTCTCATGCTGGTGGTCACGTAAAGACGGGGAGGAGAAAATCCCCCTTGCAAATTTTCTTTTGACAGCCCCGTGCCTGTAAGTGGGAAGGCTCAGCCCTCTTCCAAGGGGGCTCAAGGATTTACCAAACCAGTGCCGTGCTGATTCCCGAGGTCTTCCCTCCTCGTAGGAGTGGGCTCAAACCTTTTCCTAGAGGAGTTTCCCTATGCAGGGGCAGGTCCCATGTCGGGCCCCTGTCTTCCCTCGCTGCTCTGGGCATCTGCACATCCCACGGGGCTCCTCCTGGCACACGAAGGGCTGCGTGTGACAAGTTCCCCAGGTTCAGCAGGAGCCAGGGAGGAGCTGGCACGAAGGGTAGCAGCCACACACCGCCAAAATCCACTACCTCCGATGAGCTTTCATCACGCCTTTGCTCCGTTGGCATTTCTCAGCCGCACAAGGAAATCACCTGCACGTTTGGAAGCTGGGGACAGCATCTCCTGCCCAGCAGGGACCAGCAGGGCTGGTTCAAGCCGACCACGCCATGCATGGCAAGGAGATGTCCAAGCCCCCTTTCCAAGCTCCCAGCTTGCCAGGGGCATAGAAGCAGTTAGGAAAACTTGGCACAGTGGCAAATGCTTAAGTCTACCCGCAGTTCTGGTTTAACACGGGTTGACCAAGCCTTTTACAGGTGCAGAGAGGAGAGGATGAGTAGAAAGGCTTTGTTTCTGCAGAAAAGCCATCTCCTAAACTGCTGCCTCCTCCTCCCCAGCCCCAGCTCCCTTCGTGTCTGTCTGCACCAGAAATCTCAGGAATTTCCACTGCACCGCTCTCAGGAAATCTCTGCATTTTTCACAGACGTGTCTACGAAGGGACACCGATTGCACAAGACGGTCTGAGCGCTGGGGAAGGGAGAGTCCAGAAAAAGAAAAAAAGACAAAAATCCCAAGCAACAACTCTGCTCGGAAAAAGCAGTCAGAAGTTTGAAGTACATCCAGACCACTGCTCTGGAAATCAAGCCGAAAAATCTTGTGACATCAGGCTCTCTCAGGAGGCCGCTGCTATTTCCCAGCTGTAAAGCCCTGGGAATGTCGCTAGCGGCCCATGGTGGACTTTGGAAGAGCTAGAAAGACAATGCCATGGTGCCCAAGGAGTGTCTTGCAGCGAGCTTCCCATTGAATGCCCTCGCAAGATTCTGGCAGCACAGTGTTGCAGAGCACAGAAGACAAATAATTCTCCATCGAGAGAATTAATTCAGAGCATTAATTTGCTCTGAAGGTCCAACACCTGGAAGTTGAACAAGCGCAGGGCTGGACAGAGAAGGAGAGGGCATCTTCCAGGCCTCCTCCTGGTCATTTCTTTGCTTCAAAGAGCTCCCAACGCTTGGGAACAACAGGGGATTACATTTCTTAGAGTATTTTGAAATAAAACCAGCGCAGGTTTGTATTGCACAGAGACGAGGGTTGCCCACTGCCCATGCAGATGTGAAGCAAGAGATGGAGGAGAGAGACGGTCAAGTGGAAAGGGAGTTGAGAAGGTGTTTCCTTTGCCCTTTTTATGTATGTGTTTCTGTGCATCACTACATCTGTGCTTGAGGCAATCTCCCTCTTGCTCAAAGGAGTGCAATTTACATTTTTTAAAGCAAGCACACACTTGTTCCAAGAAGTGTTGCTGAAAGTTTATGGATATGTTGGAAAGTCACTCAGCAATTGATTGAGATGGTTATCCCAAGGGAGACAGTGCAACCTCAAACTTGTCACTGATCACATCCCCTAGGAATAACACCCAATTGTCTCATTTCAGAGGCTGGCAACAGGGAAAAAAGAAATTTAACGTTAAAATATACAAGAGAGGTTTCTCCAGCCTGCTGAGCAGCTGGGGAAGTTGGATACGCCATGGAAATGAGTGATAGGATGGAAATGGCGGAGAACACCATCAGCCAAGAAAGCAAGAAGCCTGGGCCTCAAAGGGTGTCCAGCTTTTACGGTGTACATTGCATCCCCCTACAAGCCATTACGCTGCTCCCTAATGCCTTTACTCCTGTGAGATGCTCTGCACCTCTACTAACCGCTGGGACCCCTCATTGCCCACTGCCCTCCCTGGGAGTCATGGTGGCTTGGCCACCTCAGACCTCGGTGGCCAGGAGGTCCTCCTTAAACACAAGGAACTGCCCAGTTCCTCCCTGGTTTGATTTTTTTGAATTTTTTTTTTTTTAATTTTTGGTGATGAGGCAGTCTTTGGGAAGGAATGCTTGTTTGCCAAGTTAAAAGGCAGCTTATAGAGGAGAGCGCCGTTTGCAAACAGACAGGGCAGTGCCAGCACACCAGAGCTGTTTGCTTCCCTGGGGTCCCCCCCTTCTTGCCCCACTGCCAGCCCACCCTTCCCTCTCTCCAGCGGCTACCATCACTTCCCCGTGCTGGTGATTTCATGCCATCCTGCTGCCATCAGCCTGGCAGGAATTGCCGGGGTTTACAACTCGCTCAACACCCTCCCACAGCCTTGACATCCTTGCAATGGGATGGGCTTGAGGCAGACCCCAGGGCCCGTCACCCCGGCCTTGGGGCAGCCAGCCCCGCTCCCTTCTGTGGGGTGCAGCGATGCTTTTCCCTTGCGTTCCTGCATCCAGCTGCCAGGACCGACCCCACACTCAGACCCGTCTGACTTTTTCAATCCTTTCCCAGCCCCATGAGCACTTGGTTGCCTGGATATGCCCCTCGCCTGTCGCGGCTCTGACGGCACACAGTAGCCCGGTGCTTGCCGGGCTGGGGCCGGACCCCGACCGCGGCCGGCATCGGGCTGAGCCGCAGCTGAGCATCATCTCACTGCCTCCCACGCAGATCCGGGACCCAGCAGTGAGCCACATTAGCTCATTGCTGGGGTGCTGCCAGCCTGACCGAGGAGGGAAGGGAAACAGAGAAAAGGCAGCCCATGAAAAAAAGAAGACCAAAAAGAAAGAAGAAAGGGGGGAAAAAAAAAGAGAAAAGGAAAAAGGAAAAAGAAAAATGAAAAAAAAAAAGAAAGAAAGAAAAAAGAAAAAACAAAAAAAGAAAAAAAGAAAAAAGAAAAAAGAAAAAAGAAAAAACGAAAAAAGAAAAAAGAAAAAAGAAAAAAGAAAAAAGAAAAAACGAAAAAAGAAGAAAGAAGAAAAAAGAAAAAAGAAGAAAAAGGAAAAAGAAGAAAAAGGAAAAAAGAAAAAAGAGAAAAGAGAAAAAAAGAAAAAAAAAGAAAAAATTGAGGCCAAATCCACATGGGTCGACAGCAACTCACAGAGGGGACAAGGGGTGGGATGGGGACCAGGGCAGGCCACCAAGCCAAAGAAGTCCCTTGTCTGCTGAGAACAGCCTCCCCGTCCAGCCCAGAAATGAGGGAAAATTTATATGAGCTTCAAAGCCTTTTGAGCCCATATGAAGTTCTTTGAGCCCTGCGTGTATTTAACACACGTACGAGCAGGTAACTCTGCCTCTCTGCCCAGGAGAGGGACAAAGGGGGTGACCATGAGGTCCGTGGTGGGGGGACCGTGGCAGCACCCACTCAGACAACGAGGGATGCAAGTAAATAACTCACTGTTTGGAAAAGTAACTGTTTTTAAAGACCCTGCTTGGCCGGTCTCCTCTCTGAGCTGGTTAAGACAGGAGGATGATTTGCGGCCATGAATCCCTGCATGAGATTTGGATGAAGTCCCTTGTTGACGTTATGGCCGATGTCTCTTGCTCTAAGGGCCAGGCTGGTGGAAAAAAAAAAGGAGAATTTGTTCAACAACAGCAACAGCTTTAATATTTGTGTGACTGTGATAATCTCCTCTGGCTCCTGCATGACCGTGACTACCACATGGAGACAGGGTCCCCATGGAAAGCCTATGGGATGGCTTGTCCCCTACTGCTCCACATCACAGCCAGTCCATCCAGTGAAAAATACCCTCACCTTTTTTCAGAAAAACTGCACAAATTCTGCAGAAATGTGCTTCAGCTACAAACGAACTCTGTTACCAAAGCCCCACATACTCCTCATTGCTCTGTTTGTGCGCAACAGCTGTTCCTCTCATTGTCTTCTACAATGGCCATGTTTTGTTCCCCCCCGTTGATGACCTGCTTCCCCAGGTCAGCTATGACATGGCCTGATGGACGAGGCATCACTTATTTTCATATGTCGCCCATCACCCGTACCTTGGGTACTCCAGTACTCCTTATTGTGTAATAAATGGCTGGTAAAGCCTCTTAACCACCCTCTGGGAATCTTAAAAGCATCTATAAGGTAGGCTTTTACTTGTAGTGTCCAAGTGGGAGCCAGCTCAGAGGACACCCATGGGCTGGCTCGTCCTCAGGGGGCGGAGGTGGGTTGTATGCCGAGACCCAGCAAACTGTGCAGACAAAACCGATGATGCCAACACGGGGTGAGTAAGAAAATCCAGCTCTTGCGTAGCTACAGCCGTCCCACCCGTGCTGTGATCTTCTGGAAGTGATTTTATTAGTGAGGCAAGGCAGGGAAGGAGCCTTTCCTCCCGATGGCGAACCCTGCCCCGCTAATCTCTTGAAAATGTGCAAAAAGTGAGAGAGGTTCGAGCATGTTTTAAGCTGTTTCTCATTAGCGTGGGAACCGGCGGCGTGCCGCAGGGCGCCTGGGGCAGAGCAGGGGGGCTGCTTCTCTGGGCATCACCCAAAGGGATGCTGCCCTGCCCCAAAACGGGGTGTGCGGTGCACCCACCAGGATGCGGCTTTCCATCCTTCTGCAGTACTGACCCTTCTCATTGCAGCTTCCTCCCCACGCCTCGGGGTCCGGTAGGGACACCCTGACCTTGCAGCTCATCACCGAGGGCCAGAGGTGAAATATCGGATTCATGGGCAGCTCGTCACCGCCACGCCACCGCCTGAAGCCCCTCCAATGTGCCACCACCGAGGCCAGGAAGAGCCCAACCCGGTGCACGGCCAAGGGTCAGGGCAGGACACCCACGAGAAGAAATGGGAGGGTGCGAACATGGAGAAGGGAGTGGAGCAGAGATGTTTGGGAAGAGCAAAAAAGGAGGAATGGGAATCCTGATGTGAGAGCATCGGCCAGCTACCGAGGAAGGGAGATGCGTGGCCAAGCGCATCGGCCTATTTGCAATCAGCCCAGAGGTGACAGCAGCCCGGCTGCTGGGGACACGCACAGCCAGGTGGAAATCTGCTGGAAAAAGCCTTGCGCTGACACAGAAAAAGATGTGATGACCTCACGCATCTCTTCCAGCCCTCAGTTTTAGGGCACCGGCAGACATTTCCTATTAAAAATGTGAAGCCAATCCTCCTAATGATAAGTGCCAGGTACCGCGACCCAGGGAATTATCACATTCCCTCCTGCACTCACCCCATGCTTGCGGGAGTTTAAAAAAACACTTCTCCCACCTCAAAATCAAGGACAAACTCCAACGAAGAGCGAGGAAAGGCCCTTCTTCCTTTTTATTCCCAGTCCATGTGTAAAACCAGTAAATTACTGTCTGTATAGGACTGGAGATCAATCAGACTGCAGTTTAATTGCAGCAGAGGAATTTTGGGTTAGTTATGTGCAGAGGCAGCAGCTTTGCTGCCATGTATACGGTCCCACTTTACACCGTTGGGCTCCAGGGATGCTGCCCTTGCCTCCTGGGGACCGCGTGTGGCATCTATAGATATATAAGAGAAACCAGGACTTGTCTGTCAGCTGAGCCGCGCTCCTAGACCAGGACCAGGCCTTTTACCAGCTTGCTGGAAATAAGGAGCGAGCCAAACCACACCGTCAGGAGATGCCAAGGGCTGCACTAGCATGTCCTAAACTTTTCGTAGCCCAGAGCCCGAGGGCAGGCACATCCCTCCAGTTTCGGCTGCAGTGAAGGGCACATGAGTTTGTCACAGTTTTATGCATCAAGCTTCAAGGTCTACCAGAATGAAACCAGGCTGTGAGCCTAAAATGATTTGTTTCTCTCTGCGACAGCGAGCTGTGGGAGAAGAGCACCCGCTTGCACAGCCCATGGGGCTGTGGCAGACAGGGAACCCCCTGTCCCTGGTGAAGAGCCCTTTCCCTGACAAACCAGCCACTGTGCAATGCAATTAGCCGTAATTAGCAGGCTACGGGCCAGTGGCAGGATGTTTGCACTGCAAGTCACCGTGCCAGCGGCACCTCTTTGCCAACAGGGCCGGCTGCCCTTTCTTAGCTCCCCTCTGCTGCCAGTTTATTTCTGTGCTCAGATGTCCTGGGGTTGGGGAGCTTTGAAAAAGAATTGTTTTACTCCTTAGGATTATAAATTGATGTTGAAAAGTTGGAGAGTAAGACTCACCCAACTCTTACGGACACAATCCTACTCAGGGTAAATTATATCTGTTTTTGGTCTAATTTTAACAACCTTGCTAGGAATCAGAAGGCAGAAACAGTTCAACCGTTCAAGTTCCAGTGAATGCGGCAGCTCTGGGGACTGAGATCTTCCCATGCCCAGACACCTGCCCCGCTCTGGGGTGAGAAATCCTGTAGGTTTCGGCTCCCATGCAGCCCTACATGCACAGAGATCAAGTAGTAGGAGTACCCTTGCTGACACTGGAGATTGTATAGCATTATCTATACATTAATCCCTCCTCTCCTGAGGTCATCTTACCTGTCTCCAAGGTCAGACGTCCACTGTGTCCAGCCAGCTCTTGCCTTAGGGAACCACTGCTAGTGATGGTGGTCATCACCCTCCTGGCAGGAGAGGACAACGTTGGCTGCTCTGATTTTGGATCCATCTGCAAAGCAAGGGGAGGAAAAGCTGTAAAATGGGGTGTTTTTTGGGAGGGGAACCACCATGCCACAAGCACCACTTGCTAATATGCTCAGTTGGCGGTAAGCGCATTTTCAGGGCCTTTTATTTGTAGCTGGTGGCTTTGTATTCTTTTGATAGAGAGAGGCTGAGTTAGTTACTCTCTGGAGAGGCTCGAGGGCTCACAAGGCAGCGCTGAAAACCCACCAGCATCTCCCCACAGAGTGGGGAGACTGAGGCCTCAGTTGGGTGGGAGCAAGAGGAGGAACACTCTGTTTAAAATGGAAAATTATTTTATGACCCCCTTCTTGTAAGGCCTGTTTCTCCTGGAGGCTCACCATGCAAACCTTTACTGCCACCTTAACAGCTTTTACAGGTTGAATTTTCAGAGGAAAAGAGCAGCAGCAAAGCCCCAGCCTGATTTGACACCAATCACGGTGCGGTCCTTGCAGGGCTCTGGGCAGGTGGGGGAGCTTTCGGGTGTCCAAATGCTGGGAAAGGGATGAGACCCAGGAGGGAGGAAACCTCCTCGCAGCCCAGGTGTGACCAATGCAGCCCCAGACGGATTCGGACCCCCATAAATCATGAGCGGGAAGACGCTCCCTATCCAGCACCCCAAGGACACCCAGGAGATGCCTTTTTCCAGGGCAGCCCCGAGCCGCTTTGCTTTGAAAAAAGAAAAATATACTAGCTCGGACTCTGAGTGATTCAGATGGCTACCGCTTATTTTATCCAGTAGTCTTGCTTTCCTGGCCACAAGCTGCTTCTGAGAAGCTATTTGCAAAAATGACATAAGGTCTTTTTTTTTTTTTAACTCCCAGTGCACCCACACCACCCCAGTCATTAGCCAAGCTGCTAAACAAGCACGCTGGATGCCCACCGCAGCCCTACTAACGTGGCTAATCCTCAGGAAACAGTAAAAATAAGCCAATAACCCACCCAGCACCCTCAGCCCTTGGCTGTGCCATTTTCCAGAAACTCAGGGGTTGCTGCTGGCTGATCTAAGGCAGAATTTCTAGTAATTTCCTCCAATTAGTATCTTTTTCCTTTACTTCATTTACACTGTTTTCTGCAGAAAGCTTTACCGTAGCGTGCGGTTTCTCATGTTTTACAGGGACGGCCAAACACCTCCTTGCAACAGCGACCGACTGCCCAAACTGGGCTTAAAGAAACAGTGCTTTCTAGTAAAACCTTAATCTAGGAATACCTTAATATGGGAAAAACTCTGAGCTTTACTTTTACTTTGCCCCCTCTGTTTTTCTGGGGACTTTGCTGTATGGAGAGACCCGGCTTTGCTCCTCCGAAATCCCTCTTCCCCCTCCCAGCTGTGCAGGGGTTGACTGCTGGGCTGAAAACGTGTCCTCAAAAGCTTCCTTATTTGGCTGCTTTCCCTGTCATTTTTTTCAGCAGAAATGTCCAGGCGATATTTCGCAGCAAATAAAAGCCAGGCGTGAGAGCCCGACTTTCCTGGCAGCCGCTTGGGCGTGAAGCTGGCAGGTAACCGCATGCTGCTGGGCTGCACTGGAAAAAACGTCCCTGTCCCACTTCTGAACCGATTCGAAGCTGAAAACCATAATCCTCCCTCCTTAACCCTCTGGACAGGAGAAAACAAGCCTTTTCTACAAAGCGGCTTAAAGGCAAAGAAATTAGTGAAAGCCTAAATACCCCACTTACTTCTCACAGGGACAGGAAAAAGCCCAAACCCCGAGGAGGAGGGTGATGCTGAGCTTGCTGGCAGCAAGGTTTCCCAGTTCCTTCCCCACCATGGCCGCAGATAAGCAGGTAAACCCCAGCACCCAGGGATGGATTATCAAGGCCAAGCTGATGGGTGAAGGAGCCAAAGTCATTCCTGCTTACTTTCTTAATTTTTAAAAAGGTTCAGGCTTGCACAAAACCACCCTTTTTGGAGGATTCATCCCCTTGGTGGGGTTGGCAAATGCAACCAGCCACCCCACTGAGAGCCTTTTTGGAAGGGCGCAGGGGGAGAGATGGGCTTATTCACCCCTACAACGTGAAAACTTGTCCACAGGCTGACTCTGGAATCTCCCAAGGAGGGAGAAAAAGCAGAGAGCTGGCACGTGGGCAAAAGACACCAAAATGAATGTGGTTGGGAAGTGGAGAGATCTGCACCCCTGGCAGCTGCCGGGTTTCCTACAGCACTGGCAGCGGAGAGACACAGCTTCTTCAGGAAAAAGCATCTGCAATAACGTGCTGTGCTGGGGGACCGCGAGGGGACTTCAGAAACTGTCACCACAGGTCTCAATATCACCCTACACACACCCCTCCCTTCCCACCAATACAAAAGCTCCTGTTTCATACCGCTGCATTCTCTGGTTTTTGGGAAAGACTTAAGCTTGCCAGGCCCAGCTTTAATGTTATCAGGTGTGTAACAGAGCCCAACAGTCCTGCAAAGTTCTTTACAATTCATTAAAATCCTCGGAGGAGGAGCCACGTGGGTGCTGCTCAGTTCCACGGTCGCTGGGCGCCATTGAACAAAGCACAAAGGAATCTCCTTTGTGCTCAGGAACAGTTCCATTCTGGGATGGAAATACCACAGGGTCCATTAAAAAAAAAAAAAAAAAATTAAATAAAAGTCAGCTTGCTACATGCTTAGGAGAGTTCACTCCTTGTACCTTGCACCCTGCACTCAGCCCACGCACACTGCCCCGGTGATGCTGGAGCTTCCTTGGTGGTCCGCAGCCCTCCACCAGGATTTGGGTCCTCCAAACGTGGGGAACGTTCCCCTCAGACACAGGAACAACTGGGATAGGTGTGCTGGTCGGCCAGGCCGATTACTGAGAAGCCAGCCTGCTGTTTGCTGTGTATTTTTGTTGCTGAAAGAAGTAGCTGGTGTCCCCATCCCGGTACGAACCTGGTGATGAGCCAAGGAGGGAAGTTTGCAAAGGAAAAGATTTAATTATTCAATTCAGTTCTTTAATATTGTGAAAACGAACACGGGCTGCCAAATCAAACAGAATTAAAACACTGGCCCAAATGGGAGGGGGAAAGTTAGGTGAACTTTTTGATTTATATGCTGGCTGAAAACCTCTCCCTAGAGATGCCTGTCATTTAAGGATTTAACAGTTTGTCTCACCGAGTGAAGACAAAAACGATAGTGCTCACGTGTTGGGGTTCTTTGTGTTTCCCTTTGCCTTCCTGCTGGCACAGGACGCCACAACCCTTGCTCAAGCCGGTGGCAGAGGATCAGTCTCTTCTGCACAGAGAGGAGACAAAAAGAGAAGAAAAAGAGCAAAAAGCAAGATTTCCATGTCCAGATTGATCTAAGCATGCAGCATCTCCTCCACGGGGCTCCGTACCTCCACTTAGACCCGCACAGGCAGACTCTGCGCTCTTGGCAGAAGAGGACGTTCTTCTCTCCTCGTCTGTCTTGAGGCTTTTGGAGAGATGTAAAAATCCCTTCCTTGTGCTGTGTCAGCCTCCACCACCCCGGTGCAGTGCAGCCATGTCAGGTCCTTGTTTTATAGCACTGGTACCTTATGTACCAACTGCTTTTATTGCACTTTATGGTTCAATTGCATTTTTCATAGAATCATAGAATGGTTTAGGTTAGAAGGGACCTTAAAGATCATATAGTTCCACCCCCTGCCCTGGGCAGGGACACCTCCCACCAGCCCAGGTCGCTCCAAGCCCCATCCAGCCTGGCCTTGAACCCCTCCAGGGATGGGGCAGCCACAGCTTCTCTGGGCAACCTGGGCCAGGGGCTCACCACCCTCACAGCACAGAATTTCTTCCTAATATCTAATCTAAATCTCCCCTCTTGCGGTTTAAAACCGTTACCTATCACTCCCCTCCCTGATAAAGAGTCCCTCTCCATCTCTCCTGCAGCCCCCCTTTAGGCACTGGAAGGCCGCTATAAGGTCTCCCCAGAGCCTTCTCTTCTCCAGGCTGAACATCTTTTTCTCACTTCTTTTTCTTTTGAGATTAATTATTTTACTAAGTGGTTTATTCGCCTGCTACAAAATATTCACACACACACACAAAAAAACCCAACCCAAAACAAAAAGAAAAACAATTCTTCCGTTTATATATTTACTTTTTGGCCAGATACTTCCAGTCTTGCAAAATATGTTTCAGACAATTTGGGTGCGGACTATTTGCTGTTATGGCTTCATGCAGCCTCCAGCGTGCACAGGGTCGTCCTGCCCGGTGGCTGCCAGGGCCACAGGACCAACTCAAATCCTGCCCTCTGTCATCGAGGCGGAAGAGGTGACATGGCTTGATCATGGTGAGAACAGACAGCTACATAACTCGTTCAAATGAATGTCAGCCAGGTAGACACCAAAAGGGAAAACCAAAGTGTAGGAGGTGGATGGTGAGAGGCACAATTTGCCTGTGTCCAGAGCAGGAGCACAGTGCTGCCGATGGTGCGATGACCATCTAAGCAAGGCAAGAAGTCTTCCTTCCACAGTCTGAAGGATCGGCAGCACAAAGTAAGCTGCCCAGTGAGGCAGGGCATGAGATAGGAGTGGGGTGACATGGGTTTTCTGGGTCCCTATTCAGGCCCAGCTTGCTCAACTAAGACGAGAGGAGGTGACGCTTGGCCCCTCACCGGCCCATTTTGTCTTTTCTTTCAGCAAAGCCAGGCAGCTTTCTGCAGCGTTTGCTGCAGCTGGAGCTGAGCTCAGCTGGAGCCAAGCCACAGGAGAGGTGTGACCTGGTTTAACATGAAAGCCCCTGGATGGCGTTTTCACAAGCCTTCCATCGGTTTGTAGGAAAACATGAAGAAACGGCAGAGGGGACGGACAGCAGGTCCTGGGATAGCGCCAAGGACTGCGAGCATGCACCACACGTTCCTCCAGCCATCTCCAAAAGGATTTTGGAAGGGTTCAGGGGAACTCAGTCCTAGGAAGGCCATGGGGATGTTACTCGTAAGCGAGGACACACTCGTGTCAGTGCCCCAGCATGCCCCAGCATCCCTCTCAGGGCACAGGAAAGAGATCAGCTCGCCTTGGCTGAGGGTAACCTGACCCACGTGTGTGCATCTCCGGGGAGAAAACACAGCAGGGCTTTTTTTTTTTTTGAATTTTGCAGCTGGGCTTAGTCCACCACGAAGGTGCAAGCACCGACTTCAACTGCAGGTTTTTGGAGGAGGACTGTGTCTTTGTCCTCCAGATGGGTCTCTGCACTGGGTTTGAGGTGCTCCAGTACTGCCCACCAAACAGCAGCTCCCCATTTCCCTCCTGGGACAGAAAAGGAAACCAGGTACAATGCATTATACCCAAGGCCAAACCCAGACTCATTAACAGAAGCACAAATAAGAAACCAGCTTCACTGACAGCTTTGAGACAAGCCTTTGCTAATTGCTGTAAGGGAGAATGACTACTGCCAGTGCCTCTAGCAGGCACCGTGGTTTCTCAAAAGAGTGTGTATAAGTACTGTATCTTGGTCAGCTATCTCTAGAGTCACTAAGTAATGCCGAAGTGAGGTATCTACCTTGTTATCTCCATGATTTCACTGTCAGTATCAGCCTTTTCTTAATTTTCAGGTTGCTGCTGAAGTCTCCCAAGGCCGCACGGTCATAGACACCAGCTGGGAGTTCCTGGACGAGCTGTTCCTCTTGGACCCAGTTCACAGAGTTTGTTGAGCAAACGGCTCTGAGATAACACCCCGCTGACCTGGGCAGCTTAAGGATAACAGACGTTTCCCCGAGTCCTTAAAAAAACGCCCATCTGCATCTCTTGGGGCTCCCACCCTCCAGCATTGGGCCAGCCGGGGCTGGTGGACCAGGGCAGAGGTTTCTGGGCCAGCCCAGGAGAAAGGCTGTAAATGCCCTTTGCATTTGCCCTTTGCTCTTGCTGCTACTTCTGCCCAGTACCGGAAAGTGCCAAAGAGAAACAGCCTTCGCTTGAATTTTGCCCAAGGTTGCTCGTTTTCATCTGCAGCCTGACGTGCAAAAAGGTCTCCTATTTCAGATGTGATTCTTCAGCATTTTCTTCAGCCCCTGAACCTCTCACACGATTGCGCTGGCACAGAAGCCAGAAAAGTTTAGTCACGGCCTATGTCCCTCCTGCGCCAAGGAAGACAGAAATGAAAACAACCACATTTGAAGTTAGTCGATGGACTGAATCCCAGCCCAGAGCTAAGGAGTTAGAGAGGCATTTACCCTGGGAATTTACTCTAGGCAGGAGAGCATCAGCCACACGGTCACCTTCTCAGGTAAATAAAAGTGCCCTCCAATTCCAAAAAACTTCAGCTTTCAGGCCAAGAAGAGAACAGGAAAAACCCACAAAGTGAGGACTTTGAAAAGATGTTTCTGTTATCAAGTATTCCCCAAGCAAGCGAGAGCTGAGCTCTGCCTCAGGAAATGGGAACCATCCTCCCTCCCCACAGCAGCCGACGCTGGAGCCCCCTGCTCGCCCGCCCCAGCCTTGCCGTCGCCCCTTGGGAAGCTCTGGCTGCAGCCCTTCCAAAAAAAGATAAGTCAAACGTCAAAAGGTTCCTTAAAAGTCAGAATTTCTAAAGAAAAATTTGTGTCATCTTTATTTCACTTATTCCCGTGGGTTTTAGGGGTTTCATAGTGAAGCTTACCTGTGAGTCCTTCCCCAGGAGGGCTGGAGACTCCCCACAAGCTGGGATGTCAGGGCAGACCCCAGACCTGTGAGGTCTATATTAAAAATGGGCAGCTCCACAATCCTAGTGACCACTGTGGCTTTCATTCTCGTTTTTCCCATTTCTGAAAGAAAGAAAATAAAGCAAAAAAAGCCTCAAACCCACTAAACACTTCCCTTGTTTTTAAAGCAGAAATTTCTAGTTTGACTCCTGACACCACCTGAACTGGATGCCCCATCCCTGGAGGGGTTCAAGGCCAGGCTGGATGAGGCTTTGAGCAGCCTGGTCTGGTGGGAGGTGTCCCTGCCCAGGGCAGGGGGGTGGGACTGGATGATCTTTGAGGTCCCTTCCAACCCGAACCATTCTGTGATTCTGTGATTCAGAGGGTGCTGAAGTTAAATCCGCCATGGAGCAAGGGTAGCTGAAATTCAGGCCTCCCCTACACTAACCCTCACTTCACCGCCCTCTGGCTCCACACCCAGCTTGGCTGCGTCTTTGTGCCGGAAGATCTGGCTGCAAACGTCCATTGCATGAATCAAGGCAAGACTTTGCCCCTTTTTTCTGCCGAAGAGCCACACTGACTAAAAGTGTGCGTACATATCTACACCTAGAGACACATAACGTGTTAATCCACAGACTAACTTCGGTAATCAGGGGTTGGACGTGGATGAATGACTCCACTGATTTTTTTTCTGGAACAAATATCCCTGTTCCTGATCCCTGATCTTAAAATAAGCGGAACAAGAATGTGAAAGCAGCCATCCTGACATCCCTGCCACGGCTGCGGCTGCTTGCCTGCACCCCGCTAGCAGCAGCCTGACATGGGTTAGATCTGGATCTCTTCCCATTTGCTTGTATTTTGCTCACGCATTCAGGACAGGAGCAAATGAGGACCGTGCACTGTGCAAGAGAATGATGAAGCTCTGGTTTAGTTGCACAGCCATGCCTGACACCCCAGTGGGGACATCTGCATGGAAGCGTGACACGTCGCTTTGGCTGTGCTGGTGCCAGACTTGGTTCTGAAACTAAGCTATGGAAGGAAGATGTGGACTGGGTGCAATTTTCATCAATTCTGTAGAAAACCTGATTTTTGCAGACCTTCTTTGAAGGTCTTGAGGGTCTCCACTGAGCCATGTAGAGGTTCAGTCTCTAGGAGATGTAAGAGGTGGGTGATACAAAGCTGGGAGCTGGGGTGACAAACACATACGAAACGCCAAGCTGAGCTAGATTGCAGGGGCAACCAGTGAAACTCCACATGATGCATCACAAAAGAGATGAGTTTTGCCAAAGGGCTCCAGAAAGCTGAGACTACACGTCTGCAGATACCATCAAGGAGCTTTTGTGAAGAAAAATGCTCGGGCGAGAAAATTCTGGAGATGAAGGGCTGGGCAAAGTCGTAATGGGGTGAATGATTGTGGGGAGAAGTTAACGACAAAATAAGAGCTTGCATTGGTCAAATGCCTAAATTATGGACAACTTCATAGGGAAGGACAAGCAATTCAAGTCCCTAGTCCTTAAATGGATAAAAATGCTCAGATACATTGGAAGAAACATCAGGACAAATGCTGTCCACAAGCTCTGGCAAGGCAGTAACTGCATGATTGATAGATAGCTGTGGGCAAGACACTCTGCAAGCTTCAAGGACATCTGGAAGGAACTAGTGTCCAGAGCTACTGCTAAACAAATACGCTATTTGGCTAAATATCTTATCCGTGAATACCTTCATGATACAATCCTGCTGCAGCCACCTAAGGAAAAAACAAGAGGTAAAAACTGTGACAGCAAAACGCGACCAGCACGTTGGGCTTTGGGTTGGTCAGGTTGCCCAAAGCCTCAGGGCAAGCCTAAAATGGTGAGCGTAGTTAAAACTAAAATCAAAGACGACCTGAAATCTTGGGATCCCAAGCAGAGAGAGAGAGTAGCTGCTCCTCTGGCCTTGACAGATCATTCCCAGGGTGAGGAGTCCCATAATATATTTGGGTTTCCTCCATCCACCAGTCATTTTCCCCACATTGCACGGATGGACTCTTGACTCTCTCCACCATTGAAGAACAGCCTTTTGCTGCTAAACTGTGCAAATAAACTCCCAGTATAGGATTTTCCAAGTTCCCATTTTAATTTGTTGTGTTAACAACATGCCCAAAACATTTAAGCCTTAGGGAATACCAAAGCAACATGAGCAGCAACAGCCCAACCGTCAGAGGTTGGATCCCAGAGAACAGTAGCTTCTTTTCAAGAAAGATACACTATTTAGGTTAAAGTCCATTTATTGGCAGTTACAGTTAAACTATGGGGATTTTATAGGGTGCAAAGTCACCCACTACTTGTCAGACCTATGGCAAATAGTGCTGTTCTCCTTTCCTCGAGCACCACGGGGGCCGGCAGCGGTGAGGGACATGCTGCAGTCATAACCATCCGCTTGCGGATCTTGCGGATCTTGCCCTCTGAGAGCAGTCCTCAGCCAGGAACGACGTATGGGGATATTTCCATTTTAGGAAGCGAGCTGTTATTTCACTTCTTCTGGCCAACATTGATTTATGCAATTTGATACTGATGAGGGACAGAGCCCTTGCACAACACACTCTACTGTCTACAGTACTTTCAGTTTTCAGCAGATCTCCCTGTCTCCTTTGCTTAGAGTGGTTACAAACAGAAAGCCAGACGCAAGGACCAACTGCTGAACAATCGTCTTCATAGTCAGAGTGAACAATTATCGTGAAGATGTGAAATATTGCTCTGAATCGTCTACTAGATGGTAAGCGAAATGGCTTTGATCTGAGCTGCACAATGTATGACCTAAACAAGCAATCACAAGACACAGTGTAGAGAGAAATGAGCCCTCAACAAGGACACAAAACCCTACCCATCCCACTAAAGGCTGAGGGACAGTAAATAACACAAGGGCAGCTGCTCAAAGATACATGAACCAGGTAAACCACGTGCATGACCAATCCAGGTCAGCCTGGCCCCCTGCGTCTTCACCTCATCAAGGAGACAACCAGATCATTTTTGCCAGATAGCCAGTTTATTCCACTTCTGCTTTGCAATGCTTCTGCAGCGAGGCTACCACGGGGCTGGACACAACTTGCCACCTTGCAGAAGCCCCCAGCCAGCTTTCCCGACTGAGGGTACTGCAGCTCTGCTCCGTGGTCAAACCCCGACACAGAGTTTCATCAGGGCCATAAGGAAAGGGGGACTGTGACAAGGGTTTCTCCTTGCAGAAACTCACCAAAACCTGGCTTCATGCTAACAGCTGGGCCCAGATAATATTAGACCAATAAATCAGCTCCCTGAGGCAACGTATCTGGCAGAGCCTTCCAACCACACTGGATTAAATTGCCACCCAGGGCTGCCCCAACACCGTCAGCGCTTGGCCACCCCACCAGCATGAGCTTCCAAAGCAGGTACCTCTGTGAAGAGTGGTAGCAACAGGACATGTGATGTGACGAGACCATCGGAGAAGTATTGCTCTTCTTCCCCTCAACAGAGAAGGAAAGATTGCCGCATCACCGGAAACGGTCCAGCAAAGGATGTGGCTTCCAGGCCACTGGGACCACGAAGCATCTGAAGACTTGTCTATCACCTTCCTCACTGATGGGCAGGTCGCCATAATGAGCTCCAGAGCGCCGGTGTTCAGCCGCAGGCCTACAAGGAGGGAAGAAGAAAGGGCTGGAACCTTAGGGATCAGGGCTGTTTTGAGGCAGGACATACCACACTTGGCTCAAAGCACACTCAAGATAGCAGCTTGGATTTCTCCTTGAATGCATTAACGTGCAGAGCGGAAATATCTGGCATTCAGCTGGGACAACATACAGCACAGCTGGGGACCCTAGAGGAATCTGAGGCTTTCTGAACTTCTACAAACACTTCCTCCTTTTTTTTTTTTTTTTATTCTCCCTTTTCTTTTTCCTAAAAAGTGTTTCTTTTCCCAGGGAGAGATATTAAGTTCATGATGTAATAACTGTGGTGAGAGCTGTACTTTAAGTAACTAGGGATGCGCAGTCACGGAAATATGAAAAATTATGGGAAAAGTATCTTTGTTAAAACTAGCCTGCTCTCACTCAGCATTATAGAGAATTGATCTTTAAATCCAAACTCAGATACGCGCAACATTAACCAAAATTTGCAAGCGTATGTGCCCAGATAATTGTACCTGGCTTAAAAAAATAAGTTTTACATGTTTTACGCTATTCTCGTCCGGCATTAAAGCACGAGCCAGCTGCTCAGCAGCTGGGCTGGCTACTACCAACCCACAGAGGTACCAGGGAAGTAACGTCACTTTATCCTGCCTTGACAGTGAAAAGACCCATAAGAGGTGAATATATTTACACTTCTGAGACTTCTCACAGATATAACAGAGTTTTTGCAGCGTAACTGAAGACTTCTAAGCCTGGAGTTTCACAAACCAGGGGAGCCGCCACCTGTGCTTCCCGTCAGGATGGGACTAGAGATGTCCTGTGTCCCTGGATGATCGTTTTCCAGGCGTCCACCCCAGCAGTGGCCGTTTTCTTTCCACCCTCACCCACCAAGATCAGGACCCTAAAAAGAGCCTGGGTGAGCTCCTAATGCTTTTTGCTTCTCTCTGCATTGTGCTAGACCCAGCTGAGGCTACGGTTCAGTATTTCTGAACACTTTTTTGACACGCTATCTAGTGACTTGCTAAGAAAGCGCACCAAACTCCTTTGAAAAGGGAAATTAAGATCCTGCAAAGATCCTAGAAGTTAAACACCCACCTAAGGGAGGCATGCAGGACTCTGTAGCTGATGGAAAGAGAAAGAAGCAGCCACACAGGGTGAGTCAGTCTGTCCAAAAGTTAGGTGGGAGGGATGTATATTTGAGCCAGCCTGCCGTTCCCTTGGAAGACAAACCCCACTATGCAATTTTTTTTACATTTTATCCCAACAATACAGTCATTTCCAAATTACTTTTGCCCTTTTTTTGCAACATGCCCAGTGTCTTTGGGAGCCTTCTGGAAGAAAGGGCCTCTACCCACGTAGGCCATGAGTCATTTGGAGGAAAGGGAATCCCCTTGGACCCGGGGATGTAACTGGTTCACAGGGCTGCTCCTAAGTCCGAGAGAGCTGTAGGTGTCTGCGGTCACAGAAATCCACAAAGGGGGCTGGGAATGATCACCAGTTAGGTCCCGAGCCAAACCAGGGCAAGATTTTTGCTCAGTGAGTCTGATGACCACATCCGTTAGCCATGGGAGGAATTTGACATGAATGTCACCAGGATGTGGTGACATTTAAATTTAATTATTTAAATATCCCTGGAGATATTTAAAAGACGGGTAGAGATGGAGCTTGGTGACACGGTCTAGTGGTGGTTTTTGTCAGAGTTACGTTGATGGTTGGACTCAATGATCTGAAAGGTCCCTTCCGACCTAGATACTATGATTCTATGTCACCATGGAAATTGCTAGCAAAAGGCACAGAGCCAATGGAGTGGCAAGAAGAGAGTCCCCACAGAGTATATCCCGCATACTATCTTCCCATCTGCAAGTATTCACTGGACATTTAACAGGCTGGGGCCAGATCAGGTTTTCCCATACGCTCCTTTTCATCCCTGAAAGAATACCGCAGGCTTCTCTTAATTCAGTCTCCCTTGGCAGAAATTATAAGTTCGGGTTACATGGAAATAGCGGGACTGAGGTTTCAGGGCACACAGAAGCTTGCACACAGTATGTATTTTGCCAGGCTGACAGCCCACACAGTTGACACAGTGCCCGTGTCGAGATATTTTAATTAGATACAAGACTTTGAGAGAAAGCCAAATTTGGTGAGGTGTGCCTTTTTTCTGGATAACCTTGCTGGAGGCCTGAAAAACCTGCAAGTGGCCTCTGCAAGGTCACTTCTGGACATTAGAAGCAGGGCAGGGAAGTGGCAGGGAGCAGCGTGCATTACAGCAGTGCTCTGGGTTTGTGGCTACACGAAAAACATCTTTGCCGAGAGAGAAGCACATCTCTCCATCACTGCTGGTGGTCCCTACACCGACAAGCAGCTCAACGCTATTGAATGGCAAGAGGTGGAGAGACAAACCGCAGGGCTGCGTGGGCCATGTGAAATGGAATTTTCAGCCACAGTTATCTTCTTTGCCTCTGGTTTCCCCTCCTAATGAAAACAAGCGTGTAACAGCATCAGCAAACGGCTTTCCACACCATGTTGCATTAAGAGGGAGCGGGCCAGGTCACTGGCGCTGGGGACAGACAGGTTCCCTCGTGTGCAGCTCTCCTCATCAGCTAAAGCAGATGTGCATCTTGGTGGAACCGATCTGAAACGGGCACAAGCTTGAACATAGGATGCTGCATCTAAAGATGAGGAGGAACTTCTTTACTCTGAGGGTGGCAGAGCCCTGGCACAGGCTGCCCAGAGAGGTGGGGGAGTCTCCGTCTCTGGAGACATTCCAAACCCGCCTGGACGCGTTCCTGTGCCACCTGCTCTGGGTGACCCTGCTCTGACAGGGGGTTGGACTAGATGATGTCCAGACGTCCCTTCCAACCCCTACCGTTCTGTGATTCGGTGAAACTAAGACACAGATATAGCTGGTGAAAACCTTGCAGAAGAAGGGAAGCCAGCCCAGTAGGTCAAGTCCTACCCACTACCAAATGTGCATGGCAGACATCCCAAAGGATGCCAGCACCTCCTCCAGATAAGAACCTCACACATGTGACTCCCATATAAAATGTCTGGGGCATAAGTTTTCTGTAAGACGCGCGGTATCTTGCATGCTGGCAATAGCTCAGTTATGTGAAGGGGAGGATGGAACGTCAGCTAAAAGCACCGGGCCATGTGCAAAAGAAAGTGTTATCATGGATTCCTCTCTGGGGGAAAAAAAAAAAAAGGCAACAACAACCCAGCAGATTTTAGAAACAGAGGTTCCTCAGAGAAAGACAGCCCCGGCCAGCTGCCATCCTGTGTAAACCCTTGCATATCACCAGCACCTCTTCCTCAGATTAAATACCTCGGACCCCATTCAGATGTGATGTATGAACCCCAGAAACAATAAAAAAAGGTCTAGGACTTATGTATTGATTGACATTCGCCTCTGTATGAAGCCACAGGTGCCACATAAGATATCTCCACACCCTCTCAAAAGGCTGCCAGGTGAAACCGGACAGACTTCAGGAAGAATCAATTTTTACCAGCTGAAGTTCTTTTAAATTCACTGAATTTTCCTACAGTCCAAATGAGGGAGCGTGTATTACCGCAAGGACTGTCCGATCTAAGTTTTTATTACATGATAAACAGACAACTCATTTTGCATTACAAATATTTCTGCTACTGACATGCTAAAATGCTGTCACAAGTCTAGAGAACACTAACAGTTTAAATATACTGGTTTGGGGCTTATTTCTTTTGATGGAATAGTATATAAAAAATTAGGAGTTGTCCCTGGATACATTTGGGAGCACTGGAAAGATGTGGATAAATGTCTTTATGCAATCCACTAGCATGAAGTAATTCCTTCCGGTTCAAAGAGCAATCTCCAAAGTTAAAACTAGCGTTTTTGTCAAGATAAATTCCTCTTGGCTTTGAATAGGAGCTCCAAAGAGACTGAGAGGTCTATTTACTCACGTCACTTGACCTCTTGTTTCTCCCGAGTTTCATTAACAGTATCCCGCTTCAATGGATTTGCTTTGAACAGCACATCAAAAGTGTTGTTAGTGTAGGAGTTAGAACTATATTTGGTTGCAGGACCTCGTAACAGGAATCAGTTTTTTCCTAGAAAGCTCACAGAATGCTAAAATAAAAAAAAAAAAAAATACATAAAGAATGGAGCTGGCCTGACCCAAACATTTGGTAGGTGAGACTTGAATGAAGCAGACCCCTGGCGAGCCGCATGCTACCATGATATCTTAACAGACTGTTTATTCTAAGCCTGGGTAACTGTAACATGATGAAAAGCTGGAGGCTGGGCTCTATTTCTCATCTTGTAAACAAAATTAAAGGCGAACCCTTTCCTAAGATCTTCTACTCTAGCATTTGCTTTACATGTAGCATCTAATGTTTCAGAACAAAGGCAAGACATCACAAAGCCTAAGTGTCAGCCTGAAATCTCCCCAGGCTCCTGGATTTCCATGAAAATCTGGAATTTAAACTGGGAAAGCCTGAGGGAGGCTTCCTTGAATAAAGGAATAGCTGTTTAAAAGGCAATTAGACCACTTTGAAAGCTATAAACCCGACAAATCACGCTGCAGGGTAGTCTGTCTCCCATCACCCTGTGTGTAAATCCGTCCTCAAGCACTAACAGGGTTGTTTATCTACTAAGTAACGCGCCCTCTAATTCCTTACACAGGACTGTAGGCACGTCTGCTGAGCGAGCAGGAGTTGCTTGCTTCAAGCCAGACTCCACTGAACCAAATTTCTACTTTGGCATACCGCAACTACTGCAACCCCGACCCTCGTGTTGCAACCTGACTGGCCAGTCCTCCCCATTTCATCCAGTTTCACCCAGATGGAGTAAAAAAGTTTGCTGGCAGTGAAATCCTTTGGATGAATTGGAATAGAGGCCATACATATGGTGCAAAGATGCACTTATCTACCTGAGTAGGACCATCAAAACACAATAATCTGTTCGAGCACTTTTATTACTCCCAAGTTTGGCTTTTAAGTTTGGAACAATCCTGGTAAGCCACTAATTCTGAGCAAGTTTGAAAGGATGCATGTATTAACCACCACTCTTGGGATAACCCTCAGAAAATAAGATTTTTGGATGAGATGAAGCTGTTAAGAAAACAATTTTACACAGGATCATATGGATTGATTCCTTGTGATGCTACAGCTGAAGGTATCACAAGTTGCAAGAGAAGGTGGAAAACTTCTGTTTCCTCAAGGACGCAAAGTCTTAAACCACAGGACAGAGTGGTTGCTCCTGAAAGAGCTTCACAAAGTCTCTCACTAGAGAAGGTTGGGATCTGGAGAAACCATCGGCAAGACAGAATGGGAAACACAGGTGGCAGCTGCTGGGGGTCCTGCTGCTGTGTGGGACACCTGGGACCAGTGTTTATGGTTTCGTCTCCCCCCGATTCCCTGCACAACCTTTGGAAAATAATTCTTCTCTCCATTCCCAAATTCTCCAGATGTAAAATAGGAGGATTAACAATATCTCTCTTGGCTACTTTACGCAATTACACTAGGCAGGGACTCTTTAACTCTGTCCGTATGGTATCCAAGCTCAGGGTCAGTTAGAGCCCCTGGGTGCTGTTGCAATTTAGGTACATTTAATAACCGATACGAAAGCGGTAACGTTAAATTACTGCAGGTTCTTATTGCCAGACCACATGGATCACGAAATAGGTTTATAAAGGGACTCTCTCACTCGTGAAATGAATGCATCCTTATCGCTGCAAAAAGAATTACACACAGGTGGGCTAGCAGGTGTAATATTTGTTCTCTCGAAAGCCCCAATATTTTTGTATAAGCTCCAGATGGAATAAAGAAATTAAATAAAAATTGCATTGTGGAAATTTGTCAGTGAATTGCTTAAATAACCCCAGAAATATCAGTATAGTTTGCTTTAGTAATGCTGATTTTTTTTTTCTCATTACGTAAAATGTCTCCTTTTCAAAATAGTTTGCTGCAGTAACTGTCAAAAATAGAACACACTATTAACATACTATAAAAATAACACAGTATATAGCATACTGAAGTCATATTCTAATAAAGGGATCTCCACCAAAAAGGCAAAGTAGCACATAAAAATGAAATGTTTTGATAGCATCAAAACAAAAAACCGTACTGCCAAAGCATAGGAAACCTACGCCAGCCTAGGAAAACTAAGCTCCCTTTCCTGGCTGCAAATGAAGCATCCAGACATTTTTTAATTACAAGCCTTTTTGCCTCCCCACTTGAGTCCTGGTAACTGCTTCAGGAGCCCAGCCTGGTCCTGCCTGTCCCAGAGAAGTCAACAGCTTCCTTGAGACAGATGTTGATGGCCAGTTGCAAAACCACGTGAGCAGGGCACCCCTCAGCCCGCCTCCGAGCACCCCCAGCTGCCTGGGGGGCAGCGCACGGCTTGGACACGAGCACCCTGGCAGCCTTGCCCCATAGAAGCACTTCTTTAAGGCTTCAAGGATGATTAGGCCCATGGGACCCCGTGTGCTCCTGGTAGGGCCCTGCTTCCCATCTGGCAGTGGGCTCTTCCTAACCTCCAAAACACTGTTCTAAGGGACAGGGTGAGCATCCCAAAACGGAGTCATTCCACTGGCTTTGGGTCAGAACTGCAGAGAGCAAATTAAATCCAAGGCAAGCCCTTGAGCATTTCATGGAAAGATTCCCACCGGCTTCAGCAGGCTTTCATTTGGCTTTTTGGGCTACAGCCCAAAACACCAAGTTTTCCTGATAAGGGATGGGTTTGAACAACCAGGTAACGCCTCGGAGATCCCTGGCTGCAGGCAGAGGCAGCCCTGTCCCCTGGCTGAGCAAGGAGCTGGGAGGCACCCCTGTGTGGCACACCAAGGAAGAGGTAATGCAGACAACGCTGTTGGTTTTGTCTTTGTCATGCAAATACACATCATCTCCCCAAGTGCTCAACAGCTTGAAACAGCTGTGCAGCTTCCTAAGGCAAAACCGCTGGAAGCCACTCCACTGTAATATTTCATAAAATACTACACCCTGGTCTGTTCTCTTGCATACATATGTATATTATTTATTTGCCCTACACATTGTACACCGCCGAAGTATTTTCTATTTCCTGGAAGTCATTAATGACCTCAGAGAATAACAGATGGTCTTGCCTTGCTTGTTAAAAAAAAAAAAAAAAAAAAGAGCAAAATGTGCAAAACCTGTGTGGAGCCCTGTGGCTGGCTCTGCTAGTGGGAGCCCAGCGGTCCAGAGGGACCCAGCTGCTCGGCGTACGCACAGCCTGTCCCAAGGCACGCTGTGGGCTGAGACACAACCTTCAGGGACCTCCTTCTCTGAACAGAGATTGACCCAATGGTGTTTTACAAAGTTTTTTTGGCTAATTTGTGCTGTGCACCAACGCCATTCAGACATATGTTGGCTAGAAGCTGCTGTGTTCCTCTCCAGCTCAGGCAATGGATTTGCTTGAAGTCCAGGGTTGCTTCACACTCTGACTGGTACAACACGTGCTGTGCTTTCACGCTTGGACAATTTAGAGTCAAAATCTTGTCGTCTTGACCCTGGTGCAACTGCTGTAATAGGAAACCTGAAGGGGAAGAACTGGCTGACCCTGAGCAGAGAGAGGAGGACACGTGCTCATTCTCTCATTAAAAAAAGATGTCACAGGAACAGGTACAGCCAGGACCAGGCACGCCAGGAGATGTACACAAGCATAAGAAGGAACAGCCTCTGCTTTAGAGTCCTTACAACCCGAACAGCTAAAGAGAAAAGTACTACCCCATTTAATTGCTGGAGAACTGAGACAGAGAAGGGTTTAAAAGGCAGGCTTAACATCACATGGAAAATCCTCTGGCAGAGCAATGATCTGAACTCACTGTCCTGAAAGAAACCCAGCGTCCCATCCCAGCCCTTCACGCTATCTCTCTGCCTGACCCCCAGCACAACTCCCGCACCGGATCCGTCCTGCTAAGGGTGCCAGCAATGCTGGGGAAACATTTTCCTGCTGGAGAAGAAAACAAAGGGTGGGGTGAGATGAGACTGACTACGAGGGAATTGGGGATTATTATTATCATTGTGGGGAGTCAGACTTTCGTTTGGTCTCCTTCCATTTTCAGCTTTGCAGATGGAGGAGAAACTACAGCTATCACCACTGAAAGTTTTCCCTGGCAATTCAGTTCTTGCCCTGACTCTGACCCCTCATAGAAGCAGAGTTGGGAAGAGAGAGGAGCCAGCAGCTGCGAGCAGCACGGCCGGGCGGCTTCCTTCACTTCAGCCTGACAGCTCTCAGAGGCTACGTGCCTCCCTTCCTCTGTACGGCTGATACAGGACCCGGCTGACAAGGATGCAATCATCCTCAGTCCCACCTGTTAGAGCAGATGAGCTCCTTTTCACCTCACTAAAACCCTTCTTGGAGGGCCAGCTCCATTCGAGAAGGCACCTCAAAGCTTTCTTCAGCATCCACATTTGACCAATCCTCCTGTTCCTTTTCAGGGTTTCAAATTTGAAGCAGCCCCTTCGCTTCTCTCTCTCATTTCTTTTGTAAGCAGTAAGTTCCTTGGGGGCAACAGACCATCCCTTTGACCTTGCTCACGTAACACTGGGGGCGGTGGGCAATATCACCGCACAAATAATTCAAGGAATTCCACAACAGAGCCAACGCCTGCTCTGCCGGATACAGTCCTGCAGGACAGAAGTGCCTGTCAGAGTTTGCTGCTTGTTAGGATTGCCATAACATTTTTAAGGCCTCTTTTACCTCAGGGATGTCACATGTATTCAATCATCTCCCAGTAGCCACCCCCAGTTCTCCCAACAGCTGCACAGAGAGGAAAATACCCACAAGCCATGAGTCAAACAGCAATAACAGTTCAAAAAGATCCCAAAGTCTAATTTTCTCTGTCTTTTGGGGCTTTTTCCCAAGCCTGCTGACTCTTTGCAATGACCTAAAAGGTCAGGGATTGGGCAAATGCAACCAGGCAGTGACTGCGTCCCCACTGACTGCTGAAAAGCATCTGTCTGAAAGGTGAACGTGGTGGGGCAGGTTGGACTGTGCCAGCTCCTCTGAAAACCTTCCCTTTTAAGTTAGTTCCTCTCACACTGCTCTGTCTCTTGCTCGCGCCAATCGGTCTGTGAATGGGGTTTGTTACCAACACACCAAAACTTGCTGGGACAGAGCGCACCCGTTTTACTGCCAGGGGCCAGAGCCCACCCCTCCTATTGAACACGGCTGAGCTGGCGGGAAGGGAGCTTGCTCAGGCATGGCCACCCCGTGGTCTCCACTGCTGCTCAGCACACTTCATGTTGTCTGCTGCTGACTTGCTCCTCACCATTAAACACAGCAGCGTCGGCTCAGGCTGCTCACTCACCTCCTTCACCCCAGGGAGCAGCCTCGGCCTCTGGCACGGGGCTTCCAGCAGGCAGGCAGTCTGTTCCAGCAGACCCTCAAACTCCCAGGGCCACCTCTGTTTTCTGTAAAACCAGCTGCTTTCTCCAAAAGCGAGGATTTCCTCAAAGGGAGGAGCAGAAGAGCAAAGAGGTGAAATTCTGTTTACAGTTAACTCCATCCCTCCCTGCCCGCAGTCAGGGCTGAGCTTTTCTCTGCTTCCCCCAGGCTTTGCAGAGCAGATCCTGGCAGTTTCTGCCCTACATTGGGGTGGGGTTTGGTTGGGGTTTTTTTTATGTGTTTTTTTTTTTTATTTTATTTTTTTAGAATAGGGAAAGCCCTCTCACAGCCTTTCACCAGTGATGCTTATTCTAGCATGGTCCACTCAGAAAGCCAACCGAGGGCATACGAGCAAAAAAAGATAAAAGTAAGAAGCTGGATCCAAGTGGCAGGTCCTGCGGAGCATGGAGATCTCGCAGGGAGGTCAGCTCTTGATTAAAGGGGAGCCTGCCTTTGGCAATGACATTAAAGACCATCCTCAGGAGAGGTGATTTCAGCTCCTGGCTCTGACATGGGCCTCCTGCCTGACTTGGCCAACTCAGTCTTTCCCCCTCTCTCCAATGGCAGCAATATTTCTTTTGCTCCATCTTGTCTATATATATCACAAGATTTTTGGAGGAAGAGTAGGCTTAGGCATGTGATTTCTGGGCTTTGATGAACCACGGCTCTGATTTCCCGGAGCTGCTGGGTACGATCCTAGTGTCTGCCTTGCTGGCAAACTGTAAATGCCCCTTCAGCCCAAAGAGAATCCTGGCTCTGCTCAGGAATTTTTAAAACCAATTAGTTACTACAGACATGTCTCAGCTATTAGCACATCATTAATCAACATATCACAAATACAGCAGCTTTTTTGCTATTTCAGGCCCCTCTCCAAGAGACTATTCTAATTGTTGATGACTACTTTGCCCATATTTTTGTGATACGCTTTCTCACTGTGTGTTTTTGGATGCAGTTTTCTCACCTCACAAAAAATCTTGTTTTGTCAGGAAAAGAAAATGCGTTTTTATTAGAAAGGAATTTAAGTATATCAGGGAAGGGTATTTTTTCCAGGTCCAGGATAAATTTCCTAGTTAGATAGAAAGAGCACAGCCCAGCATATGCAGTGCTAACCTGAGGGGCAGCAGACTAAATTTTGATTAATGCATCTAATGAGACAGAGCAGCACTTTAAAGAAGTCTTCCCAGGCTCCACAAAGTGTTGGGATCAACTAGGGTATTGACTCTTACAAGTGCCATTCTCTCTGCCGCCATCCTCATTTGGAAGAAAAACAAACCCTTCCAGGAATATTTCTGAGACGACTATTATTATCACGATACATAAAAACTGTTCGAGAGGCAAAACACCATTTGGTGGTCGTTAGCTTTGATTATAACAGTGCAATTGAGGTACCGTTGCCACTACTCTGAGCCAAAGGGTGCACCCTCTCTGCAGAGCAGCCATTAGCGTCCCTTCGATGGGAGATGATGGCCATCATGCTCAGACTTGGGCATTGAAGGGAATTAAAGCAGCTGTAAGGAGGAGTTCAGCTCTGTCTTCTCATTCTCTCAGCTATGGCTGCTGCTCTGGTTTCACAGAGCAGCCACAGTGTAAGGTGTATATAGGGGGCCTGTTTCACAGCCAGCTTTCCCCGCCTGCCTGTTGCATCTTCCCTTCATGTTACATTTCACACAGGAGGCCTGGAGTCCTGGCCTCAATTTCTTTAGTTCAGCTGCGAGAAGGAAAGATAAGGATCTTGTTGATAAATGTGACCTTACACCAAGAAAACCCTGCATCCTTCTCTTTGGATAGAGACATTTGGCTCAACGGTTTTTAAGCAGTTGCTCTCCTAGCTTTTCAGCTTTCTCCTCCACTTCACTGTTAAATACCTCATGGTTAATTTCAGCCATGACCTAAAAAAGAAAAAGGAACTACATTCATTCCCTTGGTATTTCTTTCCCTGCTCCTGAGCCAGCAGGCAAAGCTTTATGAGCTTACATTTTTCCCCTCTCACCTCCCTTGTGCCCTGAAGTTTGCAATAAGCATTTGCCTCAGGATTTCATGCACTCAGCCCACGAGAGGTGCTTGGTCTCTTACGCTACGAGGGTGATGCTGTCCAGGTCCGCACATTGTGATTCCCAAGAAAAGCGAAGCCAAGAATTGCATCTCAGCTGCTGATAGGTGATCAGTTCCCATCAGCCTTCCAGAGAGTGATTCAGGGCTTGAAAACTGACACCGAGCGCCAATGGCTCAAGACAGACAGGAAACATAACCGTTTCTATTTAACAAAGAGAACACTCCTGAGACAGGCTGGGATGAGGAGGAGGAGGGAAGGGCCTTTCCAAGACTCTACCGTGGAAAAGGAGGAACCCTCGGTGTTAACAGGGCTGCCTTTTGTCTCCTTCCCCCTCAATTTCTGCAGGTCCTTTTAATAGAGATGAACCTAAACGACAGACAACAGAGCCGAAGGCTCTCTGCCGGTTTTGCTGCCCTTATATTTCCATTTCCATCACCATAATAATCCCAAGGAAATCCAGATTAACACCTTTTCAGCAATGTATATATTTATAACAGGACCCTTGAGACACAATGCTTCTTCTGCAGCAAAAGCAAAGGTCAGCTTAAGCACAGTTAATTCTATTGACTAGAAGGGAGTAACTGCACTTATTTTTGTTCGCTGGCAATAGCTAACCCTTTAAGTGATATCAGATGGGCATGAGTCAACAACATCGCCTTGAATAATGTGCCGCTCAGAGTGCCTATAAATAGATTTTACTTTCCCTCTTTCATATAAAGGTAGCTCCTACAACTGCTAACGCACAGCCAAGGGGTCTGTTGGGGACGGACACAAAGACACCTGGAACAAGGGGGTTTTGAAGTACCTGCATCCCCTCTAATCTTGTCCTGCCAGAGGAGCCACTAAAAATACAGTAGCCACTGAGCTGCTTTAGCTCTCATTACGGCTGGGTGGTGCAGGCGCAGAAAACAGCAGCCAAATTCTTCATATCTCCTTAGTCTCTGCTGAAAAAAAAGCTCCAAAGCAGATGATAATTAAGCCCTTAGTATTTCCAATAGATTTAAAATATGGCTATTTTTATCAGAGGGACATGCAGAGCCAGGAACACACACTGCACACAGGGAGCAGCCGTGCTATTCTGCCTGCTCAGGCAGCTGCGGTCTTTACAGTGGTACATCTGGGAGACGGAGAACTTAAAAGCTGGCTTTAAAGGAGCTTTCACTCAAACTTCAGTGTTTTGCCAAGCCAGGTGATATTGAGGATACTGAATTATTGAGGAAAAAGCTGCATTATCTCTTTCTGAGGACACGACAGTTTCTAGTTAGGACTCACGGAACAGGCCCTAGGAGCAGTGAAATTGAAGTTCAGTCTTTCTCCGAGAACTGGACCCAGTCAAACATGCCTAATGGCCCTCTGGGCTCGCCAGCAGCAAGGACGCAATATAGCACCATACCCTACTGTCTGTCATTCCTCAAGCCAACGGAGAAGGCACCCATAGGCAGGTGAGTCGGCCTGGGGTGAACTCTGGTAGGAATTCTAACCCAGCAACCATTCACGGTCTTACTTTTCAAACAATCACATCATTTCATGTTCCCCCTCCCTCACCACCATCCGCATGATCTATCTACATTACGAACTTTTAGGGCAGGAATCACTGCCTTCATCTGCCTGTTCAGGGCTTATTACAGCAAGTCTCAGTCTCACGTACTGTCATTATACAGAACAGAACTTGAAAATCCCAATCTCTTGATTAAAAGAAAAAAGAGAAATGTAACCCACCCAGTCCATTTTGTTCAAGTGTTAGCTCTACAGCCTAATGACACAGATTTCAGGGCCAGGACTGTTACTGGTGATTAATTTTAGCAGAAACCTGTGTCCCCAAAGACTAATGTCACTATCCCTACTTTACAGCAGAGGCCACTCACAAGTAGTCCTAATACTTCAAGACTAAGTTTCATTTAACCCAAGATCACACATTCACATAACTGAGAAGTTCATAATCTTTTGTTCAGATTATTTTTTACACCTGTTTTACAGGACAGAGGCAGGAACATTCAGGCAAGTTCCCAAGAGCTCTCTTCTCCCACGTTGTGTGCTGAAGTGAATGGGGAAAATCTCATGTTTATTTAGGATCTCTTCTTTGGATTTTCTTTCTAGTCTTTAAAGAGAATTCAGGATGGTGAATGCCGAAATCTTGGCTTCATCTGTGGGATTTTACAAAACTCCTATTGTTGCTCTAACCCTGACCCACGGAAATCAAGATTATTCACCACTTATTTCAAGAGAAGTGGAGTTCATAGGGTAAGCACTTTGGAAAAATCACATCTTATGTCTCACAGCTGCTAAAAGTTTGTGAAAATCTTGTCCCCCATTGCAGGCCATACATAAAAGATGAGACGTTTGGAAAAACGTCCCACAGAACCTGGGAACGATGATAAGGAAGAGACTGAGACCACACAATTAGGTTAGAAACTGCTCGTTCCTCATCACACGTTGAGAGTAATGAAGGTCTAGCTCACACCATGGTGCACAGAATAGAAGCCGGGACAGGATTAACAGGATATGATTTTGCAACACGCAGCAACAAAAAAAATCCCAGTAAGTGAGCCAGCAGAAATCAATCTTTGTGTCAAATACTGTATGTACTGGGGCAGGGTGACCAACTCAGCTGGGAGTCTAAGTTTGGTGACTGAGTCTTCTCTCCCTCAACCTGTTGAATGGGATCCAAAGGTTTTCCCACTTGGTTTGATAGAAATAGATACACAGAACAACTCTGATTGCAAGGTAAATTTCCTTCTATTGCAGCTCAGGCAGGGCCAGGTTGCACCACAGAATATAAATCAGTCACAATTTACAGTCTGTCAGATATAGTCATATTTCTTTACCTTTGTGGTTTTTTCCTGGACACAGAATGGGTCTGAAAGGCATTTAAGATTTTCTCCATTAGCCAAAGATTTCAGAAAGTATCTGAGACCTGCACAACGATTAGCGGCAGCTCAGTGAAATCCAGCTCTCAGAGGGGTGCGCATACTCCATACAGTCAATTTGTGCATCCAGAGTAGACCTGAGCTTCCCACGCAAGAAGTAGACTCATCACTGCCTGAATATGCTGGGAAATCCCAGAGCAAACAGTGGCCACCGCAGGATGGGGAAGCCCCATGTTGCTGGAGATCATCTCGTCCAGCACATAAGGGAATTACACAAACAGCCAAGAAATCCCCAGGGAGGAGTGGCTGGCAGAAAATTTCTCACTACTGTCAGCCCTAAGAAAAGAGCTGACATGAATAAGCGTAGTCCGCTCATGCAATAATGTAATGTAACATCGTTCATGCAATAAGGGTGCGCTGAGACACCGTGGATAGCACATGAGCTCCCACCTGCACCAGATTACCCCAGCCCACTATAGGATAGGGTCTCCTGCAATTCAGTGTGACATTCTTCCTGTCCTCCACGCTTAGCTACTTCCCACTACAGCCTTGACACTAGGCCCTGCATGTCCTTCAGTTACAAATTCAGAGACTAAGGCCAGAAGGAAGCATCACATTACCTCAACCAAACACTGGTTTTAATGCAATTATCCTTCATCGTGCCTATCTTCTGATCTTATTCTGAAGTCCGCAAGCGGTGAAGAATCTACCATTTGGTGAAAAGTAAAAAAAAAAAAAAAGCTATACACAGTCCAAAGAGTCAAATGCAAAAGAAAAGTCAGTAGAAATATCTTCTTGTTTTACTCCAGAACTCAATCTCCATCCTTCCAGAATATTAAACACACAATTACTTTGTAAGCTGGTAACGACCGACTCAGACCCTCAGACAATCACAGACCTAAAGAAAGGCAGGGCAACATGTCGTTCAAGAACCTAAGCAAAGGAGAACGCCTAAAGGAAGAGGTGGGAGGCAGCCTGTATAAGGAGGTGGGCAGACACAGCTTTTGGGGCACGGAGCTGAAGAGAGTTGCAGATTTCTGACAAGGAAACTGTTTGTTTCTTTTGATATCACAGCAACAGGACATCACATCCATGGCATGTAAGTAAATAACGATTTTTCCAAGGAATACCTCTCTCTAAATAATATAATCAATTTCTCCTCTTAATGGAAAAAATCCAATTCGATCCCACCAGGCCAGAGAGACAACATTATCCTCATCCAGCATACCTTCTGTTTTTCCAAAAGCATTTCCCAGTTTTAATTCCAAGGTGGTGAGTCCTCTCAACCAGATAGTTGAGCAGCCTATTCACATAAGTCACAGATAAGGAGGTGACCTCCCCCCAACCCTAGGTTAAGACAGGGATTTCAAGAGACTGGGAACTCTCCTCCAGTCGTTGGCTGGCTTCAGTTTCAGGCACAGATCATTGGAAAGCATCCCAGGTTACTTCCCATCTTGTAGTAAGGAATGCATTTCTGCACTTTGACTGTCTCTTTTCCTTGCAGACCACAACTGAAGATAGTTACACCATTTTATATGTGGGTTGCAAGAAACTGAAATGCTTCAAACCTCTGTGCTACTTGTATAACACACAGAAAACACGGCCTTCTCCAACTCCACCAGCAAAGTGGGGAAATAATTGCTCCATGAAAGCGTTTTGTCCTACTAATTAGCTTCTTCACTGACTGGCAATTTCAGCACTGGCTCGAAAGAAACAAAGGCAGAGACTAGCCCTGGAACCAAAGATAAGTTGGTGTAAACTGGTACCATTTCATTGCTATCAGTCTTTCTCTACTGATTATTGAGGGTCTCGCTCATTGTGTTGAATCCAGTGAATGCAGGGAACGTGAGGTGTCATCAGTTAGCCTGAAGCAGGCTGATAGCAGAAGACTTCCTAACATGAAGAACAAAGCCACTATCTGTGATATGTGCCTATGGTCACACTCCTATATGTTTCTGTTCACATTCCTCCTGCCTTTTCCAGCTTCTTTTGGCCTTGCAAACAGAAAGAAAAACTTTTTTTCATTTTATCATTTCAAATAGTTTACTTCAAGGGTTTCTTTGGAAATACTTGCAGAGGTGTAATTCCCACTACAGTCTAAGGTGCTGTGGCCCTTCTATGTGGGAAAACTGAATGAAAGTCACACGAATCAGAAGCCTAATTGAACTCTTCTCCTCAGCCTGGAAATATACACTCTCCTAAGGGTGTCTGTAACATCTGAAAAATTTTAAGGCAGATACATAGTAGTAAAAAAGCATGGAAGAACCTGGAGATAGACAGATTCAAGTAGTTCATGGGCTGAAAATTGCTGAAGGGCAGGAGAGCATAAGGGGGAAATACCACATATACCAACCTTGAACTTCATCTTTCTCAGGCATCCACTGCATGTAGACACCATGCTGGGCAAGACGAACATTTGTAACCATCTAATACAGCCATTCTTATCAGAGTGGATATCACCAGATCTGCAAGTATTATAAGATATCAGACTAAGAAGAACGGTTCAAACAATATTGATAATTTTATAAGAAACAGACTGGGGAAAGGTAAATGACAATAAGGACAGGTCATTGATGCACGACACGTTGCATTGCTCCAAACACTGGTGTTTAGCAGCAATAGAGATACACAGCAACAGAGCCAGGGTGGAGCTCTTCATCCTTGGACGATGCATAGTAAATGGTGTCTCAGGTTTTATTTCTATTATTTGACTTTTCCTTTTGCTATTTAGAAGTGATTTAAAACACTGAGAAGTGAGTGGCAAATGAATCAGGCCTGTACAGATGTGCTGGCCAGTGTCTTCCCAAACATTCTGATGTCTCTGAAAGCAGAGGGGGAGTTTTTCCTTTAAATTAACCCTCAAGGCGCTATAATTTTTCCAGAGCTGAAGACTATAATAAGATAAAGATGTTAAAAAGATAAGGGCATTTCAGAGCACTAGAAAATTTTTTAATATTTCTGAAAAAATAAATTATTTTTTTTATCTTTACATTTCATTTTACAAATATACTCCCACTTGGCAATTAAGGAACTGATGCCAATGAAGTCAAGCGTGAGAGATGCACTGCAAACTCAGGGCCGCACACACAGTTTACTCTGTTTCTTTGCTTCCTGACACTTAAGAAAGGAAAAGGGCATGTCACAATCTTGTTTTAAGTGCACATTGGACTGACATTGCTCTCTAGTTGATTTGTTTGATACACACGATGGTTGTGAATCAATTGCAGAAGTTGCAGTTAGGTACTGAAAAGTGCCTACAATTAACATTCACAATTTAGCATCCCCGAAGTGATGCGATCTTAGCAATACACTTGAATTCAACAATATCAGTTTGATTCTTACCTCATCTTCCATCCAAATCCAATAAATACATAGTTTAGTGGAGTAAGCCCGGATGATTATATTAAAAAGATACTTCAAAAAGTTTTTGATTGAGGGTTTCCATACTGTATCCAGATGCTTTCATGACTTCATAAACATGACAAAAATACGCATCCAGCCTCATCTCTGAATTACCTGTTCTTAACAAAACAAAAACGTTAGGAAAGCATCTTAAAGGAAATTTTGACTGTTCTTGGAATATAAAGAGAGGCGCCTTTTTTGTTTTAGGTTTCAGAACTTCAGATCCTGAAAAACAGCATAGACATTTCTCAGTAGATAAAAAAACCCTATTTTTCTAACAAAACGCCCTGATAAGAACGTGTTCAGAAAAGCCAGAAACATTTAGGACTTTAACAGCTGCAGTTGCTTTGGGAAGCTAATTCCTTTGAGTCCATTTGTTCATAAACACAGCAGCTTGCCACAAACTCTCCATCCTCATTCTTGTTTTCAAGTGATTCGGAAAAAAACTGTATGCTGTCCATTCCAGTGTGCCCTTTACTATTTAGGTACAATCAGAGAAAAAAAATGACACTTGAGTGTACAAAAATAACTGCAGCAAGCAGAAACCTTACAGGAGCAGTTTGAAATGACCAACTGGCATTGCTATTCAAGATAAATGATTTTAAAAGAGGACGGCAGGGTTCAGTTGTAAAGAATTTCAGAAGTCTAAGATAAAAACTACATCTCTAAGGTGGGAATGCAGTCAATGAGGAATTCATCCTTTAACTCTCATCCACAGCATTACTCTAGCAGGATGCTCACACTTATGCCTAACCTTAAATATAAATGGTGTCATTGGGCCCAAGGCATCCCCCTGCCTAAATGTCTTGTTAAACTCAAAGGAAAGCTTCACCATGGGGACTTCTCCTATCACTCTCCCAGCCAGGTGACTCTGCCCAGGGAAAAGTCTGTTCCAGACTTTTACAGCATCCATGTTCAGCTCCTTCACCATGCTTCAGCTGTGGCCACGTGAAAGCTCAGTATTAACATAGGACAATACTTAGTAACTGCAGGCACCCTCTTTTTTTGGCTCAGGAACCAGCCTCGTTAATTTGGTCTGCTCTTGTTCAGCATTCCCATTGCCTGTGCAAGGCCAGGGAAGAAGCACGTTAGCTTTTCCTGCAGCGTTATTCAGAGGCTCATTGGTGCCTGAGTCATAGCTGGTTTGGGATTATGGTCTGTGTGTGACTAGTCACTGGAATCTGGTGGGAGGCTGTATTTAATAGCACCCTTCACTCCAGAGAAACAGGGAGCCAAAGAATCTTTAAGGACCACAGATACATTATAAACTCTTTCCACAACCACAGAAATGTAGCCAGCAAGAAGACAGCCAAATTAGCCAAAAAGCATACATGTAGGCAGGAGGGCTGTACTGCTGTACCCCTCTTCTGTAACATGAGCAGAGCTTTAGCCAAGCATCACATCTCCTGGCCAGCATCTGCAGTGGCGCTGCTGCCTCTCACTGTGGGACCACTCACAAAAGACCCTGCAAGCACTAGACATCCCCACCGAATTTGGTTCCAGGCTTAGCAGTATGAGACACGATCAGATCAGCACCTGAATGGATGTAGAATACGTGCCGTTCAGCTGCAGCTCTCGCTGCTCAATGCTCTGTCTCCAAAACACGATATACACGTAGAGATTCCTACCTCAGTGCTTTGGAGAACTAAATAAAGGCAAAGAAAGCAAGAACAAGTGAAGAGTGTGCTGTCAGGATAAGGTCAGGACTAAACATCAGAACAGAAAAAAGCCTAAAAAAAATAACAGCTGTGAAACTGTATATAGAAGTCACACACGTACATGGGCTCTATTTGTGCTCTTCCAGCACAGCTGAGATCTGAAGCATCTTTGCTTCCCCTTCTCCCCGCCCACCAGCAAACAGCTTTGCTAAACAAGTAAGGGTCTTGTAGTGTACTCAACTAATGCTAAATCTCTGCTTCCCTCTAGCACTGTCACCAGCTTCCCCCAAGTCATTCCAAGCTAAACAGATGAGGATTGTTGTCTGTTTACGATCCAGTTTTCCCATCTGAAAGAGGAGGAGAACTGTTGTAACTTTTTGCTCCACCGGGGCCAATAAAGACATAGCTGTTCATACTTGGAGATGCTCGGACGTAAGACAGGTTGGCCCTCAGCCAAGAGTTGCTGCAGTCAAAGGAAGACTTCACTGGAGTTCAGGGGACCCAGTGCTTTTAGACCTAAACATGAGAAAAAGATCGGCATCAGCAGTGACACATCATAGTAGCTTGATGTCACAGAAGAGACATCTCCCAGTGGTGAAGCCTGTTCAATATTTTAAACAAATTCGAAACGTGTTTAGTCTGGAAGTGATTACTTTGCTTATTCGGATGCATTTGATGTTTGCCCCCGCACTGCAAATGTGGTCAGCTGGCCCAGTTCCAACCAAGGAAAAAGACCACCGCACCACAACCAAAAGTGCATTACATAGGACTGAATAATACATCCACACCATAATTAAAATCCCAGTTTAAACTGCAGAGCCAATGTTTTATGGTGGCTAGGACAAGCATGATACATGTTCTCCATCTTCAAATACTGCGATGTTTCAGGATACATGGGAAAGCAGATGTTTTTAATAGTCTGAACCTTTAAAGAAGCTTATTCTTCCAAACTAACTACATGCAGTCAGGAGTGAGACATTGCTGCAGGAATGGGTCAAAATGTTCCATCTGTCCTTACTCCAGTGGAAAATGTTCATTCTGACCAAAAGAGATATTTTTACATTAAGACTGACTTTTCTCCAAAGCAGCCAGATTATCAATTAGATGCAATTAAATTTCTATTTACTTGTTTGTTTCAATTGGTTAAATCTAAAGGTTTTCAAATAAAAGTTCTGAAAAAAACGTATCTGGGGAAAAAAATTACTTAAAGCCTACATTCCTTGTCAGGACTTTGCCCTTTTTGCAGATCTGACTACAATATGAAGCTGTATATCCCTATGGATATGTTTATCCCTCAACTTTTAATGGCACAGTTACTTCATACTATGCCTCCTTCCTTCTGCCACCCTTACTTACGCAGAGGAAGTCCCTGGATGATGCTCAGCTATTCACCCTCCGTAGCATTACCCAAGGCGGCAGAACCAGTCCCAGATATAAGAGGATCCCACAAACCTCCTATGCGCTAACTTAAATCTGTTTGAGAGCGTCACTGTATGCATCCACTGACACGGAGGACTTTGCGTGCAAACTGGAACAAGTAGTGGACAGGTTGAATCTGAGGAAAAAAAGAAATAAAAAATATCTGGGCGCAACATTTTCTCTATGGCCTCACATAAAGGCTTGCTTTCTTTTCCAGCCTGCTATAGAGTACTGAATACAGGCTTACAAAGAGCCTCGGTCACACAGAGCTGCAGGCATATGGCCCTCAGTTGACTGCGTGTCAACGTCATACAGGAAAACACGTGCTGCTCAGACATGAGTCCTACAAACAGCTGGGAGGGGGTTCAACAAATGTAAAGCTACCCAAGAGAGCATGTAGAATGGGGAAGGAAGAGAGCGAAAGCAAACCCAAAAGCAAAAATGGAGAGTATCAACCACCAAGGAAAGAAATGGCAGAGGAACATTACGAGCAACCATCTCAGGAAGCACAGTTTTACAGGCGGGACCACAAGCATTCGACACAGGAAAGCTTTCAAAATAAATGTGGTGTGGGTTTAGACCAGAAGCTATAAAGTACAGTTGCCCTGATCATCTTACACTATTAAGAGAGAAGGGAAAGATGTCTGTTGAAGTATTGCTCCTTCTCATCACTCGGAGGATGCAGGCTGCGCTGATGATCCTCCCCTCCTGCTCCGTAGAGAAGGCAGTGACACCTCTAGTTAAGCCAACTGGATCATCTCAAGAGCAAGCAACCAGGAAACAATTCCCAAATAACAAGGTAGGGCCTCACAGATCTCTCTGTCCACATCTTCCACCATGTCAGACCACTAAGACGCCCACCCCTGCTCCCTGTCCCAGCCAAAAGCCTTACTGGGTGAAGATGCTTACATACTGCTTGGTCTGACATCTTCCTCGAGATCCTCCTGATCACTGGAGGGAGTTTAAGCACACACGGTAGGAGCACACAGTAAATGCCAGGCGACAGGCAGGCTGCTCTCGGTGCTTCTTGTTCAAACCTACAGATTTAGTATAAAGTCCCTTTGCTGGAGCAGGAGCTGGGACTGAGCCCTCCCTTCAGACCAGGCGGGCCGTTCAGGGCTGAGCTCTCCCTGCCTTTTGCACGCAGCAAACATCGGGCTGGAAGAGCTAGAGCTGCTCTGCAGTCTGTCTGGGCACAATCCCAGCAAGGGAAGGGTTTGAGCAGCGAAGGCAAAATTATTTGTCGCCACCACTTAATAAGCTAACCACCATGGGAAGATGCCGCCTTCTGTTACGTGGATTTGTGAGGGGCATCAGCCATAAGGTAAACCCTGTGCTCTCGTCTTCCCTTGTTGGGTCCAGTGAGGGACGGAGCCATTGTGGAGGTTTGGGACCTCTTCTGCTGCAGCTACATCCAAAACCTTAAAAACTGGCCTCCTTTCCTAGTAGCAGCCATGTTGGGCACATGCCACACCAGATGCAAGAGTTACCATGTTACAAGAGGCAAAATATTGCAATTAATTCATATTTCTGATGTGAGGCAGCTCCTAAACAGTAGGACTTGAGGATCTCGGCTTTGTGTTCAGCCACCTGAGACTGAGGTGTAAATATTGCAAGCTGCTCACCAGTGAGCATAGCGCTCCTATGAATTCCAGCTCAGCCACAGACAGGAGGTGGGTTTTCCAGGCATTTGTAGGAGCTGCACAGCTTAGGTGACACAGGACGTTCATACTCAGAAGTGCTGAGAGGACTACGCATTGAATTAGGACTCATGGGGGCACTACCAGGTTACAGAGATGGCAGGATGAGAGCCGGTGGGCACTAACTGAGAGCAAATCCCATTTATTCCCTTTCATGGGTTCCCAGTAAGCTATCCAGTGCCACACATGAGATAGGTGCTTCGTTCATCAGAGCAGCAGCTCAGCTCCTTGGTTTCCTTAGGCCAGAGGTTTTCATCCGGAGCAAACTGCAGCTGGATTGCACAGGCAGAGAGCAAGCAGCATGTGGCCCTCAGGGGCAATCTGCATCGGATGTGAGCAAGACAGACTTCAGCAAGGCCTCTGCCTCCCCAACCTCAAGAAAGATGCAATTGCATCATGTGAAATCCTTCTAAACGCGTTCCCTTGCTTTCCTTCGCAGTGACAGCAAGGAGGGAGGAACTGGCAGGGTCCCTGGCTCCCAGCCGCACGCTCCTAATCCAGCTGAATTTTTTTCCATCCTGATTCCCGGAAACATTTGCCGTGGAAGAAGCCAAGCCTTTTACTGCTTCCAACACCAGAGATGCTTCTTCTGCATCATCCATTTTCTCCCAGCTGTTTGAGCTCACGACCAGAGTCAGACCATAAGCAATACCGGACAAGTGAGCCAGGTCCCTTGATTGAGTACAGGATTGACCTCCATCCCAGGTACTTTGGCCTTGCCCTCCCTCTTCTCCACTCAGCTCCTGCCTTTCTGTTTTGGGTACCTCTTTCAAACCCCAAGCATCAGCCAAACTGCTCTGAGTTTCCCAACAAAGCCCTGTCTTCCCTGGAAAGCACCAGTCAGTCTCCAGCTCAGAAATATGTTTCCCTCACCCTGCCTATAGCACACCAGTGTGGGGGAGCATCACCTCACTCTTGGGCAGTCCAGAATTGCACAGCAAGACCTTTTCCTCAGCAACAACATGTGCTATTGGAGGTAAACTGGGTGCTACCAGAGGCAAAACTGATTTTGAATTGTGTCCATCAGCCCTGCTTGGTTTCAAAAGAGATGATACACACCAGGGATGGAGTACTGGAACAGGGACAAAGGACAGAGTGACCTTGTAACTCAGGCTATGAGCAACTGGCTGAGCAAAGGTAAAGGTAGATAGACCCTCAGGAGATATGGGCTCTCTTCTCCACTTTATCACTTGCCTGGTGAACGGGCTTACAGGGAAACCAACTCCTTTCTCAGGGCTTCTCTTTCCTCCTCTCTTTTGTTAGCATTTCTCATCTGTTTAACCATCTTTGCACCAGGACCTGGTTCTCCCAGGAAGCAAGATCTCCAGTGATTTAAGAGAGCTGTCCTCCCAGCTCTTTCCATAGCAAAGATGGCATGAAAGAGGGAACGTCTGCTCCTCAGGTACTGATACGTCCCGCCCAGCATATGAAGAGCTTTCTTGGCCAAACAGACCAGGTGTTCCCAACCTGCTGATGTTACATCCATTAGGAAATAGCACCAATTACTTTGGAGAAGGAACTGGAGTCGCTGGGGAAGGACATGCGCTGCTGCTGCTCTACCAGGAAGCGGTGATCTCCCTGCAGCAAAACAAAGCAAGCAACCACTGTTCTTGCCTTTTCGGCTCGGTGCTCAGTACAGCAAGGTCTTAATATCTAGCAAGGCAAGGAAAGACAACATGACAGGCAAACTCTTGCCTACATGATCCAAAAACCAGGAAAACCAAGCAATTTCCCTGTCTCCCAGCTACTCACCCTCATTTGCTAAATGAAACCCTAAGTGCCAAGTCGCATTTTCCAGCCCTGCAAACATTTTCCCTAGCTAACCAAAACCAAATAATAACGGTATGAATTATTTTTCTCCATCCTACCCCACTCCTGAATTCCCACTTCACAGCTCATCAGGCCTGGGGCTAATTAGAGCAGACTGGGAAGTTCACTACATCTGTGCAAAATGGCAGGGGTGGACAGACACATGACATGAGTGTTGCGAAACCTCCAGGTCCCAAAGAACTGACCGTATGATGCTGCCTGCTTCTTCAGTCACTTCTTTTGGAGGGAGTGCATGGTATTTATCTTCCCACGAAGCTTACTAAAAAGTAAAAACAAAATAATAACAACCTTAATCATTTGGGGGGGGGGGCGGAGGGCATTATTGTGTTCGAAGGCCTTTCATTAATAATCCCCTTAATAACAGGTTTTATTTGTTTGTAAATGTTCCCTTTCACTCAGTCATTTGATGGCATCCTTGGCAGCGACAGCCCATAATTCTTCATAGCATGTGTGTATGTGTGCTGTTCGAAGCAGACCTAATTAAAGCAAGGCTTGTGGTTGAGGCTCTAGCATTTAGTTCAGTGCACAAAAAGGAAAGGAGGGCATCGGTCTTTAAAGTAACAGTATTCCTATTAGCATGGTAGCTCACCAAGACACGGAAAAATCCTAAAGGATTTTGTCACCCATTTTGCAAAGTACTTACTCTTCCTAGAGCCACCCAGCACAATGCACGTCACCCTCTTGAGTGCTGGATTCAAACTGACCCTAAGACCTTCCTATCCATTCAGATCTGCAACCATATCCACTCTTCCATCAAAGAGTCCTAAGCACTGAAACAACTGTAAATTTATGCTGGGAAGTAAATATTATAGTATCTCTTTTAGAGGTAGATAAACAGGGTAATAAATAGAGCTGATTACTGGATTAATCCAGTTTAATAATTACTGGATTAATCCAGATTAATAAATCCAGTGATTACTGGAAAAAAAACCAGTGTGTTTCTGGGAATCATACCTGAAGCTCTTTGCATCATATCACAGTTTGGGTAGAGAGGAAAAGCGTGTCTTTCTACCTGGATCCCGCTGACCTCACTGTGATGCACTGAAAACAGTGAACTGCATCTTCTGCACTAGTAAATTCAGTGTTTGGACTCTCTCCCTGGTCTTCCAAAGCCACAGTGGAAACTTCATGGTGAAGTCCCTCCTGTTCTCTTGGCTTTGCTACCTAGGAGGCTTCTGGAGAATGCTGTCATTAATTAGATTGATATTCCCAGGAAAAATTTGAGTAGGAGGCCTGGCAAGTAAGTTTTAACTCTCCCTGTGACTCACAAGGAAACCAGACAAGGAATGTCTCCATCAGCAGACAAATGTGCTAGGCTTAGTGGCACCTACAATGGTGACATATTTCTTTACTAACTGCCAGTTAGTTACCGGGACAGCCTCAGTACAGAACAAGAGTGACTTCTAGTGCAGTCCAGGGATATGGCAAGGGTTATTATTGCTTGGCATTATCCCTACGTGTGTTTGACTCCATCGCTCCGTGATGCCTAATGGAAATTAGATATGGTCTGAACTGCAAAGTGGCTGTAAAAGTGCTGGCGATGTTGCTGCCCTGGTGAAAGCTAAAGCCTAGTCATGTTCCATCTTACAGATACAGAAAGCCAGGGCATCCAAGGTAACTTCATGAAGACACGGCACACATGTCTGCTTGTGGCAGCAGTAAACTGGATTTTCTAACTCAAGAGCTAGTTCAACCTCTGCAGAGAGCAGTCTTTTCAGTTACGGTGATAGACACATACCACAGCCTGGGTTTCCTTAATTACCAGTTTAAAAGCTGAGAGCGCTGCCTGTGCTGATATTCCCTGCCTGATATTCCTGAATGAGGCTGAAGCAGCTCCTCTCCATCCCACCTCACTTCAGAGCTGCCCTGGCACCACAGGCAGGAACCAAAGGCAGCCTGGCACCTCCTGCACCCCATGATCCCAAGCTGTCTCCTGGCAAGTGACAACCTCACAGGGAGCACGACCAAGCCAACCTGTATGCAGAAGAGATGTTGGCAGTCCTGCCCAGAAGCTTCTGCTGCATCCAGGGAGGCCAGTTACACCACTGCTTCCCCAACACAGGGCTCTCTGCAATTCCCTATGCTAAAGGGGAGCATAAATATTTTCTGAAATCAAAATGAGAATAAACACAAAGAACCCACCTTTGGCTCAAGAAGCCTCCCAGCCACAATTGCTGGAGATTTGGAGAATATCTGGGAGAAGTGTTGCCACATACACCCTTCATTTTTATGCACTCTCCAGATCTCTACCTCCAGACCATGCTAGGAACAAGATGCCAAGTCAGGCAGATCTGTGATGACCCAGCAGAGCCATTCTTATGTTCTTAATTGTAGAACAGTTTCCGCTTTCTCCTACTATTGGTTCACACTAATTTTGCTTTGCCACTTTCAAGTCTGGCTAACGGACTTCACGCACAGCCTTCGCAAGTTAGTATTTTAATCTAGCCCTGCCTAGGCTGTGATCTGCAGAGCTTCCATTGATATCCCACTGCTGGTACCCAGACAGGACTGTGTCACCAGCTCACCAGGAAACCGTGGGGCACTATGCGGGATTCAAAGTCTCAGTGTTTTCAAGCTCACCAGGTGCAAGGATGAGAAGGAGCGAGACCCGGGCACTCGACACGAGCTGGCCAACAGGGTTATTTCATACCATGAACGTCACATTCAATATAAATTAGAAAGTTTTCCCAGGAGCTCTCTCTCCCCTTTGACAGCAGAGGTCCAGAGAATTCCTTGCCCCAGCACCAGAGCTCCGAGCCCTTCCCTTCCTCCCGAAGCCGCAGCGCTCGCAGTGTCCCACATTGGCTGTCCCCTGCTGGGAGTGCATAGCTTCTGCTGAGGGAATGGGCTGAGTATAATCCTGTATGTTTTATGTTGGTATCGGGATCAACATTGGTTCTTTAGTATTATTGTTAATTATTTAGTCTTATGCTATTAAGTCTATTTATATTTCAACACTTGTGTTTCCTTGTTTCTCCCCCCAATTCCCCTTCACAGATGGCGAAGGGTCATCGGGTGACAGTGTAATTGTCTGAACGACAATAAATTGTTACAGGTTTCTCAAACCATGACACCAGATTGGTCCCACAGCATGCGTTAAGTGTCACACAGGGTCCTGCTTCTACCTATTGCCCAATGGCAATCTGGGGGAAAGTTAGACAGATGATGGCAACCTCGTTGGTCTAAAAACTCTAAGAACCCTAGTCCCATCATCCCAAGCACCACCATTCAGAGTCCCATTCTCTCTGCCTGCATGCTTACAGTCTTACATTGTCTTCAACTAATGGCAAGAAAAACAAACCCTCAGTATGCTTCTACTCAAGGTGTTTTATATAAAACAGTAGACAGAGAGGAACAGAAGAGGATAAAATTGGGGGATCAGAGGAAAAAAAAAAAATGAACTGCTTAATACAGTTCCTACTTTCATGCGACCATGGTGTCAGCTGAAAACTACTGGCAAGTGAAACCAAGAGGGATGTATCTCAGCTGAACAGCATATATTCACTGGGAAGCAGAACATATTAAGTTGACCATAACTGCACATGGCTGTCCCGTTTGTACAAGATCAAATTCTTTCATGCACACGTAGGGGCCTTTAAAGGATCACAGTCCACAACGTCACCCAGGAGGCACAGTGCCAGATGTCTTCCTTGTGTCTGCGCTTTCAACAAACAGAGCCGCCAAAACAATCGGATGGAATGAAAATGTCACAGTCACTGCGGGGTGAAACTCTGGGTGCATGGTTGTCAGCTTCACTTCTGCAAACCAGGATTTCACAGGGAGATTATCACATCACCCCCATCTAGGAATCCAATGCAGCCAGCCAGGATCTCTCTCCAATCACTTAACCGAAAAAGACCACTCCAGAGAGGGAGACACAGCAGAAACCTGCTCTACACACTCCAAATTGCCCTAGCCAGGAACCTTTCCCCACACTGGCCTCGAGTACCTTGGGTACCTGAGGAGAAGCGATGGGAAAGTTTGATCAAGTTCTGATACCCGAGAGTATTCAAAGCATGGCAGCATTTTCTGGGATGTTTATAGCCAGAAATTTAAAAACAGAAGGAAAAAAAACACAAAGCACTGAGCCTTCAGCACGCTGGTGTCTTCAGTCATGAGTATATAGTATCACCCAGCTGATTAAAATGACTGAGTGGGGCTTTGAACTTTAACTGCTCCCTGATGCAAATACACCTTTGACATATCTTCTCCCTTCATCAAAAAAAACTTTCAGTAACAGTTGGTTTGAATGCAGGGAAGAGATGCCTTTTTATTTTAGGGGCATTAAGAGTTATTTAGGAATATTTCACTAAAACATTGGAGCAAATAGAAACCTCACTAAAAATGAAAATATTCATAGGAAAGAGTTATTCCAGATGAGTCTTAAGTTTCAAATTTCTTAAGATGTTTTGCTGCAACATTTTTTCAAGGGAAAAGTGCCAAGTTTAGAGCCTGAAATGGCTTCATTTAAAACAATGTTTCTTTCTTCTACAGATTTTTTTTTTCCAAGCTCAGCTGTTGAAACTGAACTGAAGTGTAAGAAATTTTTCATGTCCTCAACAGATCCAATAACATACTTTTCTCCCTTTTTATTAGAGGTGTGATTTCTACCCCCTTGGATTCCAAATGGAAAAGGAATTACAGCTCATCTTTTTTTCATTCCTATTAAAAAACCTCTTCCCCGCCCAGGCACAGGGAAAAGGGGAAAAAAAACCCCAGTTTGTATTAGGTGTGTTTGTACCTCTGTCTCCCAGATAAAAAACAGAGTGCCTCCTGCTTTCTAATTCAAGTGCCTGAGATGAAGGACTTCACCTAGAGCAGTGGAGCAGGTTCACCTTGGGGAGCAGAGTGGGTTTAGAGATTTACGGCAATGGCTAACAAATGGCTGGTTTGGTTTAGAGATTCCCCCACGGCCTTGTTGAGTTCTCTGCTCCCAGGAAGCCTCCAGCAATTGTTGCAAGACAGACTCAAAGCTTTTCCTGCTATGGCAATAAGTAATGGCATCACATCCCACACCCACCGTAAGTACTTGCTGTACGTTCCAGGCTGCTGCCAAGGCCACGACTACTTCCTGCCTCTTTAGCTCTTGGGCAAAGTTATTTTCTAATCTGCACATAATGTTCAGCTTAATCTCTCACAGTTTATGGACTTTAACACAGTGGGATTTCTCATTGCCACTGGAAGGAGTGAGTCTCCCCTCGTTCCCTGGAAAAGGAAAAACTCTGTCAGGGCAGATACTCTAGGCTAGCCTTCTTCTCATATAACACAAAGAAAACAAAGCACCTCCAAAACTGCCTTACAGTCATGACGACCAAGTCTCTGGAGACATGGATTTTATTTCTAGCTCTGCCACAGATACCTGATGTGAACTTCTAAAGATTCTTAAAGACTTGACTCTGGCTGAATCAACTCTTCAAAGCGTAAGTAGCCCATCATATTAAATAAAGCCGTGAGTAAAATAAAATGCTACTCAGTGGTTGAGAAAAAGTCAGAACCACCTCCTGAAATTCTCCATATCTCAGTCCTGAACAAAATAAGGATCTCAACTCTTTGTTTTCTAATGCTAAATTTCTTTCCAAAACAAATGTTCCTAATCCTTAGTGCTAGACAAACTTGTCCATGGTTTATCACTGAGTTAGGGAGAAGCAGCTGACTCTCACCATGGCCAAAATTCAACCCAGCTAACCGCAGGCATTAAGCTCCACTCCCAGCTTGCTCAAGCTCACTACATGGTTAATGAGGAGACAGACATCATTGTAAGTATGGTAGTTCAGATGTTGATACAACTGAGTCACCCCCTTTCTGTAACCTGAACGCCCTGGAGACTACTAAGCAGGACCATAAACAAAATAACCACCACCTTGGGGGCCAAGGTCAACTTTTCATCCATCAATCACTGGAAGGCCACACTAACCAGACTCTAAGCTCACAGGGGTTGGCTCCCTGCTGCGTTTTATTAAAGACCTGAACGCAAGCACAGTGCAAGGAGTGCCTGAAGCCTCAGCCAGACCCAACACAGCTAAAATTTCCATGGAAAGCTTTAGCTTGAGGGAGGGGAGCAGGGTGGAGGTAATAGTATCAGTCACTTCTTTAGTGACAAACTCCTGCCTGGCATTGCCGCCTCAAAGCATGAGCCAGCTGCAGTCACTCCTACCAGCCTTCAACATCAACCACCAACTGAAGTGGCCCTATTCGTATTTGAGCAATACTTATTTTAGCTGGCAGATTCAGCCCTGGGAATCTCTCTGAGGACAAGATATGCCTAGCGGGAATTAGCCAGTCGATGCCCATCCCTTTCAGTGGGCATACAAATACCAACTCAAAGTACATGACAGATAATCCTTCCATTACATCTAGGAAGATTAACAAGCAAGCAGACCATCCTTATTTAATGGATACGGGAAAAGAAAAACGACTGTGGCAAGAACACCACTTTTACCACCCCAACATATGGTAGACAGGGCTATCAACACCTATACCTTCACGTTAACACTGCAACAATACCGTTGTTTCCACCACTTCACACCAGGAAGAAACACACAGTCTTTTCCTTTCCAGGCTCTACTAATATCATAAGACCACAGGAGCACCAGGTGTTGCCTGACACTCACATCCAGGTCCTTCAAACGCTCTGTGCCAGTAACACCACCATTACCTGACTTTTCTCTACACAGCGAGCTCATAAATAGTTATGGAGAGAACCAATTTTCTGAGGCTGAGCTTCCAGCCCAGAAACACCATGGATTCAGACTGGTGCCATGTTCTGACATTGGCCCTATGCCAGAACGTGCTTCATGCCTGGCCCAGCAGAAGGGTTCAGATCCACCTTTATAGCTTCAGGCTTGGTGCTTCCAGATTGTGCGTCTCTGTACATGTTGCGTCCACCCTGGATCTTGTACCCACTCCCTCAAATCTCAGCGGTACAAGCAGAACCCACCTCACCCTCTTCACTTACCCAGGGGCCACAGAAGCAGCTGACTTGCTTACTGTCTGCTATACAGTCTCGCTTCTGATGGTCAGTTCTGTGCAGACCAAGGAAGCACTTTCCTCTCAGACCCATTTTATCTTTAAGAAACCCAGATTTTAACCACTCACACCAGTAGTACAGACCCAATACAATCTGTTTCACTGAGTATGAATTTTCTAGCGTCTAAGAGTTCAGACAAATGATTGAATGGGTCCTATCTGGCATCAACACACATGAATCTTAAAATCAAGTCATTTTAGAGTGTCTTACACCAGTCAGCGTGTGCTTTAAGGTGCTTAAAATAGGCCACACTGCAACAAATCCTTGTCCCTAGCTAAAGACCCAAAGGAAATATCCTTTCTGGCTTACTATCAAATATACATCTGATGAGGAATTAGCTTTTCAGCTAATTCTAGCTGAGCAGAAAGCTAGCAGAGCTGAGAAAGCTTCGCAAAACAGCCACTTAAAAAATTGATACTGTTTCTTGTCAAGCTGCAAGATACTCCTACAGCCAAATTGATGGGTAACTCAGTTATCTTTCTGCTGCATCCTGGTGTTGGTGGTAGCAGCTGACAGCAAGAACAAAAGAGAACAAGAGTGACTAAGGAAACTTAAGTGTCTGATGCAGGTACACGTGTATTTATTGCTTCAGGTCAGCCATCTTTTCAGAGAAGCCCCAGAGCCTCTCATCTCCTTTATGCACGACAGCCTACAGAATGGAAAAGATTCTCCAGTAAAGGTGGTATCTGGTGTGAGTAAGGATGAAAATATTTTGGCTGGGAATTAGTGGCTATGCAACGGCGTGGGAGTTGTGATTCATGAAATGCTTCCCTTCCCCAGCAGTTCCCCACCTTGCAAAGAGCAAACAGTTGGCACTCGGGAGCAGTAACTCAGTGGCGAGGCATTTGGCAGAAGCACTTCTGGAGCAAGTACCAAGGCTTGAGCTGCTGTCAGCCAGAGCGTCTCCTCAGAGCAACTCTGATGGAGCATCACCAGGAACAAAACAACATTTCCTGAAACTATTACATAGGAAGATAGAAAAGTCACCCAGTTCTTGATCCGAAAGGGCGTAAAATGCAGAAGGATTATGCTTTCTCTCTCGTTCCAAATAATATCCCCAATATAGGTATGCTGAATGGTCCCAAGGAACAAGTTCAATAGTAGCTGGGCCTGACAGACCACAACCATTAAAAAACTAGAGTGCAAACTGAGCTGTAGCAGCACAGGATTTCTCACTGACATCATGGGCTACTGTAGCTGTACATGCCCTCAGGGTAAGACTGGAAATGATCTTTCCCAAGTGCACTGGTGCTTGTCCAGACCTCAGTTCCTCTGCTAGGGAAAGCACATACAAGGGCGATGCTCAACGTGCTCCACATAAAGCCTAGATTTAAACGCTGGAAAGCTCACAGCAGGGCCATCCCATCTGCCTGAACTTCAGCCCAGGTACTTTCCTCTTGTGTAGACAACTTGAAGATAAGCACATCAATATTTTAATCATACTCTGAGCAGTATTTAACATCACTGAATGTTTAGAATTGGCACCGAGAACAATAAACCAACAACACCCTGCACAATCACCATTGTTAAATTTTGCAATATGTAATATTTTATTCAAGATGCTGGCAGTCATTTTATGAGAAGAAACAGTTTGGCAGTTAGAGTTCAGGAAGGCCTTGCGAATGGGAACTAACAAGCCCTAAAATATTTAGAAACAGAAGATGCAGAAAGAGGAATTTTGTCTCAGTCTTTGAGGCTCTGACTTACGGTTTCTAAGCCACTAGGGACTAACAATACTTAGTTAAGAGCTTGTCTGATTAGAAAAGTATCAAAGGCAATGTCAAAGTTAAAGTATCAGGAGTCAGATTTAACTGTTCCAAAAGGGGAAACTTCAAGACTAGGAAGAAAAAAAAAAAAAAGAGTTCCTCATTAACTGTGGGAATTATCCCATTAAACATGAGTAACTGTGTAGAGCAGATGATGCAGCAGTGAAACCAAGCAGTTTGAATTGGGAATGATACATGATATGCACTACTTGCACAATTTGGAGTCAGTTCTCAAAGGCTGGTCAAGTACAGACCAGTCATAAGTACAATGTTCTCTTGCTTGCCTTTGGAAGGAAATACGTACCCACTGCTCTATAAAGAAACAAGATTTCTGCAAATCAAGAGTTCACATGGATGCACAAATACTAAGTTCCGTTCTCCTGAGCCACTGGCAAAAGGACTGATCTTCTGTGCCCAAATTAACATTTCCCCTACTAACATTTATCTTACAGGCCGGCACACAAGTGGAAACGCCACGGACTCATGGTCAAAACCAGAACCCGCAGATTTATTTGTGGAACTTAGCTCCTGTCACCATGAAATTATCTGGGAACCAATTAATCTTTGGCACACTCCACTCCCGCAAGGCTCTGTTGTACAGAGTGAAGTGAAGCTGCACAGCTTTTGCTGCACCAAAGACAGGTCTAAGAGAAGGGAATGGTCCTGCTCTCTCCTGAGCCATGAAGCTATGAACTATTGAGGCAATCTTCCTTCCTAGTATTCCGGCAAAGCAAGTGCAAGGGCAGTCAGATGTGTCCCAAGCACAGGGCACTCCTGAGACTGGCACTACTCTTAGCCAAAACATTACTAATGCAAGCGTGCTGAGCAACTGCAAGCCCGTGCTGGTATCGATTCATGGACGGACAGATGCTGGAGGAAGCTTTCATCTACATCTATGCAGGGTGGAAAGCGCAACAATGATGTCATAAGAGCAGGGGAGATCAAACAGGAGTAAAAGTATTTACATTATTCATTGCTTCTCTTTTTTGCCTCCATTTGTAGTTAAGCTGCTAAAGCCAGAAGAAAGATCTCATAGAAAAAGACCCTACAGACTTTAGCATCTGCCCTTCTCTTTCCTCCCAAGCACTAACAAAAGGTTTTGCTGAATAATGAATAATTATGTACAAAATAGAGCTAAAATGCCATGATGACCATTGCTGGAAATAATACAGCAGATAGATCTAAATATGTCCTAGGGAATTTGAGGCTAGTTGAGAAACCAGAGAGGGGATGGAGGTGGAGCCCTCCCTTCTCCTTCTCTTGCCATTAGGAAGTCCATGTGACATGGGAGACCTCTGATATACAAACTCCTCCTTAACCTTATGTAAACCTAAACTTCAAGTTGTGTCTCGTGTGTCCTAGAAGGGCTGCTCACATATCTGATAGTCTGGCCCGCGGCTCTTTCTACAGCTCCTGGTCCTATACAATAGAAAAATCCATGAACAGCTATCAGAACAAGATTTGGAAGCTCCCACACCCCAGGATTATATTTAACTAGTAGGTTAAAGAAAGCAGCGGCACCTTCTTTCATGAATTATGGGCTTTGTTTTTAGCTGAACATACTCTCAAAATGGCTAAGTGATCTGCTTTAACTGTTACGGGAAGAATGTATTTCCGTTCAGTCACCATACAAACCTTCTCCACCAGTCATTTACGCTACCTGCTCCTCATGACCAACAGCTTTGCTCACAGTCACAAGCCAGCTGAGGTTTATTGTTTCCGCAATAGGAACATAAATAGGACCATTAAAATAAATCCCTTTGCCCTGCCCTTTTTTCCTCTGCTGTTCTTATACCACAGAAAGGGCTAGAAGAAAGCAAGCTTGTCAGCAAATTCATCATAGTATCAGTGAAATCAGTAGGAAATGGGCCTAGTAAGAGCGTCACAATCACTGGCAATCAACATTAGGGGCAGACGGTTTCATTCTCCCTCTTCTAAAAGCCACTGGGTAGATGCCTCACAGTAGACTGGAGTTGCAAAGTTATCAGTTTCTCTTCAAACTGAGGGGTAGAGCTTCCCACTGCTCCAGAAGCCAAGCAGATTGTGCACCCAGAGCCAAACACCACACACTCATGGATTTTTCCCCATGCTGAAACCCATGTTGAGTTTGAAGGAGCTGTTAGGGCTCCTAGAAATAGAAAGCTTCGACCTACCTTGGAAAACTTTCTCTGTGCTCTACAGTACAGTCCCTGCCCATGTTTGTGAGGACACTTAAGGTCATGAATGAAAAACTTCAGTGCACATTTCTGTTCAATTCTGTGAGGAAGGAAACAGCAACATTTAAAGCAGACTTATCATAAGGGTATCACGCGATCCCTGTGACAACCCCACCAGGGCAGCGTACTTCCCATGGCGTAAGGTGTACAGAATATATTCAGCCTATGAACAGCCTGACCAAAGGATTGCCACAACTCCATGATCACAAAACTACTCCTCCGTGTGTGTCTCCAAGTTAGAGTGCCTCGTGCTGTAAGTGGGTTGAAATTTTAAGTGGTAGCAGATGTTGGCAGTATGCACCAGACCTTTGTTTCAGATTCCCAGATAACTGCTGCTTTTGTGCTAGTCCTTCTCTAGTAATAACAATAATTAAGTGCCATTTATATAAGGTCTTTCATTCAACAGTCCCAAAGCGCTCAATAAATTTAACAAACCATTAATACTCAACAGATGTATCACTTTACATTTTTTAAAGAGGCTGCATGCATCTCAAGTAATCCTCCACATTCCCGCAAATGGTAGGTACGATAATTACTACCTTCAGTTTGCAGACAGAGAAGCAGAATTAGGGAATGCCAAAGGCCGCAGTGCACTCTGCTAATAACAAAGGGATTTAAACAGCTCCCGGCTCTTTGCTCTGTTCCCACTGCAAGCAGGAAACCACCCTGCCTCCAGAAATTCACGCGCACTGATAACTTCAGCGTTTTATCCAGAATGCTGAACTGAAAAGCAAGGATGCATTCCCAGAGCATATGAAAAACATACTGGTTACAGTGAGTTAAGTCCAATCAAAGCAACAAGAGTTTTTTCATCAGCACAACTTCAGCTAGCTAGAAGTGAATTTAGTGGCTCAGGCAGGACATTGGAGAGAAATCCAATTGTCACCAAGTAACTACGATGGTGTTACAGCATCGGTGGATAAGGGGAGAGCAACAGACATCATCTACCTGCATTTGAGCAAAGCATTTGACACTGTCCCACATGACATCCTTGTCTCTAAACTGGAGAGACATGGATTTGATGGATGGACCACTCGGTGGATAAGAAACTGGCTGGATGGTCACACTCAAAGAGTTGCAGTCAACGGCTCGATATCCAAGAGGTGAGCAGTGACAAGTGGTGTTCCCCAGGGGTCGGTACTAGGACCGGTACTATTTGGCATCTTTGTCAGCAACAGGGACAGTGGGATTGAGTGCACCCTCAGCAAGTTTGCTGACAACACCAAGCTGTGTGGAGCAGTCAACACGCTGGAGGGAAGGGATGCCATCCAGAGGGACGTGGACAGGCTTGAGAGGTGGGCCCGTGCAAACCCCATGAAGTTCAACAAGGCCAAGTGCAGGGTCCCATCGGGGCACGAGTCGCAGCAATTCTTTCAGCTGCGTCTGAGCCCTAACAAAGCAAAACATTTCTTATTTGATCTTTTCAGGTTCTGTTTGCCTTTTACTCATACTATGCTGCTTCTACCAAAGGCAGTTCAAGCTCTATCACACAATTTGAATTATAATGCATTTGTTCATATTTCAGGCAACAAAGAGGCATTTGCAGAAATTTCAGGCTCATCTGTGGTCACAGTAATATAAACCGTAGTTTAACTATGTATCTCAGTTCATAATTGGAATATTTTAATTTTTTTTTGCCTAAGCTTTACCTACTTATGAAAAAAGCTGCAGACCTAAAACCACGCTGAAATCACTTTGTAACTCACCATGCAATAAAACCCGTGCACCTTATGCTGGACACAAAGTGAGAATGCTCACATCTTCTCCTAAGCTTCCTTGCCTCCAATTATCTGCTGTTACTTCTCCTGTTGATATGTTACACTCTTGCTCTGCACCTGAAACAGGAATTAAAAATGGGAACCATGGCTATTAGAAGTGCTTCCTTCTCTACTTTCTACTAGCATACCTTGGACAACTGATCAGCAACGCAACCAGCTGCCAATACAACCAAATGGAGACATTGCCAAGCTCTTCTCAGCTGAAATAAAATAACAGCAAATAAGTAACATGGATTGTATTTAGAAAGTCACAAGACTAGCGCTTGGCCCTGACTGGAGGTGAGGGAGAAGGCCCATCCAAGGTGACGCCCAATTCCTTTCAGCTGAAATAAATTGAATTTCTACCAAGGGGAGCCAGGTTTCATAACCTATCATAGGGAAAGCGTTCACTGGACAGAGATTGTGTGAGTGCATAAAGGAGGCTAGACTGGGGCCCGTTTTTTTCATCATGCAGAAATGTAACAGCTTTTTATTTCGTTTTATGACTCAGTGTTCCCAACGGAAAGAGCACACACATCATGGGTTTGGCACTCTACACCACTCAATTTCCTACCAGCCCCATCCTGCAATGAATCCAACACAGCCATTTCTTTAACCTCTTCAAAGAAGGGTTTGTGGCAGCAGCGGTCTCCAGGAGCAGGAGGGGTGCAAGGCAGAGATGTGTCAGAGGAAGACTGCTCTCTACTTGCAGGCCATGCAGCGTAAGCCACCACTGCAAGAAAAACAAATGAGCCCAAGAGACAGTTAGGGGAAACTAGAGAAAGGTCTCCTCCTGGCACGAGTCAATGCAGCTCCGAAATAGTTGAAAGGGCTATTCTGTTTCGCATTGGGTAAAAAGTGTCCACCATAACCTGTTACAGCTCTTCTCCCCGCTGATTCGTTCCCCAACATGCCACAGGTAATCAAAATCGGCACGCAGGCTACAGCCAGCCTTCTCTCTCTACCTGAACACAAGCACAACCTAGAGTTTCAAACAGGAGGTTGCCTTTCATGTTTCTTTGTGTGTTACAAACAGGGCAAAATATCCCTGAGCTGCTAAACTGTGAGGGTTCCTATTTGGTCCGTAAGGTGCAACTGGGAGGGTTGCAAAACTGCAAAAATCCTCACAACCTAGTGTAAAAGAAAAATAATCAACGGAACCAGCTCTGAAAATCTCAAACTTAATGCAGGCCTTTGAGTTAATAACCTCGCCAAGAGATTTTTGGGTCCGTACTGTCTTACCTTCTCTCAAATTATGAGATCCTTTCCCAGGATCTTTTGTCTAAATCTGACTCACCTGTCATCACAGGTGCATCCTTCCACAGGGTTCAGTGGGGGGGGGGGGAGAAATGTGGGGGAAGTGCTCTAAAATATGGGATTTCTTAACATCTCCTTCCGCCCCTTCTTTCCCCATGTCACATACTTAAGTTGTGAATATACTACTAAGTGTCATAGTTCATCCTCAAAGTCCCAGTTTCTTTAGATCTACAGATCTGACCACTCCAACACATGCATGACACCACAAATGTTGCAGTGACAAGGGCTGGTATCAGCCCCACCAAACACAGGAGAATACAAACAGATGAAAAACCATTAGCTTTCAAACATGCATGTTGAAGGATGTCAGAGCAGCATGTCCAATTCTATTACAAATGCTACAGGGACAAGAAGCTAAGAGTTGTATAGGGTTTGCCAACTGCATCTGTGACACACAAGGAGAGTCCTCTAATAACTCTGAGCAGGAAGACTTTTCTTGGAGTAAAGAGGGTTTTTTCTTAAGTCACCCCACCCACTGCATGACTGCTGCCCAAGAAGGCTATTACTGGGAAAAACATCATTTGCCACTGTGTTGGACATGATACAAAAAAGAAGAAAGTGGTCTTGTGGTGTGCTGTTAAACTGATCAGAGTTTGAATATGCCAGTATTTCTGGAGTTCAGCCTCCCCCACTTAATATTCTTGGTGCCTATATGTGGGAAATTTACTCATTTAGTAGAACTTCAGTTCTATACTAAGTGCGTGAAGACAGCATGAAAGTTAGAGGCAAAGGACAAAGCAGCACTGCCTTCTCCCTCCTATGAAAGATACCGAAAGAGAGAGAAATTTGCATCAAGGTTAAACACTTCCATATCTTTTTTCCTTCCCCTTCTCCCTCTGCTGTTTTCTATGCTTTAGGTTATCTTGTTCTCAGTGGCTTCCAAGCAGAGCCTGCAAAGTTCCTTACCACAGTTCTCCTCTTGCCATCCGGCCAGATGTGTTCTCTAGACGTGCTAGACTTGAGGTGGGAATCCTTGCCCTTTCTGAAGCCAGTGGGAGATTTCCCACGGGCTTCAGTGGGATCAGGACTCCATTTCTTGTCTCACATGCTCTAGAAGATGTATTCTTCCTCCTATCTAGTTGGGTCTCAATTTAAGTGGTGAAGCGAACTCCCAATTCCTATTGTCTTCCCAAGAAGAGGGGCACAATAAAGCACATCTATTACAATCATCACAGAATAACTTTTCTAAAGTGTTGATGCTGGGTTTCCAAATAGCTAAATACATATTCCTTAACTCTTGTCTAGGAAGAATAGGGTTTGTTTTATATCCATGCATAAATCAGGACAGTGCCCCTTACATTCACCTTGACTGCATTGATGAAGTTTTTTTTAAAAAAAAACAAAACCAACTTTGAGCAAAGGGTTCTTGACTTTTGTTTATAATAGCCTAGATCACCGCAGAAGAGTCTGGAGAGGATCCATGTTTCTAACGGGACACATCTTACAAAAGTCTGGGAACTCTTAACCACAGGAAAAATGACAAGGCTTCAGAATGACTCATTGTCGATATTTGCAAAGATGTTGGAAGAAACCGGGTAACAAAGACTAATCATTTTAATGTACTTTCCCCCTCTTTTGTAGATTCCCATCTGCTCTGCCTCACTTTCTGAAGACCTCAACACACACATAAGTGCACTTTTCTGCTTGTAGCCAGGCTGCTAACTAGGACTCATGCCACTATCACTCCTTTTCTTTACCAGGGTGGCACTGTGAAAAGTCAAAGCAACCTTGGGTCACCTGGGGAGATGGGGATGCCCACCCATCTGGTACAGGCATTGCAGCCAAGGTTCCAGGACAGGCACCAGGGCACACTTGGGGTCACAGCTGACAAGCAGGCCTTCCTCTTTGAACTCTTTCAAAGGTAACCCCTTGGCTAGATGCAGTGCACTCCCACCGTAATTGTGTCTTTCTGGCTTCAAGACACAGGCACAGCAACGTGTGGAACAGCTGAAAAACATGACACTGGAGCCAGACGCAGGAAGCACCTACCCAGAGCACACTGGCTTGAGATCCACATTCCCTCCAGCTACCCCGCAGTGCATCCACAGCCACCCTGCAATACGAGTGTCTGGCAGCTTTGCATACTTTCCCACTCAGTGGCATACGAGTTAAAGCTTATAGGTAAATGCTGGAAGTGAGAAAGGATGTTTTTCAGTACTGATGGATACAGAGGAGCAGGCACTAGTGCAGATTCAGATAGGAACATTATTAGCTGGTCTTCAAAACTTTCTTTGGGGATGTTGCTAACAGGGAAACACCTTGCCCTCAAAGGAATTCACCAGACACCCTGCAACACCCCCTGCGGCTTTCCTACCTTCTTCAGACAGATCAGCTACTGCAGTGACCTTCCTACAGTCTGGTATTCTGAGTACTAACTATGGAAGGTGGATAAATTATATGAACTGGAAATTCTTTCTAAATGGCTTTTTCTTGAGACTATAAGAGCATTTTTGCAAGTGCTGCAGAGTCATGTTCTAATTAAGAATCTGTTATGGCTTCATTAAAAGCTCTTCAGACACCAACAAAGACTTGAAAATTACATAAGTCCAACTTACAGTAATTTTTTTACAAGGGAAAAAACTTCTCTCTCAGCTTGACCAGAGTCCCATCTCTTTCCTACCTTGTCAGCTCTGGAGCAGTGTCTCATAGGGGAATCACTCAATGCACCCTGAAATGTTTTTTCCCTAAAGAAAGTAAAGCAGTGACATGGCTTATTAAAAAAAAAGCACACTGTGGTAACAATTTACACCCTTCTATGAAAAAAAGGAAAAATTGATTTCCCAGTGGACTAAACCAAGTATTGAGAATCTGATCACCTGTCACTTTTAGCAAGGCGAAAATGCCAACAGTGAAACAAAGTTTCAGAGTCAATATTGCTCCTCACCTTTGCAGCAGCTGGAAGAAAAAAACGAATCCATTTTATTTGCCACAGCAGAGCCCACAGGGCCCTCAATCTGAACTGTTAATTAGTCAGCTCTACTAACCTCCTCCACATTGTTAAAATCTCATGTCTTGATCCAAGTCAACTTCCACTCAAGTCAGAAGACTCCTGACTACAGTGGGAACTGGATGAAACTCTTAAGAGATAAACTGAACAGGAAACTGTTTTTAAAGAGAGACCTCTTGCCCCCAAGGCGAGACAGTCCTAGGAAACTACAGAAACACATTGTTCTTTTTCAGCCTTTTGCTGAAGCCAAAAGATTTAAAACAAACATGGATCTAGGACAGCAAAAGAAAAGACTTCCATTCCTCCCACAGACATTAGCTCAGTTGAAATATCCTACTGACTTTTTGCTATCACTGCAGAGTATTTCCAGCTTCAGCTATTAGTACAGAAGAAATGAAAACTTGTGTTTTGTAGCATGTCTGGGAATGAAATCCCTAATGCTCTATGTGAATCAGTTGTTCACAAAAGTGGTTTCAAACCTCTCAAACATTCACTCGACACTTGCATTACATTGTGGGGAATTACCTTCCCTTCAGAAACACTGAAAGACTTCTACGCTTATGAGAACATGAGAACAAAAAATGGAAGGTTTCCATCAACAGTGACAACAAAATCTCAAAGTAAACATTCAGGGATCTCTCAACATGGAAGGAAAAAAAGAGCGTGCAGATCTGAGAACACAAATCTTTCCCATTTCTCAATGCACGTTCAACTTGCTAACTCTGAACGAGGTGAGCACGTGAAGGAAGTCCAGAAAGACTGCATATTAACTTTACTGATCTGAATCTCCCAAAGCCTATAATAAATTCTCACAGGACCTTGCCTTACTATCTGCACAGAACAGGGAGAATCTGAGCAAATGACATTTCCCTATGGTAACACAGAGAAGAAAAATCTCTATATAGAACTAGGTTGCTCTGAATGTAACCAACCTAGGTCTTGTTTCTAACAATTAATTGCATTCCCTGACCACGCTATAATGCACTGATTTGCTGTTCAGTCTTTTTCTACTCAACAACATGTTTTCACTTCTCACTCGAGGCCAGATCTCCCCTTTATTTCCTCAAGTTGGGCACAGTTTTCTTTTACACCAACATCTCTTCTTGCGGTGTGAATGCACAGGCTGCAGGATGGATGAGGACTCAAAGATCTGGCTGCCCCTCAGATTTCTCACAGGGAAGAATAAGTCAGGTCCTTGCAGGAAACTTGCCATCATCCAACTGAGGGTTCAGAACTGACTTCTTGCCTAGACAAATATCTGGGTACCTGTTCTCCACTGAGCTGAACGTAACTCCTCCAAAAAGGGCTGCTCGAGGTAACAGGCAGAATTTTGAACAAGAAAATAGATCAAATTCACTCCCTCGCTGTCCATGAGTATACATACTCTCTTGTCATGTTTTTCCTTTTCAGGTTCACCAACTGTACCATGACTTCTCTCCTTTAGCAGCATCCAGATGGAAACAATGTACTCCCTACCACCGTGAAATTTCTTCTGATTCTAATCTTGTTATCTTGGCTCTTACATAGTGGAGCTGCTCCAGAAAAAGTCTTGTCAGTTTGCAACTCCCACTCGTGCCTTTTCTGCACATCCTTTCCATCCACGTCTGCACATCCAGGACCTAACAGGATTAGAAAAGGGTCTGCTGTGGTGCTTATGCTTGCATTAGGATCACCCAGCATGTTGTCAAGAAAGAGAGAGAGTCCAAAAAGGGAGAACAATACTCCCTGAAAGCTCATCTTCACAGATATTTAGCAAGAGAGATTTTGGCTGCTGATAGCAATCCTCCCAGTCCACACAAAAATTACTGCTTGTGTGAAAGCCACCACAGAACCTTCTCCTGTGTCCTGCTCATACATTAAGCAGGAATAAGCACTAGATTTGATGGCAAAAAATGGAGTCTTAACTATAAAACTACTGGCTGCAACAATCAAAAAACCCAACTTTGATCATTAGCAGGAAGGGGAAAATGAGTCATGACTGTACATGCACCTTCAAGCACATGGGTCTGCTAAGACTGTACTCAGAAACATCCAGCATAAGTCAGTACTTGAGGAGATTAAATGTAGAGTGGGACCTTTGGAAAAAATAATTTTAGTGATACAGTGCTGTGATCACATTATCACCCAAAGATACTTTTCTTGATATTGCAGCAATACTCATTCACAGAGGTGATACCACAGCACTTGCCAGTCATCTGTGGTTTCTGATTATGTGAGCACCTACACTCACTCAGATCTCAAAGCTAAGAAAAGAGTTATGCTGTATCCTGAGGATATATAAACTGCTCAAGATCCAAAAAAAAAAATAAAATCACAAAGTCAAGAGTCTATCTTCTTCTGGCATGCACCATTTTCCACACCAAGTCCAGCCAGTGCGGTTGTGCCACAACACATGTACAGAACAACACACGGTTACAGCCCTACCACTAAAATAAGTTCTCAATAGACTTCACCACCTAAGGCAAAAAGCCCCATAAACCACATTTGATCTCTAGCCCGCTTCCAGCTATTAGATCTGGTTGTTCCCTTGGCTACTAGGCTAAGCCAAATAAATATCCACTGATTTCACCCTCAGCTAAATACTCAAAACTCACAGTTTTGGGTTTTGTTTTAGAAGCCAACTTACTCGTGAATCAACTAACTAGAGCAAACTTGGTGAGGCTAAAGATGTCTCGCTTGTTCAGGTTACCAGATGCCCTCCAGCAGAAATAGTGCTGTTGCCCAAGTTCCTCATCCTTCACTCTACTGCCTGCCATTGAGAGCACCCAAAAGCACCTCTAGCACTCAGCTGGGAAGGACGTCTGTCCCCATCATGAGCATCTGCAGTTCAACAACTGCAGCGAACCTAAACTTCATTCCACCTCTCCTTCCCTCATCCTTCAGTTCTTACTCCTTTGAAAAAGGAAGCGGGTGGTAATAAATAAACTTTACAAGCCATGGTTTGCATCACTGCCACACCATGCTGTACATGCCTTGCCTCATCATAGCCTAAAAATAACCCAACCCCACACTGCAAAGTTTGCATACGTACTCTGCAAATTCAAGGAAATGTTGCTTAAAGGTGCTGTTGATTCAAGAGAAAGCCTCAAGTTCCCTTGAGAGAGCAGCAGACTAACTGATGTTATTTATAGCACTTAGTTGGCACATGTCTGCAACCTCCTGCAAATCAAGAAAGGGGATACCCTCTGCACAAGGTGTCCTGCAGGAAGACATGAGGGAGCAGTTAAGGCACATAACTCAACATCCATTTGCCTCTTGCGCATAGCCAGACTCTCCAGTGCCATCTGGGAGTGATCCATCAAGGCAGGTGGTTAACCACTCCACAGCTAGCCCTTGTGTGAGGAGGAAATAGCATGTTCTCACCATCTAAAAAAGATGGGCAAGGGTGAAAGCCTCAAGAGGGTACTCAAAGCTACTGGTAACACCACCTGTCACTTCACTGGGGCCTATGGATTTATTTGCAGACCATACAGTCTCACAGCCTACTAGAATGCTGATTTTTTTCCCTTTCTCCCAGGCTTTGCAGTGACAGGCACCGACCCAAGGGCAATTTGAAAGGATACCATTTAGTGCAACCCTACCAGGTTTTATTTCTCAGCCAAGAAGAATTGAGCTTTTCCAGTCTTTTGCAGCAAGTGCTAAAGATCATCCATCTTTCAAATTCACAAATTCAGACTCAAGTTTGCTGAGTTTTGAAAGCCTTGGCTGAATTATGGCACTTGGGCAGGTCAGGAAGATGGTAAGAGCTGCCTGTTTTGAATTATTTTAACCCCCAAATCAAGCAAAACTTGGTAGTGTTTGGTCTGCAAACTTTTTTCGATCACTAATTCTATTAATAAAAAAAAGTTCTCAAGGGATGAAAGTTTACTTAGTGTTACAAAAGCACTCCAAACTGAAACAAGCATATTACAAAAACATTAATCCTCTCTCTCTGGTACAAAGGTATCCGACTAGCCAATAAAGCTCTCTCGTCTTCTTCCCTGGCTGATAATACTGCTGATAGAAAAAGAAAAGTCACTAGATATTCATTCTGCACTCCATAGCCAAAGCTGTGCAAAACTACAGGTGCTGCCTTCAACTGAATCAAATTTCAGCCTGAGCCTCCCACCTCCCAGAGATCAGCAAAGCAAACCTCCTTCCCCAGGTCAGAGACTTCCTACAAACAGCCCAAATGCTCAGAGTAGTAAGCTATCTTTACTGTCATCCACTTCTGTGCTGGTTGGCCGATTTCAGTGTCTTTTGAACTCTAAGTTGGGGCCACGGTGGTAGTTAGGAGATAGTGCAGTGATTATACATGTGCCTTCAGGCAGACAAACACCACTGACTAAACTTTGGGGAAAATTAAACTATCCAGTAACATCATAAGGTGAACGTATCTCTCCCTCTGTAGGTAGCAAGGATGAATCTGAACTGAAATACAGATTAAAAACACCTGTCAACAGGCTTATCTATGTTAATAACCCTCCAAGATTTATTCTCCAAACCAGAGTCCTAAAACTTTCACTCACTTCTAGTACTGCTGGTGGTCTTCGCAGCTTTTCTGGCACACAACTAAAGGCAGTAAGGCAAATGCCGTTCTTGTTGAATGAGAAACACGTTCCCCCTCAAAGTTCTGAAAGAGCAGAACCACCTCCTCACTTAATCCTCCTTCAGGCAACTTCAGACCATCAACTAGTTGACAGTCTAGTTTCAAAATCAAGCATCATCTACCCAGCCCGCAGGCCACTCCTGCGGCAATCTCCAAGCTAGCCTTTGTACATTAGAAAAGTAAAACTCGTTTCTGTTCCCAAAGGTGTGCTCACCTCCAGCATCCAAAGAAATCTCACCACAATCAAATAAAAGCTCAGCTGTGCTCTGTTAAATCCTTAAACCAGCTGAGACCTGGACAGGCAGCCAAAAAGCAGGAAAGAATGAGTCCAGATAACACCCCCCCTCCCCGGGATGATCAGAAGATGATGATTAAGAAGGCTGTCCCATGGAAATCAACTGTTGCAAAATCAAGTAACAACTGGAGACTCAACACGTGGTTTGGATGAGTCACTGAGCAGCAGGGAAAATGATCAACATTTTTTGGCATATCAGACAATTCTACCCACTCCCAGTTTCACTCCCACATGCTTCCTCACTTTTTATAAAATATTAATTGGAACCTAAGTAGCCCAGGAGTCAACTGCATTATGGTAGACACTAGATACTCCACACACAGATTATAACAGAGACACTCCAAACCTTTGGATGGTATCCGAGCAATTCACTTTGACCTAAATTTTCCTCTCCAAATACCCACAGTAGCACACAAAAGGTTCTCACACTGACTGTACTTGAAGTTACACAAACTAGTCCGCAGTAATGAGACTGGGCTGGAAATTTAAACCAAGACAAGACCTTCAACACAGATCCAAACTGTTAACAGAAGGAAGATCTTCCCTCATAATTAGACATTTTTCTTGTAATCAAATCAGCTAGTATTTTAACATGAAAGTAGAATTTGCTCTCCAGGACCTCATGGGAGCATTTACTAATCCTGAGCTTTACTAACCAGATGTTAAAGGGCCACGAACCTGTGAAGGCTGTGGGAGGCAAAATGCTGAGCTAAGCTGTGCCACGCAAATCAGGGAACACTCATGTCCTTTGGGTCTGAATGTTCTAAACTAAGCTTTTCATCCACTGACTGTGGACATATAGCAAGATGATTCTTTTTGCTTAAAGTTTAGAAAATTACCTCCACTCTGCTTAGAAAACAAAGGAAGTTCTCAGATCTGACAGAATGTAAGTGCCCACTTCATTATATACAATATCCCCAAGGACATCAGAAATTCACAACTCCTATTTCAATACCAGTTCTTTCATCATTATACGGAAAAAAGCACAGGCCTTTACCCACATCATCCAAGTAAAATGTTAGACAACACTTGGAGGACAGTAAAAGATGAGAAAACAAACATACTACCTGTGAAAAAGGGACTCAAAAGTTAGGAACATACAAAATACTACACCGGCTCAGAACAAAGGTCAGTGCAGCCTGATAACCTGCCTACCATGGTGGTAACTGGAGATGGTATTTAAGCCTGGCTCTTCTCAATTATCCTTTCTTCCTTAAGACTCCTCCAGCATGCACTAGAACAAGGATGTTAGAAGGCACATTGCCTACTCTTTTTATTATTTATTTACAGACCTGTTACTGGTGATTTCGTAATCCCTTTGAGAGCACACGGATATGCTCTGCCTCTACATTCTTCTGCAGTAACAAGTTCCAGAGGCTCACGGTATGCAATACAAAAGTATGCTCCTTCATCTGCTTTGAACCAATATCCAACCTCTAGAATGGTGGCATTTGCCAAATGAGTTTTGCATTCAGCTTATCCACTGCCTGGGTAGAATAACCATTTACTTTGTTTCCATTGCTTCTGACATATATTCTGAATTAAAACATATAAACCTAGGCTTTGATTTTAGCTTTTGTAAGTGGACTGTGGGAAGCCTGCCAATCTACATTCTCTTTACTACATTACAAAAAAGTTCCAATAGATTACATATGAGAAGATGAGCATTTAAGTGCATTGGAACGGATTTGTGATGTCATTCATTTTGGAAGCCTTGCAAGATATCTACAGTGAGAGGAGAGAAGCTAAGGAGATGTACAAAACACAGTGGTTTGTAACTTGTGCCTGTTGCTACTGTTGCCAGTCACCTGAATAAACTCAGGCCACTGGAGGAATAATAAGCACCAGGCTGAGCTGATGCCCTTTTCACCCTTAAAAGGAGCTTTCTCAAATCCTCAGAAACTGGACTGGCCAGTTTCTGCACATACTTTATAGATTAGTAACGCAGAAAAACCTCCATTGGGTTTCAGAATGAACCCAGATTACGAAAACAAGGAAGAATATTATCTAAGCATGGCATCTGCAGTAGGATTGATCAAAATGCATGACAGCAACATCAGTACCATTCTCCTGCAATGCCTGGTGAGATGTTTTTCTACAAATGCATTCTGCTTTCATTTTCTTAACTGAGTTACTGACAGGTCTGATCAGATCCTGGAAAATCTGCTAGGTTTTGTTCTTAAAGCCTATGCATGGTTTCCATTAGGATCTTCATTAAGGAGGCATACTCTACTGTTCTGCCTCCAGGTCCAGTTTCTCCTTTTTTAGCCACCTTTGAGCTGAAACAGCTTTCTCTACAGAGACTGAAACTGCAGGTAAATGAGCATCATTGACCTATATAGGAGAGGCTAATAAAATGCAAATAAACAATGTTCCATTACATGTGGGATGCAGATGAAAATGAAAAATAAAACTGAAATGGAATTTCTTTTTTTTTTTTTTTTTCCAAATCCTTCATGAGCGTCTGCTCCCAAGTGAATTCTTAATGGTTTCTTAACCCAAAGGTCCTCTCACTCCAGCACTGTTCCAGCATTGCGGACGGAAAAGTGTTTGGAAGAATTCCCAACACGAACACCAGTTGCTTCAATTAAAAGGGCAAATACGACCACAAAAATACTTCCTCTTTGTCGAGTTGAAAGCACAGGGTTAAAGCAGCCCAGGTAAGTATTCAAATGCTGAAAGATCCCATTTTAGGAAATAATTTACACAATCTGTTTACCAAGAGAGGGCTCTGGACAGGGAAGCACAGAGTTATGCTGCTTGCCAGAGAAGTGAAAGTGTAAACTGAAATCCTTTAACACATCATGTCTAACAAATGGACTAACATTTCCGCTCAGCAGAATTTGGTTATTGACCCCTTTGAGACTGCAATATTTTAGCACAAGATAGGCCCAAGCCAAGGGAGAAAAACTTTTCTTACAAATACGTCCGATTTTGGCTTTTGTAATGCCATGTGTCACAAAGTTGTTTACACTTTTCCATAATATCAAAGTACACTCAACCGAAGACCATAATACGAGTTAGAGCAACCCTAAAAATATCTACCGTACTGAGACTGCTCGCTGCCACCACAAGAACTGAATTCTCTTACCTTCCGTATCAAGCTCAGCTTATATCTTTGCTTGCTAGGTTAACCACAGCTCTATGGACAGATTTCTCTCTACATTTCAGAGACTGGTTAAGTCTTCTTCAAACTAAAACTATGCTATACAGTAGCATCTGTCTTTCTACCTAGTGACCCCCTGCTGATACGGAAAAGCTGCATTTGTCTTCAGTTATTAAGTGCAATTGTGAATTTCATTAGTGACCTGCTGTAACTCCAAACTTTCTGATCCAGTATTTTTAAACATAAGCACATCATTTCATAGTACTTTGAGATGGCCCTCGTTCCCATTTTGAGGATCCATGGCACAGTGCAGTTCAGGAACCAAATCAATCATGACAAGATATCACAAAATCTCCACAAAGAACTACAATAAACTTGCTACTGGCTGTAAATTTCCTATTTATAGGTACTGTGAACCAGCTGATAGCCTGGTGCAAAATAAAAATCATTCGCTAATTTTAAGAACATGCTGGAAAAGTAAAAATTTTACTTTATTAGCTCAATACATGCCAAACAAGTCCATTAAAGGTGTCATGACAGTTATCAACATCCCTCAAAGCCATTTGTATTAAGCTCTATCATTGGCAGTAGATTAAGACCTATTCATTTCAAATTAATATCAATAAAGCAACCTGTCCCATTTGCCTTCCCCAGACACGAAGCACAGCTTTCCATTTGGCTGCAATACCCCTACTTCTCCAACATTTAAGACCTCTAGCTCCTTTACCAAGTTTACCAACTCAGCCTGCCTCCTCACCTGCTCATTTAAAACCCAAAAAAAACCAAGATGAGTGTCTGGACAGGGGAATCAGGCAGCGTTTTCATTAGTAAAAAGGAGAAATACTAAAACTACATAGAAGAGTACTTGAGGAAGTGAGGTCTGCCTTTGTAAGCAGCTTCAAATCTACCAACTTTTTCTATAGAGAATCAGTAAGTGTGGATTAAGTTGTCTACTTCATATACAACAGATTATTTCCAAAACTGCACAAACTAGTAGACTAAAGGGGAAGGGACTGGCTAAGGGTAAGTAGCAGGTAGTCAGTTTTTATAGTGGAGGAGGCTATCATAAATTACTGTAATACCTGTTACGCACAACATTGATAAAGTTCTTCACGTCAGCAAGGCAACGATGCCAAGATTGTAAAGTTACTCAAGAAGCCAAAAGCAAGTCTGATTATGAAGACCAGACAAAAGTGTCTTACAGTACTGAAATCTCACTTTGTTTCACTGCCCATTTGTTATCCATGCATGCACTGCACTAACCAGAGGGGAAAACCCTGACTAAGGACATGCAATAACACATCCCAATCTAATTATCACTGCTGCTGAAAGATCCTCAAGTCATTGTCATTACTACACTGAGAACAGGGCAAGGCTCAAGAGACATTACAACAGAGGCAATCTTAGAAAGGATCAGGAACAAATAGAAAATATTCTGCTGTTGTTGCGAGCCATGCTATGTCCACTATGTGACTAGTAAGAGTGGCAACAAGCAGCCCATCTGAAAAAGGGCATTTGTGAACCAGAAACCATGATAAAGGGCAATGAAGATGAAAAAGATCTGAAATAGCTCAGATTCCAAAGAAGCAGAAAGAAAAAAGCCTGGCTGGGAGCACAGTACGCAAGGCAAGTTAGGAGTTAATGCCATACTCAAAGGTGAAAGACAGCTTAAATTTTACGGCAGACCAGAGATCTCAACATTATGAGCTTGTTAGAACTGGACAGAGAAGAGTCAGACTTACCACATTTGACACAGATTTGATACTGACACAGATTACCAGTGCCCACACTGCTCCTCTCCTATAACCATTTATTAAGTGCAAGTGGTTAGTAGTCCTTTAATCATGTCTAATTTTCATTGCTGCAAGCAAAGTTGTCCCTGTGTGCTGCAAACAACTGCAGAGTCGCACAATACATACACAGAAGGTGAAAATTTAACTTAGCTCTTCAAGTACTTTACACCTTTGAATATTTTAAAAGGCATCTCAAGGCTACCAGTGTTTTTTTAATATAAAAGCATACAATTGCTGCACACAAAGCTGTTCAAAAACACCTGTCTAGGCATAATGTATTGCAGTAACCTTTAACGAGCTCTATCCAAGCTAGACCAATTCATTAAAAAACTAGCCAAATGAGAACAACTGTACTCTAAGGAAAATTTAAAAAAATCAAGTAGACAAGGTCAGTGTAAACATGTTATTTAATATCACTGAAGATAAATTTAGAAATCCAAGTCTTAGGTGGGTTTCAAATAAATAATCATTTTGATTAAGTGTTTACATATAAAAGGAGCCCTCAAAGCAGCAGTGCACAGTTTGTAATTCCTCCCTGCTAACACATCCCCAACAAGAGAATGAACAGTAGGTAGTGCACACTGGAAAAAACAATCACAACATACAGCACACTTGCCATCTTCGATGAAACCACTGAATACGATATTGAAAAAGGGGGTGAAGCAAATGAAGGCATGCACTGCCCTTTAAAGCACCACTGTCTTCCCACAGCCTTTTTACCAGCATAACACAAATAAGACTGGGAATACAAGTCATCTTTCTGCTCCTAAAATCCACTCTCAGCTCAAAGACTAACACAGCAGTGCTCTGGTACAGAATAGGTATTCCTCAAACTGACACTGCAGCATAAAGTATCATGCCCAGCCCAATCGGCCTCTACACAGGGACACCTATGCTAATTTTTAAATTCCTCTCCAATAACTGCACGGGTAATCCAGAAAGCTTAAAGACAGGTAAGAGTTGTTGTTCCTTGTAGATCCTGGCCCAACAAACTGAAAAGAACCGAGACGTGACAGGCCTCAAGAAGGTGTATGTTTACCCAGCAAAATATCTGGTGTCTTACGTCACTCAAATAAAACCTTCCAAAGTAAAAATCCCTCCTCAAAGTGAAGATTTGGCTTTCTTAAATGAATCCCATTATTCCGCTGTAAAAATATGCCTGATGTGAAATTTCTCACATCAAAACAAGATTTAACAATCCAGGAAGACCAACAAGAAAAAAATCAATTATAAAAATGCCACAAATATACTTGCGAAAGAGTTATTGTAATTTGTTTTCTTCTTTAAGTTACTGTTTCAAAATATTTTCTCTCTGCAGATACAGGTAGGGCAGTCTTCCCCTCTTTGTACCTAGCTCCAAATGCAACCCATCTGTGATAAGCACAGCAGTACTCACCACAGAAGCACATAACCTACTAGCATAAACTCCTCAACACAGTTAACCTGCTTCATTATTCTTTTTTTTCTTCTCTATTTCTAATATACCTGAAAAAAGTTCTGCCTCTGTTATGACTCAAAAAAAACTTGCTATGTAATACTGCTGTGTGCCTACTGAATAAATATTACAGGAGTTAAAGGACTGTTTCAGTTGCTAGCTTGGCTTTGGCAAAACATGAATTGGGATAACGTACACTGTATATTTCAAACATTTGAGTAGGGGATGCTGCAATATTTAACAGATAACGAAATAAAATAAATCTTAGATTTCTAAAACTGTCAGTACACAGGAGTCCCAAGTTGTTCTGAGTACAGAAGCAGTATAATCAATTTTCAAGGAAAGCCACATAGTCAGTCAATCTGGCCAACTGCTGTTCATTTGGAATTGGTGGAACCGGAGCAGGTTCTACAAAGACAAAACAAAAGCATCATTAATGAAACTAAGAAAAAAAAATTCATTCGCAATACCATCCATCACAACAGTAAGAAAAAAATTAAATACATAAGACTATTAAACAGTCTCATGGGGCCATATCTTAACTGTATCCCCTACCTGTGCAGCTTTGACTACTTTTCTGTTATCTGCAACATTAAGCAGTCCAAGAGTTACTAACAACAAAGATAACTAAGAAGTTCAGTTGTCAGCAGTCTCCACATGTTTGGGTTTTCTTAAAATATACCAGAGTCTGAATAATGAAGACTGACAGTACTTCCACTTGACAAAAAAAAAAAAAAGGCTCCTGGAACTCAGCAGTTGCTCCTTTCTTTACAAGTTGCCATACTGACGATACCAAATAAATCTACTGATTAACAAATACAGCAAAGTACTGCAGGGTCTGCAGGAGAATGCATTGCACATGCAGATCCTTTTATAAATGCCAGCAAACCTGAGATTACAGTTTAACAATAGGTTGGAAGACAAGTGACCAAAGCCAGGGAGATAAGTTAGGAATTAAAAAACAGAAATAAAAAATAGCAGGAAAATTGGCACTTACTCTCCCTGAAGAGGTGCAGACTAGCACGCAGGATACAGTTAAAGTAGACATACTGCTTAGGGCTGCAAGTATGTGAGAGAGGAGGCTGACAATCAAAGGAATGTTTTCAAAAAGCAAGACCCCAGTTCTTGAAACTGGCTCAGAATTAAATCTGTAAATTTAAGACGCTTTTGGCAACTGTATTAGACATAGCAAGCCACCAATTCAGATGTGCTGTCGCTATGTTGTGAACAGTAGAGACAACAGAGTTTTGAGAACCAGCATAACATAACATATTACGTCTCAATCCATAGTTGAGCTCTGAGGAAAACCAGACCGCGTTTTGCTACAGGGAAGACTTCAGAATTCCCACATCACACAAAAGCAACAAAACCTACTCAGAGTTGCTTTGTGAAGAAATTGCCTTTAAGTCAGAAGTTTTCACCAAAATCCTTTTTGGTTTACAGGGCCTGCCTACCCCTGCTTTGGAATCCGCTCCCTTTTTAGCTATAGAAGTAGAAATCTCAGGCACTCCTTAAAATGTGAGCTGAAGATTGCACAGAGGGAGAAATATGTTTACTTAGCAGCTGATTGGGGTCTGTTTGGGTTGGTGTTTTTTTGAGGGGGAATGATGACATTAATTTGTCCAGGACCCAGTTCCTACTTTGTGGTGCTGGTGAAATTGTGTCATATTAATCATGCAAGTTTTAGAAACACGCAAGTAGTTTACATATAAACAGGAAGTACCTGATGAAGGAATAAATCTGTTAAAGGAAGCTTCCAGCACACCTGAAGGAAAAACACAATAGAAGTTAGCCCAGTGGACTAATTTTAAACAGTTCTATACATCAAGCCAAAACTAGATAAAAAGGTAATTAAGACTGTTGATTTACTTGTTTTACTTCATAGCTAAAAAGCAGAACACCCAAGGCTTAGCTGGTTAGACACGCAGCTCCAAAATAGATTCCAACCTCCTGCCTCTTTCTTTTGCCTCTAAAATAGTTCTTGCACTCACTTTTGGAAAAGAACCATATGTAATTAACTCTCAGCACTTGTAAGCACTGCATATTTTGCAACCAGTTCATGAAAAAACTGATCACATGCAAAAGCTCAGGACTCTGGTTGGTTACGTGCCCCTGAAGGATAAATTTCAACACCTTGCCTGGCAAATGTTTATTATAATGTTCTGGGCTCTGAACACCTAAAAATTCTGCCCATACAAACAGTGTATTTTTTTTAGCCTAGTAGATGTTGCCCTTTTAGATATACTGTGATTTGGCTCCTTCTTCCAGAGCTGCACCGTCCAGTTCAAGAGCAATCATTTCACCTCTTCCTTCATAGCTTAACATTTATTTTTGCCTCAGCCAGCCATAGATACTACTTTAGCAAAAGAACCCAAACAAGACCCACAAGTATTTCTGCAGGCTGAGCTTTGCAGGAACAGATATTCTGTTACAAACACCGTGACAGTGAAGAAAAGATCCAGTAGAATAAATTTTAAAGAGCAAACAAAATTATACCAACAACTGGAACTCCTCAGAACACAAAGATCCACTAGATCCCTGCCTAAAGAAGTTCTAAGTCTGAAAAAAATCTCAGGCTCAAAATGGTATATTTTTACTCATCTTTATTAGATTAAGACATGTCATTTGAGGTCATCCAACTTATGTTCCACTGACTCGGAGCCAGCAGCAGAGGAGAAGCAGGAGAAATCAGAGTATATCCTGCCTACTCTTGTTTAAAAAAGTTAATTTGAGGATATAGTTTAATACAAACTACTTTAACCCCAAACCAAATCCACTACTTTGTACTTCCTACATTTTATAAACACTCCATGTTTTACAGTGGCAACCCGCCACCCCCGAAAAATATCTCAAAGAACGTTGTGCAAAATTTTTATTAAAAACCTAACACCTAATTAATAGAAAATGCTAAACGTAATGTCTAATGAAGGAACAGCTCCACCTACCTGGCTTTTTAGGCATTACCATACGCGTTGAAAAGTCCGCTTGCCAGCCCTGTTCTAATACACCTGAAAAGGCATTTTTACATTTGTAAGAACAAATATCTTACATGATTGCTAGAAATGCAAAATAAAGATTCACATTAAGAACAGCAGAAAAGCATCTCAGTACATTGCCTGTATGCCACAACTCAGACTTATTTCTTGAAAGCGTTTAGACATTTAGTTCGATAAACAAGCTCATGAAAGTATAATAGCAGACAAAACTGGGTTAACCCACTACTTTCAGTCTTCCCTCATTGTTGCATTGCTTTAACACTTCTACATATGGAAGGGGAGGATAACCAATGGTAACTAGTGACAAATAATAAAAATCAAACACTTATCCAGAACCAAGATATTTATCTCTATTCACTGCCTCATTACTTCTCTTTATAATAGTCTCGGAATTTGTATACATGTGTCTATTTACTATCACAGCACTCTGATCTCAATCATCTGTAAAAAACTATTCAGTGAATAAATGCAAAGTACCTTTCACAGCTTCTTCTACAGGAAGCCCAACAAAGGCTGCAAAATCATCTGCAACTATTGAGGTATATGCCTGAGAAACCAGTCCAAAGGCTCGTCTCCTAGTTGCATCTAAGAAGAGATAAACACTGTAAGCAGACAGCTGACTAACCTCCCTAACTAGGAAATCTGAGAAAATGTCTCCAATTCTAACACATTTGGAAAGTCACTACCATCCTTAAAGAAGGTGATTTAAAATCACTACCACTTTAGAAATTCCCCCTCCCTTCCCACAATTTACTCAAGTACCACAGTCAGCAGCCAGAGCCAACAGCTTGCTCTATGCCAGGACAAAACCTCTTAAGAGGCCACATTTAACTTCGAAATCCAGTTTGCAGCATCTTGGGTACTACCACCAGTATGTAAACCAGTTTAGGAAACTCTGCTTCTGATGGCATTCTCCATTTGCAATAAGCTTGTGTGTCAAATAGTTCAGAATCAGAAAAAAATCATTAAAAAAAATCAATTAGTCAAACTACTCGTGCCTCTTTAACCACACCTGCTTTGATACCAAGGCATCTGCAAATCAGTTGTTTTTAAAGCTACAGAGAATTTGTTATTGCAAAATACTTTGGAAGGCTGTTTAGCAGTCTGGACTGCCCTCTAGTAGTAAGACACTGTATATAACTGTTGCACTGTCTGTAAAACATTTGTCTACAGACACATTTAAGAGAAACGCCTTTTCATAAGTGTCACAAGGTTCTGGAATGCCAAGCCAAGTTCCCTAGATTACTGGTTAGAAGTCTGATAAAAATGGATAACTAATGGTCTATTTTGCTATTACAGAACAAAACATATGGTGCATGAAATTCCAGTATGAAAGAATATACGATCACACACATAATCCTAATAAAAACAATTCAGTTTGTTTCCAGAAGTTTTCATAATGAGCTTTTCATTTATACCTGATACCTAAAATCCTTTAAGTAAAACCTACAAAAACTTGGCAATAATCTTCCTGACCACTTCTGATTTTTCATGATAATAAGCAGTCATTTGTCTACTTGTCTTTTGTGTTTGAGCACACAAATTATTTAAGGCAACATGTAATTCCGTACTACCCATAGGAGTTCAATTTGTACCTCTAAGTGCTTCCATGATTGGCTGAATAGTCTCGGACCACTGATGCGCACTGATTGTTGTATAGATTCCTGGAAAGTCTCTTTGCCAGATTCTTTGTCCTACTGACCAAACTGCACCAAGTTCAGCATTTGCCTGTTGTGACAAAAAAAACACCAACCCAGTTAATCCAGAATGGTGTATTCTCTACAGTGACCATTCTGTATAAACCCATTTCCACTCCCCTCCTTTTCCCATTGCAAGAGTATATCACAATACCTGTAATGATGAACAGACAAGCACTGGGAAATTTTTGCTGCAAGCTCCCTAATCCATCCTCTGCCAAAACTTTATCACCCACATATGCAAAGTCTGCTCACGTGCCAGTTACACCAATCCAGGCTGATATACCAGCTAAAACAATCATGGAGGATAGTTTGCACGCAGGCTGGAGTTGCAAAAGGACCGGTACAGCTTATTTTCTGCTTAGAGAAATGCTTGCCTCTTCAGTAGAGGCTTTATAAAGTGCAGAGGCTGTTTGCACAGTGAAGGCAATTTTCAACTTGAAATTTTGTCTTGCAATCTTGATAATAGGTCACACTTAATATGGTGCCATCCTCACTACAACTCCTCTCCCATGACTGGTTTTAAGGGCTACTTCTACTGTGTTACACATTGTCATTTGGCCAACTGGACTCCAGAACAGCCCGTCAGAATAGCAACCAAACACCAAACTGGGTAATAAAGTAATATTTTCAACTGTAAGGAGAACCAATTTGTTTCTGAAGTTAAGACTCATACTAATTATTACTTGACTCGATTAGTACAAGATTCATCAACAAATACATGTAAAAAAATACTATGCTTTGAGGTGTAACCTTCCCAAAATAAGTCATGCAATAAGTTTCCTCCACCAAGAATGACACTTCACTTGAAATGCAAGTTGCACCAAAAAAAGCCAGATTATTATATAAAAGCCTAGAATATTGCTGTGCAACAAATTCAGCAGGTTTCAGAGAAAGTCCAAGTAAAATTTGGTCCAGATGACTGTTGACTCAAGAAAATTATTTCAGGACCACCTGACAGGTCTCATCTTGACCATAAAGTTTCTTAATACAAGACTACAGAACACTGGTTTCCTTGGAAAATATATGATCTCAAACTAAAAAACTAACACCAGTAAAGTCTGGAAGAAATTCTGGTATTGTATTTACCTAAAAGCTCAAAATGCTTATTTGATCCGAACGCAGGGCAAAACAAACTGCCTTCAGAAAGTTAATCAGTCTGAGATGTATCATATATGAAGTGTGACTTTTCACTGCACAAGGTATTCTGCACCCTCATGTGGAATGCGGCCCCATCCCAGAATCAGATCCATTGCTTTCCTCCAGCTGACTACCCTTTATCCTGAGGCTTTCTACTGAAAAGTCTTGCGCCAGATTATTTGGGAAGGAAGAGGGAGCAGATGAGCAGTTAGGGAGATCTTAAAGACCAACATGCCATCTGCTGGGCAAGCAGTTCACAGCACAGAATCCTTGGGGGAAAAAGTCATTTGCAAGCTAATACCTAACTAGTTTAGTATCAAATGGCATTTTACAAAGTACTTACAGACTTGATAGCAGGAGGGATTCTTTTCCAAAGATATCGTGCATTATTCCTAAAAAAATTAAATTAAAAATACTTCTCAGTAACCAAATGTTTGTCACAAGACAACACCAAACGATTTGTTCAGATGCTATAATTAACAATCTCAATGCTTAAAAATATTCCTTCTACGCCTACTGAAGTAGAAAAACAGTTCCTCTCAAGTAGACAACATGACTGCCGTAATAAAACAAAACAGTTCATTATCTGCCCCATTTAACAATAGTTTAGAAGAGGTTTTTCATTTATCTACTCTAGGCAGCATTTCACAAAAGTTAGTTTTGCAGTTTTATTTTTGGAATAGCTCCATCTTTGATGAATGCATGTACACGTAACAACTTTTCTTACTGTCAGCAGTCATTTACACCAGTGGTCTCCAAACTCTGATCATGCACTTCTAGCAGAAAAACATTTTTTGAGCATGCACTCCCCATATATGCATGTGTATCTACAAGTTATATACACGTACTACTGGATTAATATATCATGTACATTATAAAGCATACAAATATAGAAGTTTTAAAGGACGAAATAAACACTATTTAGAGATATTATTTTACTTATTAATAGTATAAAAATACTTTCTTCATGTGCCCACGCCCCTCTTCACATATCAAAGATTTAGCCTGTTTTGAGCATGTTCTTCCCAGCTTTCTCACAGACACTCTGAAGATTTGGACATACTGAAATATTTAGTTATTGATCTTTAGAGCACAGAAGTCTAAAACTGAAATGGTTACAAATTCTCAAAGATTTAAAATGCAAAATAGAGAAAAAGATTCATTGCTTTTCATTAAAGCACAATTCTAAAACTCCAAGTTCATTTGAACCAAGGTTATGCGCGTTAAACCTAATACTCAGTATCAGCATTCAGGGAATCTGCTCTGAAAGAATATACATCTACAATGCAAGAAAACACTCAAATCTTTGAATCCCCACACCAATGTTTACTTTGTTTTGATAATCAAACACAGCAGTGACATTTCTCTGCCTGAATAAATAACCATCAATTTCTCAATAAAATCCTAAACATCGCAAATCAAGTCCACACAGGGACATGGTAATAATCCACCAGATCGAATTCAAAGGATTGCTACCTCATACAGATTTAGCTCATTCTAGCCAACAGCATCTCTCATTTTTAACAGGGACAGTTTAGAGCTATCCTCATGTAATTTAAACACAAGGTGCAGCATGCAACCTCACTCAAAACAAAGGCAGCCTCAAAAAATCAAAACACTGAAGAGTTCAAAACTTTCCATAGGACCCAATTTCATTATTTAAGGAACTTTCTTCCTAAAGCCCATCTGTTTCCCTACAATTCAAAAGGGTGGGCAAGAGCAAACAAAGGAGAATAATTTTCCTGACAGAGCAAGGGGTGAAAAAGACTTAATTCTGTGAATTTCTTTTTAAAAAGACAGCACTGCCTATGTGCATTTTGTTAGTCACACATCCAATTACTAATATTCTGGAAACTACAGCTCAAGCTAATAATGACAAATTCAGTATCTGAAGTTAAAAATTAATACAAGCTACTTACATGTCATTATGCAACAGATACAAAGCTAGAAGTTGGCCATAAACAAGGGGTGTTGCAATTCCTCCAGGGGCCTAAAAAGAAGTACAAATAATTTGGTTACATATTTTAAGAGCAAGGTATCTCAACAAAATCCACCAGGTAGCCAAGTTTAACGAAATCTGAATATTCCAAGACAGCTGACATTTTTCACATCACATAACAGGTGTGGACAAACTGTCGGAATTGCAATCTTACATTAATACAGTTGTATCTTACAATGAAGAGTTAACTTGCATGTGCCAGATGTTTTACTCAGAATACTTAGTTTGTTTTGCTGCATGAGTAAAGTAAGGTTACTTCTTTCATCACTGTAATGTTCTAGCTTACACTAATGAAAGTGGTCACCATCTTGCTTTGCAGTTCCTCACAAACACCTAGGTTTAGGCACTCATGACTTCATCTACCTTGAGCTGAACTTCCGATCAATTCAGGGCACTGCACTACAGTAAAATTTCTTTACTCATTTTTTAAAAATCCAAAGTAAGATTTGACACTTGCCACATTTCGGCAGACCTCAGAAATCACAGAAGTAGGAAAAAAAAAGAATTATGATAGAGTTATAAAATTTTGAAAGTCTATAATCATTTAAAAACTGAAGAGATTTCCAATGAGGTTTTAGAAATTTATCAAAGAATAGCGCAGCAAGCACTCACAGGAAGCCAATTATGCAGCTATTTGATTTAATTACATGTGTGATTTATAGGCTCATCTAAGCCAAAAGCAGGTGATTAGGTGTGTCACCAAGCAGACACAATTGTTCCAGCTATTCTTACACTGTTTCCAGTGCTCATCACCTGTCTACAGATACAACAATTTCTGCAACTTTTCCTTGGATCACACCCACTAAAACAAAGCCAGGTCAATTAATATCTCCTGTTTAAACTGTGTAAGTTCACCTTTGGTGCTCCTCTGTACTAAATAAGAAAAATCATTAGTTTATCTGACAGAAGACTAGTGGAACAGAAGGGAAAGCTAACTACCAGCAAAACAGATAGCTTTACATTCTACAGTCTTACTGAAGGAAGCTCTATGGCTGCATCTAGCCTGCAAAAAAAAAATCAGCCCACATATCAACTCATGATCTGAAACACAAAGGCTGTCAGCAGACATTAGTGTGCCTACAAAAATCTTGATGTGGATGCACATACACACAGGGAATAACTTACTGGCTTTGTCAAAGCATTTGGGAACAGTTTGCCAGTAGCATATCCGTTGCCATTGCCATAGCAGAAACCTTGAGCAATGCGCAGTCTAAGTTCAGTGGCTTTATAACAGTCTCCAGGGACCCACCGAGGTCCAACACCACACACTCTACAGCAGGGAAGTGAGGAAGATACGTTAAACTTCTTCAGATGGTTGCAGAAGTAAAGCCCAAAGCCTGCTGGGCTCCATTCCTGTCACTCAGAACTCACCGACACAACCCTCCCATTGCTCTGCAGAAACCAAAAAGACAGCCAGAGACATTACAAGCCAGGTTCAAACCACGTATCAACCACTGTTTTGAAACTTATTAATCTGAATGGGGAAAAAAGGTAAATCTATTTACAGAAATACGGTGTGTAAGAACCAACGTTCCCTCATGCGAAGCCATTCAATGACTGTTAATGCATACTGTGGTTAGGGGAGTAAGACCATCTCATAACCCTAAGTATCCCTCTACACGCACTTGCCTAATACACACCTTAGCAGTAAGTGCTGTACAGGTGTGCTCCTCTAAAGGATGGGAATACACCTTCAAAGGGAGTCCTAAATTGCTCCCAGCAGGAAGGGCTAGCCACACTCAGCTGTCCCACATGGTACAAGGGCACTCTTTTGCTCCCCAGGGAGCCCTTCCATTTAAGGTTTAATTTTTCCACTGCAAAGCAGCACGGTTTAGCAACACCAAAGTTCTGCTGTGGCAAGTGATGACACACTGGAACAGCCCTCTCCCTTCAATTGCTAGGGTAGAAAGATCTGAAAATCAGACTCACTAAAGAGCACACAGAAGAGGAAAATTCAAAATTTTCTCCTACTTCAGTGGAATGTGTGAGCCTCACATTTAGAAAAGCACTGGAAACTCTGCAAGACGAGAGAGGGTCTATGGATACAGGGTCTATGGACAGCACCCAGGAAGAGCTTTTAGCACTAACACAGTGCTACTTGGATTTACCACAGGCTGGAGTCTGGCACACTAACAGTGCATGCAGTCAGACTCGAAAATCCATCAAGCAATAGAATTTAAAACGGCACAGAGAAGGCTTCCCGTGTGTGCTCCCACAACAAGAGCACCATTGATTTAAAAGTAATTCAGTGCCGCACTCCCCTTTTCAATAGCTTATTTTTCTCAACCACGCGAGACACATGGAGACATATGAACTTCTCTCTCTCACACACTTCTCTGCACAAAGATCCTAAAACGCACTCGTTTATTTGTCCGCAGCTTCACAAATTTCTGAAAATCTTTTTGGCGGGCGTTTGCACAAGCAGCAGGTTTAAACGCTGAACCCTCACCAACACAGAAAGGGGCAGAGAGCCACGAACCTCCCTCCGCGCAGGACCAGATTAGACCCCCCAAAACACCACTCTCAGGCAACAGCACAACCCACGCCGCACCCCGCAGCGCCGGGAGACGCTTGTGCCCAAACCCACCGGCGCTGNNNNCAAACCCACCGGCGCTGCGGGGCGGCTCCGAGCCCCGAGGCCTCGCCGGAGCACACGGGGCCTCAGCCAGGCCCCCGGCACCACCGTGCCCGTCTCCGCAGCGCGCCCCGCGTTACCTCAAGCTCCTGGGTCTCGCACTGCTCCAGTAGCTTCTTGAAGCTGAAGGAGTTCTCTGCCATCACCGCCACGGGCATCTTCTCCTCACGGCGCACCGCTGCCGCCGCACAGAACCGCCTCCGCTCAGGAGGCAGCCGCGCCCTGACCTCACTTCCGCCCCGAGCAGCACGCACTTCCGCCCGCGGCCTAAGGTACGCAAGCCGCTCTAGCCCCGCTCTTTTTATGCTCTGGAGGACTGCGGGGCGGGGATCCAGGGCGGACCGGCAGGGGGCGTGGCCAAGATCTGGGGGCGTGGCTAGACGGGATGGGGGCGTGGTCACGGTCGCGGCGCGCCGGGAAGGGCTCTGGGTAGCATATGTGTCAGACCCGCATTTTTTAAGGAAAAGGTAGATTATACCTTTTCTCCTCCCATTATTTGTGTGTGTTTGTGTGTAACACACAGATTTATGTTTAGTTTTTTATTTGTAGATCTCGTATATTATGTGATGTTTGAGATAAATACGCTACATCCTCTATTATGCATTACGTATACAAAATAATATAGCATCTATATGCATACGTATATCCTACAAAATAGTCTAACTGCCAAAATAGCACACAATATGCTAAAATGGCATCTCACGGCACACATGCTATTTTATAGGTAGGACACCCCCCTGCCGTGGCCTTTCCTGGCTCCGGTTCCCATCCCCAGCAAGGTCCCGTCTGCGGGGACGGTACCGGGACCCCCCCAGTACTGCCCACCTTGCCCCAGAATCGGCCTTAGGAGCCATAGTTAGGACTTCATCTTTTTTTTACTTATTTACGCCTGAATGACGGGGCTTGAAGAATTTTGCAGCACGCAGCGCAGCCCGGTTAGAGGCATAAAGAGGTAGAAAATGGCAGGATTGTCACCAGGTCTTTGAAACTACTGGGGCCACAGATGGAAACTTTTTTTTTTAGGGTAAAATTAACTTGGAGGCGTCGTTTTCTGCACACCCTTGCCTTCCAATACAATGAATTTTCTTTCCACCATCATCCGCAGCCCCATATCCCTCGAACAAAGCCCTACTCCAGCGCTCCCCCGCTACCTTCCACCCCGGCGCTGCCCCAGACACCATCCCCAAAGCTATTTATTCTTCATATTTGGCTGGAGACCCCTCCAGCCCTTTGCAAGACATTTTCCCCTGTCCCAGCGGTGCTCAAGAGCAGCACCACCTCGATGCGCAATTAGGGTGCCCTGTGCAAGCCTGACCCGGCAGCAGCAAGGGATGTCCAGCGGTGTTCCCCATGCTTTTGGGTTGAATAAAAGAAAGAATAGGGATGCTTTGCCATAAGGGAAGCCTGGCGTTAAGCTTGGCCCCTTTGCTGGGGAGCCTCCATGCTTTGGTAGAGGCCTTGGCTATGGAAAAATAAAACTAACGTGTGTTTGTGTTCGCTTTGGGATTTGCTGGAGGAGAGCATTTTGAAGGAGGGCTCCAGGCGATGGCACTGCTGCTCCGCCGCCTTAGACACGGCTTTTCTCAGCAACTGACCTCACATCCCACTCCTGTCCCCACCGGACACATCGATCCCGACGGTTCTTTGTTGCCCCCAGCTCCGTGCCGGCATCACTTTGACATTCGGCCATCTGAGAGGAACGTTATCCTCACCTTTTGCTCCCATTCCCAATTATCTGGTGCTTTTCGGGAGGTGAGGGCGGGGAGCAAAGCGGGCGACAGCTTGTGATGGTTCCAGGGGGAGACCTTCCCTTAGCACCAGCGGGGTTGGGGTCAGAGCATCCTGGATTGCCACCGTGGAGCACATTGATTTGGCAAGGCTTCATTTCGTTTCAGGGGAAAAAAAAACCAGTAAAAATGAAGCAGATGAGAGGTTTCCGCGAGAGGGCACTAACTGCAAGAGAAACTGCCTAAAAAGTCCGAGGAAACTGGAGCAGGAGCTGTGGCTGCAGCCAAACCATCCCACTGTCCTTTTCATGCGAGAAACTTTCCATTTGGGGGCAGTTAGGCTTTTTTTTTATATATTTTTATTTGCAGGATTTCATTAAGCTTTTGGGACAGTGAAGGAAGTGTTGCTTTCCAGTTTGGTTAGCTGAGCCTCCCAAAGCCACCAGGACCTCTCCGCAAGCAATGCCTCGGCATGGGGGCAGCCGGAAAAGCTGTTTTCTCTCGATTTTTTTGTTCTTCCCTCCCTCCCTTCCATCTGCCCCTGCTCACCTTAACACCCCAAGGGATGTTTCGCTGCGAGTTCTGGGGTGCTGCGCACACCGTGCTCCGTGCACGCTCCGGCTCGGCCAGCGTGGTACACCAAGCCGAGCCGTACGCTTCAGCCACCAAGGGGGATGAGTTTCTCCATGGGGTCTCCTACCAAGCTGAAAAATCCCACTATTGATAGAAAATTGCTCTATGCCACCAACTTCAGGCCGCTGAGTCGGCTTACCGTGGGATTTTATTTCCTCCCTGCGGGTTACGAGAGCTGGGGATGCTGCCACAGCAGCTTGGCAGGGTCTTCACACCCCTTCCCCACCCCATAAGCGAAGAGGAAATCCAGCGTCATGGCTGGGAGGTCAACCCTTCGAGCAAGATGCTCTAGTGACCTCCCTTGTCTTCCTGTCTTGACCAACACAGTTTTGCTCAACCCTGGGGCAGGGGCTGGTTGCAGAGGGCTTTAACCAGCGTCTCGACGGTGGGCCAGGAGATGCCATCTGCCAGGGATGTCCAAAGAGCCCAAATATTTGCTTTGGGAGGGGCTGTGGCTGGGTAATAGAGGAGCACGGCCCTGGGTCCCTGCCACCACAAGGCGAGGTGGCACAGCCGTACCTGGAGGGGTGTCACCAGCAGGTGGGTTTCACCGTTAGGAGCTAAATTCATTAAGAAAATGAGAACATGGAGGTTTGCATTTTGGTCACGGGCCGAGAAGACCCAGTGTACTTTAATTCTGACATCCAGAAGCCCAGACTTTTCAGCGTAAAGACTTAATTTACAACAAACCCAGCCCTTTGGAAACAAGGAAACTCATGGGTACGGAGGCAAACCGTGGCTGCTCCCCATCCCATCCCATCCCATCCCATCCCGCGAAGGGCTCTCATTTTGCATGGCTTTGCAAAGCCTGGAGCACACCAGGCTTCCGGACCAGCAAGCTTAACTAAAACCACCACACCAGCACCCCGACATCGTTGCATCACCCCCTTCTGAATCCCTTCGCAAGCAGAAATCATCAAGCCACGTGGGTCAGGCTGATGTCCCGTTGCCCTGCCGGCACCGCTTTTATTCCATGCAGAATGGCTTCTGTTGAAGTTTCTTGAAAAATGATGAATTCAGCCCAAACCTGCCCTTTTTCCATGCATGTGTTGCATCTTCCCTCTCTCTTTTCCACCTTTTCCAAAGCTGTTTAAGGCTCTGATAATATTTCCAGGGAGAAAACATACCAGAAAGGAATATATGTCTTTTTGCTTGCTTTACGCTTTTTGTATCACCAAACTAAAATACAACAGATCTGCTGCATTTCCAGGATTATTATAAATCTGGGAGGTTTGGATGCTGTTCCTGGGGTTGTCCGGAGCCGGTGCAGGATGAGCTTGACCCCTGTATGGTGGCATCATCCAACACCTCGGGGCAGTGACGAAGAACAGCTGAGCTAGCATCCTGGGAAATCACGGGGTTATTTATTTTATTCAGGAACTTCTGTTCAATTCAGGCACCAAAAGAAGAGGCCACACTCGGAGAACAGCTGAGCACATTGGAAAATCTGGCCCCTTGGTAAAGCGAACCACGTTAAATTAAGAGGGAAACTCCTTGACTTGAAAGGATCTTGATTTTTCTTTGGCCCAGGGGCTTGAAAAGCACTTTAAGACATGGCTGCCAGCTGTTGCAGAAGTGTCAATTTAATGTGATTTTTATTCAGCTCCTGGTGACAGTGGCACAAAAAATCTCAGCAATTTGTTTGTGCCTCGTGTGAATTTGAATGCGGCGAGGAGATAGATTCCAGTTCTGCCGTCCTGGAATGTCCCAACGAGCCATCGGCTGTTTTCAAAGTAGTTTTCAAAGCAATACCAAGGCATTTCCAAGAAAGATTAGCAGAGATGTTGTGACAAGGATTTATTTTCCCGGTCATTTCCATGTGCTGCCTGTGATCTGGAGGTACCCTCTGGAAAGATGATTACAAGAGGTTTCCCTTTCTCGTTGGCTTCAAAAGCTTTGCAGGGGAACAAAAGAATCATGATGGGGAAAATAAGATGTAACGCGGTGATATGGAACAATAGGAAAGTTAACTTAATGTGAAAGTTAAAGAAAACGGTGGTAAAGGGTCAAGTTGAACCTCTCCACACCCTTCCCGGTCCCCTCAGTACCCTGATTTATATTAGCTCTGCCTGATCTGAGCAAAGCCTGTATCTAAATACGTTGTTTCCTTCCACGACATCAAAGCTCGTTTTACACCAGCCATCAAAGGGGACAAACGCCTCGTTTTTGGGAGTTGCGCCCAGCAGAAAGGAAATGGCGAGTGGCAGATGGGAAAGTATAATTTCTTTTTCCCCAAACAATTTTATCTTTTCTTTTTTTTTTATCATTTCATTTTGATAGGGGCGTTGGTTCCGATTCCAATAAACAAGAAGCCGGCTGGGAATTTTTTTTTTTTTTTTTGCATACCTCATCCTTGGTTTTTCAAGTCCAACCTGAGGTCTCAGTTATATGGTGGGATAACTGAAGGGAAATCCCTAAATCGGGGAGGCTGGGGAGCTGGGAGGATGCGTAGTGACCGGTGTGGTATGAAGTGCCGAGGGTTATCCATCCAGCTGTCCGTGCCTATCCGGGCTGTGTGTCCTTCTGCTGCCGCTCCGGAGCAAATCTCCCCCTGAGCTGAGATCTGGGGGTCGGCTGAGCCCCTTTCTGCCCACCCTGAACACCTCCATCCACCTCCTCTTGTTTTTCCCAGGAATAAGCGAGAGCAATGGCTTCTGCCAGCAGCTCTGGAGGCAAAGATTGCCCTTTCTTAACCTGCCAAGAGGAAAAGAGACCCTGTGTGTATTTAACCTAAACTTTGTTTTTATGACTTTCTAGGCATGTCTATGCATTTTCCTGGTTTTCTTTTGTTCTGCGGGATCCTCAGCCAAGTTTCTGTCCCCACCCTGGCTCCTGGGCCAGCAGTTCTTGTTCTCCACATATTTTAATCCTCTACGGTGAAGACCTTTGGTATCTTTGAGCAACATAACGGCTCTTCACCTCGCTGTGTCTCCCACCACGCTGCTCCCTTGCTTGGAAATCCCTGAAATCCCCCAAATTTGGGGGGATAGAAGGGAGGGGATCCCTGATCCAGTGTAGGGTGTTTTGGGGGGGATCAAGCATCCAGCATGGGACATTGGGAGCGATGGAGTGGGAGGATCCCAGGTCATGCACGGAGTGTTTGGGGGATGGAATGGAGGATCCCCGGTCTAATAGAGGGCATGTGGGGGATGGAGCAGGGGGGTCCCTGGTCCAACACAGGGTGTCGGAGGTTATGAGTTGATGTGGGGGGGTGTCCCTGGTGCAGTAGGGAGCATTTGGGGGGTGGAGCATCCTTGTGCAGGAGCCCCTCAGCAGGCTGCCGCCACTCTCCAACCAATGCCCTTATCAACAGGATGGGATGCAGGAGGTATCTCAGGGGTTCTGCTCGCACTGTGAGCTCAGAGGCTTCCTCATGGCTCCACGGCCTCCTTTGGCCTCCTAGCTTGTGCTGGGACTGGCTGGGGACACATCTCTGCCCCAAGATGCCTCATGGCATTGGCCGCCTGTGAGGTGGGATGAGCCTCCTGTGGCAGGGAGGGAGATGCTCCTGCAGAAAGCTCTCTGCCCCGCCCAGCACACCCCATCTTAACAGGAGCATGATGCATTGCCGTGCCTCCCGGGGCACACTTTTATATCCGTTAATCTCCTGTAATCGCACATATGTTACAAAACACCTGTTCCCCCCGCAAAGCCACCGGGATACCCGGCAAGAGTTTGGGTGAGTGTAATAAAAGATGCAATTAGAAAGGCGGGCTTTGATCTCTGGGAGGTAAGGAGTTCAGGCAGCTGTGCCGAAACCTCTCCCGCAGTCACTCTTCTACTTCGGCAACATCATAACAAAGAAGATCTTGTGTCCGCGGCGCCTTGTTATGGTCCTTCTTCCCAGCCCGCAGCCACCTGTCCTTCCCCGCCGCCAAAGCCTGCTGCCTTTGGGGTCCCTTCCCCATCGCTGCTCGCGGAGGGGCGCGAATCGGATTTCACGGCCCCGACGCTTGCTGAGAGCTGCCGGGCTTTGCCCTCCGTGACTCAAAGTCTGCCCTGCAATGGCCCCTTTGTTCCCGCAGCCCTGCCTGCCAACAGCTGGGTTCTCCATCCAGCTGTGCCGGGATGCGGGTGAGGGAGCGGGGAGGCAGCCGGGATACGGGTCGCTGCCCAGGACCCCCTGTGCACATCCCTGGGGACCCTGAGGGAGGGACGTGTCCCATTCTGTGTGGGGAGAAGAGCTCCCGCTCCATTGAATCCACATCCCACGCAAGGATGCTGTCAGCTAAAGAGCTGGCCCAGAAGAGATTGAGGATTAAAGCTTCTTCTGATGAGGTGCTTCGGTGAGACTGGAAGAGGATATGTGTGGCTTGTTTGCTCTTTGATTTCCAAGGGTCAGCTCAAATCTGAGTCCTATTTGCAGGATTAAAAAGCCAAAAATAGTACCATGATGTCCAGGGGCTGTAGAAATTGTTAGACCAAACCCTGGGTAGCTCTGGGTACGGAAGGAGCAAGAGTGAGACGCTGACACCTTGCTGCACCCAGCAGTTTGCTGTCCATTTTCACTGTTAGTTTTTCCCTCTAAGCCTTTCCAAGATTATATTGCAGCCCCCTGGGCTCTTATCCCCCCAAAACACCCCAGGCTGTCACCACGGGGGCCTGAGGCAGACGCTACCTTGCAGTTGGGCCACCATGGGGACCATGCATCACACCAAGGACTTCTTATTCCCCGATTAACTATACCATCTCTGCATCCAAGGATGCAACGTCCGGGGCTGCAAGCAGCTGCTCTTTCAAAGCCTGTGGCAAGAAAGCAGAGCGCAAATTAAAGCCATATTTAACGTGTTTAAGGCTGGGGCACTGGTGGCCCAACTTCTGTTCTGCAAGCTGAGAGCAGGAGAGGGACATGGCTGGACAAGATTTTTCATCCAAAGAGACTTTCTCTGGCTTTACACCATCATTGGTAAAGCAGAATTTAGCTTTGGGGGAAGGTCATGACTCCCCGTGTTGGCTTCCAGCCTGAGCCAGCCCCGTTGGTGGCCACTGTGTTCCCCAAGGAGACAGGGAATGGCAGTCCAAAGCCAAGCCTGGGCCACTGGGCTACCTTTAGGAGAAGACATGCTTGTGTCTCCCTGTGCCTGTCCTGGAAAGCCTGAGCTTTCTTCTCTGCATCAGCAATACACCTGGGGCTGTTAAACCTTCAATAACCGAAGTGCTAGAAATTGCATCGCTACGGAAAGTCTTGCCTTGGCAGGAGCACAAAACCCAGCCTCCCAGGCCCTTTCCATCCCTAATTTCCACAGGTCTTTGTCAGCGGGACAGCGAGGGGAAGTACTTCTTAAAACAAGGACAGGGGAAAAAAAAAACCCTTCTGGTCTTTTGCCATGCATTTCCCATAAACACTGGAATAAGGCGGGTCTGAAAAGGAAGAGAGATGGGTATAAAACAACAGGAGGGGAAAAAAAACTTGGGAAAAGAGATCAGGCATGCCACACGGAATAAATATTTCACAGTGCAGACAGGCGCGCCCCAGGCTTTTGGTCCAAGCCCCTGTGATGGAGAGGTCACTTCCCATCACTCAGTGGCTTCCTGCACTGGGAGGAGAGGATGTCCCTGGCTCTCCCCTCCCATCTCGCACAGGACACATCCCTGCACTCTGCAACAGCAAGGTCTTGAAGAGCCCATATACGTCGAAGACCATACTTTTGCAGCATCTTTGCTTCGAGCCTGGACAATGCATGGTAGGAGGTCCTCCTCCTGTTCCCCACCACCTATGCCAGTTTGGAGAGTGTCCTGACCCATTTCCTTGGTCGTGGGCGTCTATCACCTCCATGGGGACGTGAGATGGGGATCAGACCTGCCAAGTTGCACATCTCCAAAGGGACAGGGGAAGGGTTGTTGCCAACAGACCCATGCAGCCCACCACCACTCTCTCACATGGCTCAGGGTTTGCTCAGATTGTCCCTAAAGTTTGCTTCAGGCAGTGCTTCCCAGGTGAAAAACCAAAACCCTTTCTCTTTTTTTTTTTTTTTTTTTTTTTTTTTTTTTTTTCCCTTTGCTTTTCATGGAAAAACCCAGAAGAAAGGGAATCCAAGAAGGAAAGACAAAGACACCTTCCACTCATGGGAAAAAAACATGTTTCTTACCATGACCCAGCATGATTTTCACTGGGCGCCTGGTGCAGAAGGAGGGTGGGGTGTCCTCGCTGTGCGTCCTGGCTGCCTGCTCCTTGCTGGCTGAGGGAGGATAGCAAAAGCTTTTCATTAGGGAAGTTTGGGATTTATAACAAACTTCGTACATTTTCATAAATATTTGGTATCTCAAGGAGGGCAAACATGCTCTGGGAGAGGTTTTGTTTTGCTGAAAAGCAAGTCTTCCACCAACCACGGGGGACCTTTGCCCATTAAAAGGGATGGGGGGGTGTGCAAGAAAAAATGTCCCTGAGTCGCCCTGCCCTTTGGGGCCGTGTTGTGTGTGCTGAGCGGCGAATTTTTCCTTGTTCTCTGCAATGTGTCAGGCAAGTGCAAATCTCCCCCTCAAAGCTGAAAAGGCTGTGGATGTACCTTTGTCTGTGACGCAATCTGGTATTATTCTTTATTAATTTCTCCTGGGAAGGACAGGCTGGACAGTTGGTCCCAGGTGAGATCATGATTTCTGTGTAAAATTATGTTTTCTCAGGAAAGAAATGATGGAGAGCGAAAGGAAAAGGTGCAGACGTGGAGACCACGAGCTGGGCAGCCCCTGTGCCAGGGACGTGCACCAGGACCAAAGCCACCTTGGCAGGGCTGGAGATGCATCTCTACAAGTCACTGCCGGCACCATGGAAGCATGATGTGGGAGCATCCTTGATTGCAGTGATGCGGGACCACCCCTCCATGACATTTTCTCAAGATTTTATGCTTTTGCAGGATTTTCGTTGTGGCATTGGATGTGCCAAAAAAAAAAAAAATATCAAGGGGACATGGACCAAGCTAAGCATCTCCAGAGCCCGCCCGTTCTGCGCTGTGGTGCCAGCGAGCACCAGTCTCTGAGCGAGTTACCCATGTCCCAAAGTAATAGCGTCGCCGCCAAGGTGGTCGACGCAGAGGACGCCCGCCGGGTGCGGTGGGATGCGGGAGGGATGTCTGGCGGAGCACAGGATGGTGTCTGCAGCCTGTGCTGGGGTGGGGGGAACCGCTACCACCTGCTGCAACTGCTTCTCATCTCTGGCCGCCGCGGTGCAGGGCTCTGAAGCAGGCAAAAACCATCTCTAAAACAAGTCATTTGAGGAGCATAAAACCCGAGCCTTAAAGAGGAGGCTGAGCCGGAATAAGTGCAGTTCACATATGGACTAAGCATTGTCAGATGCAGCTACGAACTAAGCATCGTTAGATGCGGATGTGGAGCAAAGAGATTAAAAAGGAGGTTAAATATAGGTCTTTAAGGTTGGGTTTCTCATCACTAGACAGACGTGAGCTCGCTGGTGCTGCAGGACACCCCGCAGGAGTCATTTGTAGAGAGCTGGCAACGGGGGCAGTGAGCCGCAGCCGGCATAATCCCCCTTGTAAATCTGCCTCCGTGTCAGAAAGGATAAAGCTGGACATAGCCAGCTGGAAAAAAATCCCCAGAGCGTTGAGTAAAAGCTCGCCAGGCAATTAGCATCGCTTGTACATGTCATCCGCGCTGATGCAGCCCGGTCTGGGGCAAAATAGGCTCCTGCCACCACCACCCTTTGATGGAGGGGAAACTGAGGCACGGCCACCGGCTCAGCTTGGGCCAAAGTCAGGACTTTACTTTTCTTAATAATTTTCTAATAATGGGAGGACATGTGTACAGGATTTTGGGAATACCGACCCCGGTCCTGCTCTCTGCTTCTTGCTGTTAACTGCCCCTTTTACACCAGTAACATAACAGCAGTCATAAGGAGACGGGCTTTTAGCACAGGCTGGGCCATCAAATTTAAAAGGAATATAATAATTAATGAAGGAAAGTCAGTTGTTTAAAAGACTGAAGCAGTATCAGTCAGCATTGAAATAATTTTCTAAAAAAAAGAGACACGCACATTCCATAAATGAGGAACTGGAAGAGTTTATGACAATAACAGCATCAAGAGTATAATTGTTTGATCGATTTTCCTGAAATGGTTTCCAGACTAATGACTGAAGCAGGAGACCAATAAACAAGATCTCTAAATTCAGCTTTCATTTCTGCCTCTGAGCTGGCACTTAACGTCGCAGGAGCCCTGCAGAAAAACCCGACTTCCAGAAAAGCTCAACGCAAAAGCCCGTCTGCCCTTGGGAAAACCAGCAAACTCCATCTGAACTTCTGCTTTGTCGCAGAAGACATCTCCCAGGCGTCAGCGGGGACAGCTGAGAAATGAAATCCTTTCTTCACCTGCCAGACGCTGCAAACAGAATTACCTTTCAATGCAAGCATTTCTGCTGAGGGTTTGGGGTATTTTTTTGGCTTGTAAAAGCTTCCGGAGAGCAATGCCAGTGGAAAAATAGCCACTCAAAATGAAACAGAAAGTTGCTCTGTTTCCCCTGCTTTGTATAATCTTAGCAAATCATTGCTAAGTCACCGAATTCCCAGCTTCTTTGGACGTCACTATTGCTGGGAAAGGCTTTCCCTATGTTAGTCTGTGTTTTGCCGCTCTGATGTGGCTTAGCCTGGCAATGCCATACCCATCGTACCTTAATTCTGATAATGCCTGTTGGAGATGGCAGCGAAGCCGCCACCGTTAAAGCTGTGAGCCCTCTCCCAATGGAGATTGCCTTCTGCACCTCCCATCCCACTGTCCTCCCTCCTCACCCCCTTCCCATCACAGTTACCGGCACTTAAATGCTCTCAACGGGGAATTTCTTCATCAAAACCGTGACCAAAACTAGACTGAAACCATCCCTTCCATAGGGCTGGGGGAAGCGCGGCAGGGAGGACCAGCCCCACCGCTGCTCAGGATGGGACCCTCTGGGAGTTCCTCTCAGGGAGGGATATTTTGGGATGCATCCAGCATCTCCATATTTCACTTAACTATTTAATTTAAGCTGTGGAGCTATTTATTCTGTAAGAACGCTCTGCTTTTATTAGCCATTTATTTACAGTATGTGGCATTCCCCACGCGCATGACCTGCTGGCGAGTAGAAAAGGAGGCTATTTATTTTGGAGCCGTGTCTGATTTACACTCACCACCGAGCGGGGACCCATAAAAAGCTGGCAAGCGTAGCAGAGCCGGCCCGTGGGCTCTGACAACACGGCTATTATAATGTCCTAGGCATGCCTCCCCTCTAAACCTGTGCCCTGGATGGGCAAGGAGGACGTGGTCTGGGAGCAGAGCTGATTTAGGTGGGTCTTTTTTAAATGTATGTCCCATGGGCGGGAGCTGGCTGGGAGGCATAGAGCCGGTGACCCCACAGCACCGGTCCCCATCACATCACTTCCCACAGGGTGGGCAAAGCTCAGGGAGAAGACATGCAGGCACATCTCGCTGAAGGACATCCCTCGGGAGGGATCTGGCTGTGGGCACATGGGAAACACTGGCTTGGGGGCGGAAAAATAAGGGTCCATCCCGCGTCCAGGTTTATTTGGCACCATGGGATGTCAGATTTCCTCGCCGTGCCTCTGTTTCCCCCTCTGCGAAGCGAGACGGTCCTGCTTTTCACAGGGCCCTACAGACAAAAAGGTACAACGCAAATGCTCACCAAACGCTCAGCAGCACCATTGGCTCCAGCAGAAACTTGCTGCTGCTTCATCCCATTCGCAGACACTCATCATTTTGCTCTATGAGGACAAAACAAAGATTTAGGAATTGTTTTGCAGGATGCATTTCCCTCTGTGGCACCCCGAAGTGCTCTTAGGGAACCCTGAAACACCAAACATCTGGGCACAGCAACAAATAATAAGAAACAACAGTGTGTTCATTGTTTCGCAGCCTTTTATAATCCATCCAATGATTTTTAAATAAACTGGATGGAAAATAATGGAAATTTCAGGCCCTGGAACCCATTACTCCTGCATGCCAAGCCCGATGCTGCTAAATGCAACAAGGGCCCTGAAGTTAATGAAATTCCTGCCTGAACAAACTTTTATCATGCTGTTTGTTAAAATGACTTGTGCATCATAAAAGCAACATCACTCAAGCTGTTAAAATGTCTTCTGTGGAAAGTAAGGCAAAGGAGCAGGAGGAATATATTTGTTAAATTACATATAACCGGTAATATATATTTAAAATCTATCTTTATTAGGTTACTGGAGGTTGTTGAGTTTAAAGCACGAGGGCGAATTGATCAACTGCTGTGCCAGCAATTGAAGTCTCCCATCTGAATGGGAGGCTGAAAAATTTTAACTGATTTTCATACAAAATATCCATCCATCACCCCACCGCGCCTGGAAAGTCTCCATTGCCAGAGCAGTTTTCTGTAAAAAAAAAATGTTTCATTGACAGTCGAATGAATAAATAACCAAACCACCCCAAAGCCCCCAAAGGAGCGTTTGGTTTTTTTTTTGAAGAACGCATTTTAGGTGACAGGGTCCACCTTGTTTCTAAAATTCCTAATAATCTTCCCACTCTGACCAAAGATCTGTTCTGCACGAGAGGAGCTTTGCAGAGAAAAAAACCTTCCAGACGGCCCTAATTAAGTTCTCCTTTGTCCTGATGAAGCACATTTCTAGAGCTGGGTTTTCAAAGCCCTTGTATCTGCTCCAGTTTTCCTCCAAATGTCTGGAAAACACCCTCCGAGGGCTGGTGAGCCCTGATTGCTCCTTGGAAGCCCTCACAGGTGATACATATTGATTATTGACATCCCATCCTGCTCTTTCCCAGGGGACACGTGGGACTGATTTATCCTTCTTCTGCTGGATAGGAGTTGGAAAATCTGGGAGTGTTAATTTTAAGCTCGGTTTATTCCACCTCTCCAACCCCCACCCCGCCCCCCTTAAAGTTTTTTAAAGAATTTAGCTGGAATTTATTTTCAAGGTCACTTATGTGCAGTGCCTGTGAGTAATCTACCCTGGCTGGCTGGATAACTTTGGGTGTCATTTATCATTTCCCCTCTTCTTTTATTTATAGAGCTGATTATAGAAGTGCGTCCAGAGCCAAGGGCGCCCTTGAAGTCCGTGAAGTTGTGCCAGTTTACACCCGCAGAGGAGGCGAGGGACACGTTTTCAGAAGGACTTGTTGACGCAAGGAGCCTTCTCCCGCAGGGAAAGGGCACGGCAGGAGATGGACAACGTCCAGGATCATCTGGCTTTAAGCACGTGCCTAACCCTGAATGAAGCGCAGGGCATTTAGACCTGTGCCCGTGTGCGTTTTGAATACAGGTGAGCCCATGCAAGCCCAAGCAGAAGAGGTGTAAAGGCACTTACCGCATGGGTAACATTGAGGTGAGGGTGCCCAGGAGCCTGGAGATGGTGCAAGAAGCTCTCATCTCCCTGACATTGTTTTCATCAGGGTCCTGGCAAGCTTGAGGGCACCTGGGATAAGCGATGGGAGGCTATTTTGTAAAGAGAGTCCTAGATTTCAGGCTGGGATAGGGACCCCCACCCCTTAGCAAATGCCCTCAAAACGTGGCTGTTGCCCATGCCTCTCCCTTCCCTGTGAAACCGCTGCATTTCTTGGGAAGAAAAACATTTCCCCTGGAGAACGCTGGTCTGCTGTTGAGCAACAAAGGCAGGGGAGGTATGTTGGACTGGAGTTTTAAGGGAGGTTTCTTGGAAGAAATCACTTTTTCTCCTTCTGCTCCGCTGACATAAACCTGGAGGGCTTGCTGTGTTTTCTCCCCCTACTTAACATCATTGGAGTTGTCACTTCCAAGCCCACGCCTTGGAAGATACCAGCACTGTGCAGTCCCAGACCCAGCTCCATCCCACCTACGGGTTATTCAGGCCTCCAGTTGCCCCAGCAATGCCCCGTTAGTCTTTGCGCCCATCCTACAGCTCAAAAAATATGAGCTGTGGAATGCAGGCAGATGGAAAAACACCAGCAGGAGGGTGGTCAGTTGATGTCTTTAACACCTGCAGAGGCTTCCGCCTGGAGGATGGGCGAGGGGATGAACACCTCGTGCCGTTCCCGGGTGGAGGGGAGGATGGGGTGTGCCTGAGATCATGACACGGCCGTCTTCCGACAAGTCCCACTCCCCATGCAGTTGTCTCTCCAACACATCGTAATTTTTGCCACGGGCTTAAGCCACCGGCAGGTCTTTTTACAGTCTTCTCCATCGCCTCTGAAACTACCTGAGGCTGATATTAAGCAGCTCTCGTCTCTTTAGAGAATAATCTTGAAAGGCAGAAGAAGGTCTCCCAGATGATGGGAGATCATCATTTCCCAGATGATGTCTGTCCAAAAAAAAAAGAAGAGAAAAAGCTGGGCAGCTGCCTCCTCTAGCACTTCCAGAGAAGACTGCTCTCGTGGGCGGTGGCAATCATGGGAAGTATCTGCAGCCCAGGGGCTGCTCTGATGGGACCGACAACAGCCCTGACGCAAAGCCGATGGGCAGCTCACCCACCCCACATCCACCACGCACCAAAACTTCATTTGCCTCAAACGAGCCCGCCAAGGTGCTTGTTTTAGCAGTGGACAAGTGGTGCCTCCGTTCACTCCTCTATGGGGTTGGCATGGGTGCCCGTTCCTCAGGTTTGCCAGCAAGGATAAGGGTTTATTAAGTCCTTGGGAGCTCAGCCTGCAGAAGAGCGCTGTGGCAGAGTTTGTCCAAGCCTGAGACTGATTTAGAGAGGGATCAGAAATCCCCAGGAGGGAAGGTGAGAGGGTGGATATGTGTTTACGTATCAACGAAAAAGCGTCATTGATGCTGCCTCTCCTCATTGCTGTGAGTTGTCGGTCCCCTCCTAACTGCATCAGGCCCCAGGCATGACAGGAATGCTTCGGCTTGCACCAGCAGTTGGATGTTTTGACCCTGATGTCAGCTCCGCTTTGCTGCCGGGTCCCTGGTGTAAAGGCAGAGCATGGCCAAGGGGGGCTGAGCTCACTTGCATCCTGCCCATCAGAGGCCAGGCGGCCAAGCAAAGGAAATGATTGCCTTGTTTTCCAGCTCTGCGGGTGAGGGGACTGCGTGCAAAGGAGAGCTGTGACGGCTGACACCAATGCCTCTGACCGGCTGCCCCCAGGAAAGCTGCCAAGAGCTCAGCTAAGGAAAATGTGCGTTCCATCTCAGTTTGAGAAGGGATTTAGACCCTGTGTTCAAGAGGAGTGAGAAGCCCTCACCTCACACCTAAATCCAGCATCATCTTCATCAGGGAAGAGGGAGAAAACGTAGTCCTGTGGGGAGTCCTTAGCAGGGTTTACACACCAGCTCCTTTTGGAGATGGATGGACGGACGGACGGACCCTAATCACCTGCTGTGCATCTTCCTGCTAGTATGGCTGTCCATGCAAATGGGGGCACCTCTGGGCGTTCAAGTCCTGGTGAGGAGTGCCTTGGGGGAGTCAATGTCCCAGGTGTCCCCTCCTTGCACTGGGGAGGGGTCCTGCTGTCCCAGGCCCTGTCCTGCTGCTTACTGGTGCCAAGGGAAAATATTTCCCCTCCTCTAGCTCATTGGTGCCGCCCGAGTCCACCTTAAACACACATAGGTATAAAATCTCACGAAGCAGACTGCTGAGCACAAAACTGGAAATGCTCTTGCAAAAATACCTCCACAGCCATATGCAAAAAAAAAAAATATCAGCTTATTCCTGAAACCTTTCTCCGCTGCCAGCTGTCTCCTGAAGTTTCTCTGAGTCACATCTGCCTGTCCCTGAAAGCTGCCTGCCTGAACCAACTCCATCCCTGGGTTTCTGTTGGCTGCTTATTGGACATAAATAAAGCCTGGAGCCCCCTCCTGCTGTTTCCCTTCTCATCCAGGGCCATGCCTGTACCGGAAAGGCAAATGGAACCCCTTTTTGTGTGCCTGGCTCTCTCCTTGGCTGCGCAGAGCTGACTTTCAGCCCCAGCCATCAGAGACGCTGCAGCAAAGGAGTTGATTCTGTAGGACTTTGCAGGCCGTAATCCCGTGAGGGGTAGTTTTGCCTTGTTCCCTTTTAAAAATCAGAGAGCACACAGAGCATCTAATGAAACAGGTGGCTGGCTCGGCCCTCGGACCACTCCGTCCTCACCATCCCCTCCTGCACGTGGGCTTGCAACAGCATTGGGGGTTAATAACTTCACAGATGGTCTGGGTAAACTAGGTCTAGGGAAGCAGGAGAGATGGATGGAGGAATGGAGAGCAGGGAGGGAGGGATGGGGTAAACACTCCAGGTCCTCCCTGCCTCACATTTGGTGGCCAAGCATTCGGTACTCCATGAATCTGGAGGGAAAAAAGGGCTTCATCTTGCAAGGACTTACAGGTGAAGCAACCAGCCACCACACTACAGCTTCATTTTATGTGAAGACAAGAGTTTCAGCCGGAATGTTTCACGCCTGCACTGAAAGTCATCAGTGTCCAAACACTGGAAGAGCCTCCAGAGAGGGCAGAGGAGGAGGTGAAGGTATTTATGGCGGTCCTGGAGAGCATGAGGTTCATGGACGGGGACGTCCTCTGGTTTTCTCCTCTGTTCTCCCTTTGCTGTTGAGCTTGTTCTTCCGCAGCAAGCACAACCGACTGCAGTCGGGCAAAGAACCACCCTCAGGCCAGATGTCCAGGGCTTCCCAGGCTGACCCTTGGCTGTGCTGGACTGGCTCCGTGCTGGCTCCAGGGCAGGTGTGCTACGACAAAACCACCGACCCTGCAGTCCCCCCAGGCTCCTGCAGGCAGGACCCGCTGTTCCCTGAACAGCATGTTCCCTGTGTCGGGGTTGTCCCTGGCTTGTCCCAGTCTGGCCCAGATTCACAAGGCAGGTCCAGAAATAGGGGCCAGCACGGGAAGCAGCTGAGCGGGCTTGTTTCCAGACCGGTGCAGCTGGGGAAAGTTTATTTTGCTAAGTTGCTACTGTCCCAAGGTTATTATAGGCACACTTGGTGCATTAGCCCCTGTTTTAGCCACACTGGGGAAGTGCAGAATGGGCCAAGCAACATGGCAAAGCTGGAGGACATGCTTTTTTTCCCCCTGCTAAGTCAGCCTCAAAAAGATGTGCTGCCCCGTCACACCAAGGGCTGCTGCATCTTAGACTCATCACCCACATCCCTGCCGCCAGCACTGATCCCAGCACCTCCAGCAGCGGATTCCAGGGGCTCCGTGTGGATGGCTCGGCCCTGTGTCCCCAGGAAGGGGCAGCCCCACGAGCGCTGCACTGGGAAACTCATGGCAGCAGCCTCCCCGGGTGGCATTTCAGCTCCTGGCACCAGCGTGCACCAGCCCGCGGATTAATATCATGCATCAGGCTTTAATTAATGTAACTCGATCCCCAGCATCGGGAAATAGCATGCCTCCCTTCCCATCCCCTTCCAGCCGAGTGATTTACAGTGGGGCTGCGCCAAACACAGTCCACCCTGGGAAACCCCTTCACTGGTTGCAGCATCCCCCGGGGCTCGCAGCTGACCCCAGGAATGGCCGAGACCTTGCAGAGGCTTTGCACTTGTGACACTGGCAGGGAGACGAATTTCTTGGCTTGGGGCTGCCTTATCGGCTGCAGGCAGCAGGAAGCTCCCGGTGCCGGGGCCCGCAACGGTGCAGCGTGAACCCGCAAGGTCATTTCTTATGTGGTTTTAATGGCTGTGTTGGGATGTGCTGGACTGGCTCACCGTTAGCCCAACCTTTTGCAAAATCTACTTTTTTGAATCAAGATTTTATCAGTGGCATATATTTATAAACCCTGCGCATCGGGCTGATGCTGCCAGAGAAACCCTTGGTTCTCTCCTCAAATATGCTTGTACAAACCTTGGCTACCTTATTAACTGTGAAAAAGGTTAATAACAAAGAGCCCAACAGGCCAGCCAGACGCCTTCTCTGATAACCCCTGTATTATTTGTGTTTCAATCAGCCTGTTTACCAAGTCAAGCACCTCCTACAGCCTACTCTGGGGTAACACCACGAGTACAACCCCTTATCTCCATGTAGCACATGCTTTCAATCCTTATTTCTCGAGTACCTTCAAGCCCATGCGTTCTCCTGCCCTCTGCAGTCCCGCAGCACTTGTATCAGCTAAGGGCTGGACAAAGCACATCCAAGAAGGTTTAAAATACCATGGCTCAGATCCAGAAGCAAACAATCGTACAAGGCCAGACACTGCAGGAGCAGATCTTCAGACGATGGATACCATTGAACCAGGGTGGTGATGCTGGCAGACAAGCAGATAGATAATAATATTTACAGAGCCACAAACCTTTGAGAGGAAGAAAATAAATGCTGGGTGTCATAATGCAACTTAGGCTGCCCATGTCATGCAAGGAGTGCCAATCCCGCTGCAAAAGCAGCGGCTGTAACCACGAGACAGCAGCCATTCACCCATCATTTCAAAGGGCGAGCCTAAGAAAAGCCCCTTAGGTAAATACATCCACTGCCAGCAATGGATAGCTGGATACGTGCAAATACATGCCGGGATTAAAGGTAAGTCTATATATAAATAGTTTCATAAATCACTTTGTTTTCTTGTTCTTGCCCCCCTCTCCGTGTTTCATTCATTGCCTTGTTCTCCTCTCACTTTCTGCCTGCAGTGCCTAATGCAATGGGGCTCCAGCGCTGCCCTTGCCAACACAATAATTAGGAGGCCTTTTCTTTGGTAAGAATTTGGAAATATTAAGTATTTTACCATTGCTGTTTCAGGACATAACATTCCCTTTTAGACTACATTCCTTCACTGCGGGTGGGTGGGAGACAGCATCTGTCCCCAGCCTTCGATGCGGCTGTGGCGGCTGGTATAACATCCCGGTCCTGTCCTCACTGCAGGGAAAAAGAAATTGCAGGAACTGGCCGGAGCCCAGCTCCAAATGTAACTTTGGAAACAACTTGAGAAACTCCTGTAAATGAAATTCAGGGAAGAGGGCTGTGTCTGAGTCGGCCCTGGCAGAGAGGAATCTACCTCTGAATGGGGCTTTTCCCTTGTGTTTTCCTTCTGGCATCCTTCTAATATGACAGCAATTAAAAGCCCTGAAAAATGGATGGAAACAATTTGGAAGAGGTCTCTATTAGATTTGCTCCCATTAGCACTGCAGGCTATTTTTTCAGCTGCTAATTGACAGCTGCCTTCCATATGCGGTGTCAAAAATAAAAGCCCTGAGGCACTATACCAGGGTAATTTTAACGGGGGCTGTCTCGTCAGGCAAGCGAAGGAGCACAAGAAGGGAGGCAGTCACACGAGCCCACCATGGCCAAGCAGCTCCAATGTGGGGCACGCCATGCCCTGGCAAAGCAGCGAGATGGGATGCGAATGAGGACTTGGGACACGCCAGGTCCTCCCACCTCCTGCGGGACCGCATTTGGGGGCATCATGTGCATCCACAGCAAAGAAGGGATACCCGCAGCACCCAGAGGGTTTTGGAGCCTGCATATTCAACAGCTGCCATGAAAGCTCCAAGCACGGTTCCAGGTATTTGCCTGGCCTGCCCTGGGGCTGTCAGGGCAAATTTTATCATGGTGACAAGGGCTGTGACTACTCTCTGGGCTTGCCCTGCCTTGGGAAAGCCGCAGGAGCTCTCCAAAGCCAAAGGTTTCCACATAGAAAGAAGCATCAGGAGCAATTGCTGCATCTGGGCAAGTTCTTTGAGCTCCTCTGATCTTGAAGCAGTGGTTCCTCACCTGTCGCCGCCACCTCATGGCCGTGAAACCTCCCCCTTCTCACAGGAAGGGCCAAAAGAATGCCCACCCAGCAGCGCCATACAGTAAGTAGACAGCACCTCTGAAGCAGACCCAGATTTTTTTGGTCACCTGGAAAGAGCAGTGAAATCCTTGTGCTGAAAGTCAGAGGCAGCCAGAAACGCAGTTTTAGCAGGAGCGATGCGAAAGGAAGCCCGCGTTACTAAGCGCTGCCCCCATTTCTCAAGAAGATGAACGAGGAGAGAAAAATGGATCAGCCCTTCCTGGCATGCCTTTTGCCTGCTGGTGTGCTGCCTGAGGGTGTCATGGATGCTCTTCGCTGCTCCAAGAAAAATATAAGACCACACTGAACGTAGCCAAGAGGTGAATCGCCATACATTTTTGTGAAGGATACTTACTTTGCACTGAAAAATCTGTATAGGTGGGATAGCCAGCAGAGCTGGACCTGAAAGGGAGACGGAGGTGCCTGGATGGATGTCCAGACTCTGGGACGCCATGCAGTGAGCGAGCGGGTAGTAGTGCGAGATGTTTGCCCAGTGGATTTACACAACAGCAGCCTTGGAAATGACTGAAAAGCCAGGAAATGGAAAAAAATGACGGTACGCCAAGGTGGGCATTTCACTCTGTTGTTTAAACCAATCATTCATGAACTTCATCCTAATGTCTAATCTAAACCCGCCCTGCTCTAGTTTAAACCATTGCCCCTCGTCCTATCGCTACACGCCCTTGCAAACAGCCCCTCCACAGCTTTCTTGTAGGCCCCCTTCAGGGACTGGAAGGCCACTATAAGGTCTCCCCAGAGCCTTCTCTTCTCCAGGCTGAACCCCCCAAGCTCTCTCAGCCTGTGCTCACAGCAGAGGTGCTCCAGCCCTCCCAGCATCTCCGGGGCCTCCTCTGGCCCTGCTCCAACAGGTCCATGTCCTTTTTGTGCTGAGGGCTCCAGAGCTGGGCACAGTACTCCAGGGGGGTCTCACCAGAGCAGGGTAGAGGGGGAGAATCACCTCTCTGAATCTACTGGCCATGGTTTGCTGGCCAGTTTGAACTGTTGGTTTCGCTTTAGCAAGCACTTCCCTGGCACCCAACCCACACTTACTGCTTACTGAGAGTATTTATTTATCGCCTTTTTTTTTTTTAAAGAAAGGGCTGCAGACGTTCCCAAATTTCAGCATGGGAGCTCACACTGAGCGTCTCAGACATAAGAGGATCCTGGATAGCGGAACTTGTACTTCCTTCCTTGAGGCATGGGTAGCCCAGCCGTTGGACATGCTCCACGAGGATGCCTCTGGCTGATATCCCCTCAGCTGGAAACGGTGCCTGGGCTTTTCTTCTAGCTGAACTGCAAAGGTCAACAGTGGTAGGACCAGGGAGGGAAAAGCCAGCTGGGGACAATGCTAATCTAGCCCAGCCCTGGTGATGCCTGAGGAGATATGTCAGGTCAGTCTGTTTTTCCTTCAGAAAGAAATGAGGTTAGTATGGGAAATGCGTGCTGAAACACTCTGGCTTGGTGTTAAATAGCTGCTTTCACCTGTGCCTTTGATCTTTGGGAAATTACAGGTCTGACCATAGCTGTTGGCTCCGTTAAGCAAATGCCAGCATCACCATGTGTCTTTTTATTTCCCCTTTGAGCATCCAGGTCACCTCCAGAAGGTGAAGGGTCTGTCCCCAGGCTATGGTGTCACCCTCCCAGTGGCCAAGCCACAGCACCATCGCTTGTCCCGGTCCTCTCCAGATGAGGGATGGGATGACTAAAGGTAGATGAGCATCTGCAGATGCAGACAGACGTGGACAGTGAACCAGAGAACACCAAGCAGCTAAGTCATTGCTTCCTCCCCAGCCAATGCATCCTGGGCACATTCCCTCCTGGATAAGTAATGTTTTCGGGTGGTAGAAGAAGATTATTTTTTTTCCCCCACCAGAAACTACAGTGCCACCAACACAGAAAATCAGGTTGCTCAACACTTGGGCATCTACAACCAGGTTTTTTCCATCCACTTGGAGTGATGTGGGTTAGTTTTCAGGCTCTGAGCACTCCCTTCTTTTGGCCTGTCAGCACCAATAACCACAACCTTTGCCAGTGGGTGGGAAGAGCCCATCAGACCAGTACATGGAGCTGCTGTGATTTACGGGGAGCCCGCTGAGTGTAGATCTCGCGTCATTTCAAGTCGGAATATTTTTTTACTGTTGCTCCACGTTGTAAATTTGTCTTCGCGTGACATAATTAACAGCATTGCCTCACGCAGGCAAGGTGATTTACAGGCGCGCAAATAGCTGCAGTAAGGTCATTGCTGGGGAATTCGAGGAGAGGCAGCGCGGGGGCAGGAGAGCAGCCTGGACCATGCAGGTGGGTGGGTGGTTGCCCACATGCTGCCCCAACCCGTGCCCAAACAGCCACGATTTAGGGCTCTGTCCCGCAGCACAGTGAGGAGAGGGCTCATAAGACATCCATACGGCCTCTGCCACCTTGACATATTATTTTACAGTAGCTGTCAGATGGAGAGACTATTACATTAAAGAAAATCATTCCTTGGGCATAAGGGGACAACAAAGGTTTTCCCAAAACCGAGGGCAGTTATCTGAAACATAAATAACCACTAAGTCTGTTGATGGCTCTGTTTCTATTAAAGAGAAATATGTAAGAGATCAAATTCCGCAACTAACTTAGCTAATAGTTGGCTGCGTGGCTGACATCTCTACAAAGGCTCACCACTAAATAACTGCGCTTCAGAGCTGGCTGGGAGTTCTCCACTGAAATAGCTCTTTCAGGCAGACAAATACAATGTCTGCAAATGGAGTTTTCTGCGGGAAACCATTCTGGAGAACCAGTTTTCCCTTGGGAGCAAACAACAAGGAACACCACAAGCCAAGCAATGTCTAATTTCAGTTCAGTTTCCTTAGGATTAAAGTCCCACAGTTTGTGAGGTTCAACTGAGGTACTAAATTTCATCCATTCAGCATTAACCAGAATCTGCAAAAATTTTGCAGTGGTGCCATTCATGAGCTGTTGTTCAAGCTGGGTTCATTTCCCCTGATTATTTCCATAGCTCTGTTTACCTGGGGTGCTTGTGAATTAGGACAAACATCGCGTATCCCTGGAATCTGAGATACAGAGGATATTTAGGTCAGGTTTGCAAGCCCCTCACTGCTACAGCCTGGAGATACGAAGGAGCCCACTAAACCCCGAGCAATGGCCCTGAGGGTCCCAATTTCCTAATTGCTTAATGATACAGAGTGACAAGATGTGATGCAAAGAACCATAAACCATGGGAGTGCTGGGACACTGACTGTTTTATTGGATATAACTAGACGCACAGCCTTGAGAAGACTCTGTAGATCAGTTGATGGCAACACTGTAAGAATCATACACTAGTCCCACAGGATGCCAAGTAGGAAATTACTGTTATTTTAAAAGATATAAGCAACCAGTAACAAGAAGGAGAACCACAAGACACTGTTTTTCCAAATATGACTGGCCTCATTCAATGTACAACAGAGTGCACGGGATATCATCTCTGTGTGCTTGTATAGATGGATTAGCTAAATAGATCTAGGACATCAGTTCTTGGTCATCTGCATGTACTGGTGTAACTTCCCACACAGACGCTTTTATCCCTGCTATATAAATACCTATTTTCATGCAGATGATCTCAGTTTGGAGGAGTTTAAAAATAGATCTCTATTCCTATCCTGGAACGAGCAATCCCCTTGTGGGACTCCACTCTTAGGATCAGTCTGGGGTAGCTACCAGCATAACAGAGAAGAGAGGTCTACTTTTGGTGAGGAAAATATGCTACACTGATTCATAGACCGGGGAGCATCTGCGGGTGCCCAGCACCAACGTAAAGTAAGATGCCTATTCTAGTTGCCACTTGTTTCCCCATCATCCTCTGCAAAACCAAGCTCAGGTCAGCACCTGACCTATCGGTCACTCAGGTTGAACTCTTTGAAACACAGAAAAAGTGCTCTCCCTTTTAATTTATATCCCTAATGTGAAAAACAGAAGTGCTGCACACTCTTTGGAAGAGACCGCTCCATTAAAAGCATTTGCTGAAGAAGCAATCAGAGTGCAGTTTGCATCAAGAGCAGCTTTTTCCATCCATGATAAAAGAGATCTCACTAACTACTAGCCCACAGCACAGGCTGCCTGCTCAGTACTAACTAGCAGTAAGCAGTCTATACATTAAATAGCCTCCAACCACCCCCAGGAGTCCCACCACCCTAAGTGAGTCTTGTGAGGACCCTAAAAGCTCTGCCAGTGGAAAAGTACCCTCATCTCGTCAAGCTCCAGCTCAGGCCAGCATCCTGCCTAGCATTTTTGGGGGGTTGGACTAGATGACCTTTAAAGGTCCCTTCCAACCCAACACATTCTATGACTTTTTGGTAAAGCAAATGGGAGAAAATCCAGTAGAAAATCAGTGCTCTGAGCTTGCTCTACCCACCTACCTATGTCTGTCTGCGCGAGCATATCGCTGGCTGGCTGGCTGGCTGGCGGGCAGTCGGTCGGTCGGTCCGTCCATCCGTCCGTCCGTCCGTCCGTCCTTGATCACCCAACCTTCCTGCCTGCCCAGCCAGGCTTTCATAGGCAGCTGCTGCTGCCTAATTGTCTCTGCCCAGCCCTGCCTTCATGCAGAGCACCTGGGTGAGGTGCAGCTGTAACAGGGTTTGCTGAGTCAACCACCCACCCAAGAGCCCTGCTGTGATGAGTTTCACTAGGGGCGTATGTCTATCTAGCTGTCGCCAGTCTCCCAGGGGCTCATTTGGCAATCTTATGCTCAAGCACACTCACAACTGTCTTTTTGGTGCTTTTGCCACTGCGTTCTGCTGCATGAAATGAAGTCCTTTCATGGCCACCAAGAGACTGGTCAGCTGGAGAGATGAAGCAAGGATGGCCCTGTTCGTGGGGTCAGAGAGCCCCCTCATGCTGAGGCCACAGTCACACCGGTGTCACTGACCCACTGGCTTTGCTGCATCTACTGTCACTGTGAAACGCGCTCATTGGGAGAATGATATTTTTCCTTTAATAAAAAATAATTCAACAGCCATGAGACTGTCTTGGTGCTCTGAAAACCTGGACTTCCCCTTTGGGTCTCTATCCCGCTTCCACCTTTTCCCTCTATGCCCGTCCTCCCATACAGCTCTCTTGACCAGTGCTCTTTGCGTTGGCCACGCTCAGTTCTGCAGAGAAGTTGTGAGCTGGTGCCACCCTCATGTTGGGTTAATGTGATCAAACATACAGCCACAATAGGGCTTGCTTCGTAACAGGATCATCTTATTTGCCACCCCTGCTGATCATTCCAACACGGCACCCCCCCCCAGGAGCTGCTCAAAAAGCAATAACAGAAATCCTCCCATCTTCCCTATGAGTCAAGCAGTGCTCACCACCGCGTTGTAAATTTGCATCTTCCAACAGCCAGCAGGGAGACATCAGACCTGAAATCTTCATGGTGATAGATCAGAAAGGGGTTTGGAGCTCTCTATTTCTCAAGCGTGATGATGACGTTTTATTCGTTATCCCTCAGACTTGGGGGATTAGGTCTACGAAGGCTAATGCACCAGACTTCTCAGGCAGGGGAGTTTGAAAGGATGACTTCATTGGGCTTTTTGTAATTCTCAGACCATGAAGACATGCCATGGCATTTGCAACAACACATGGTAATTGGGTGTAGCCTGAAGATTTTACTGGCACTTGCTTAGCACCGCTAGCATTAGTCAGTGCTGCCAGCGTGTGAATAAGTCTTGTAGCCTTGGCTCATGTTTTTGCAGAAACCATCTATTATCAAATCGCCGCAGCTGCATGGTTAGCTCTGCTTGTACAGATTTCCTCTCTAACTGGGAAATGTGGGGGAGGAGGAGAACTGGAAGGTAACCCCCACTTCCCTGCATTTTCAAACTTCCTTACAGAAAAAGCAGAATTTCCCAAGACAGACATTTCTGACCAGGAAAGTGAAGGATTTCCCATGGAAATTTCCAGAGAAAGTCCCTAGTTTTCTGCTGTGCATTAATGAAAAAGCTGTTGCGTAAGAGAATGATGCATTTTATCCGGTTCAAGTAGGTCAATGGGCAGCAAGAGAATGACTGGGCTCTGGCTGCGACTCCGCTGTTGGGTGACCTTGGAGAACCACTACCATGCTGCGTTCCCATCTGCGAGATGGGGATAAGAAAGTGTCATACAAGAGCTCACCAGGTTATTAATAGAGGCCTCCGGCTGGGATTTCGAAACAGCCCAAGGGGTTGAGAAGCCCGTTTATTCTTTACAATTCAAAGCAGGCAAGTGACTCAGATTTCCTTGACACTTTTGAACACGAAAGTTAGGAAAAAGCGCTCTCAAAAGCATTTGTCTTGAGGGAAGCAAGCGTACGAATATGTGACTTTCTTTTTTCCAAATACAAATGAGAGCAAATTACCAATGAAGCCAAAATGTTTGGTTTGGTTTGACTTTAACACTAAAAAACGTCAGATAGAAATCTGAGCATCAACTGCTCGGCATGTTATAGTCATGGTAGAAAAACAGACAATGCAGTGGTCAAAAGGAAACACTTTGACTCTATGGGACGGGAATGTTTCCATAATTTCCTGTTGAAACTGTAGGTGAAATTGATACATTTTCCCAAAATGTTTGGATTTCATTAAATTGCCATTTTTGGCCAGATCCAATAGTAGCAGCAGCATGGGTTTGGATTAAACATCTAATAGATATAGAGAAGTTTCTCCAGCACTGCTATAAATTACTTCCTTGGTTGACGGGTAAAACCCTGGTTAGAAAGTGGGTGACAAACAGGACACGGGAAGGTCATGGCAGGATCTTGGCTGGCATCAGGACTGGAGCGGAGCAGGGCCGGAGCCTGGGCAGAGACCAGAGGAACTCCAACGGATGGCATCTCCTGCAAGGGGCCGTGATCTGGGATGGGATACTCTAATTCACATTTATAACTATGCATTTAATTCAGGTCAGCTAAAATCCAGAGGGAGCAGAGGGCACATAACATGCAGTAGCACAGCGATGTGAAGAGGGAGATTGCAGTATGGGGAAGCAGACGAAAGCAAAGCAAAAGGAACATCAACATTTCTTGGCATTTTATCTGTATCCTGAAAATATTTGATCCCATGTAGGGGCAGGGGAATAGGCTGTATAATCTTCCTTTCCAGCTCTATTTTTAACGGTGAAATGGATACATCTTTTTTTTTCCATTCTGACTTTTACAAAACCCGATATGGCTCTACGACTTCATTAAAAAGACATTTGGAAACAAACAAACGAAAGACTCGACCAAAATCTTTGTAAGCTGATTTTTCTTCCTGGAAAGTTTTCATTTTGACAAAGGGGAGTTTACCACAGGGAAAAAAAAGAAAAAATAATCATTCCCTTGGAAAGCGTTCAACCACTTCTTGTTTTCCTCATCCCTGTGCTTACTGCAATCTCAGATGCAGCAGCAACACAGCGCTGAGATGCCAGGATTATACTTTCAAGTCACTGCTGTGTTGACTCCTTACCCTTCCCGTAGACCTATATCCCTGCTGCCCTAGCTGTGAGGACGGTCTTTAACCTAGGCTGGGTGCAATAACACTTCACCCATGTTGTCATGCGTGTGTTCAGCAGATGTTCTGCTGCTTCCTAATCGAAACCCCACGACTAAATGGAATTCAAGGTAAACATTTCCTTCCAGCCAGAATGGGCAGCGGTGATAATTGGTTCACACCTGAGATCATTTTTCTTCTGCAGGCCATTGGGCTGATGTATTGGAAACCCTAAAAAAAAAAGACGAGAGAGAAGGGGAGACCAAGAGCTCCAGTTGCTAGCGTTAGAGAAGCCAAACTGGGATGGATTACTTTCGCTTGGATGCAACATAATTAAAAGGAATTTGTGAAAGTGAGACACACGGGGAAATTCCTAACAACATAAAAGGGAGGAAGGGATGGCTCGTAAAAGAGTGATTCCCTCTGTTTTTTTTGGCAGCCCAGCCAAGCTCCCTAAACGCAAGGTTGTAAAAGGACTCCACGCTGAGCAGAAGACAATAACAAGCAGGTGTTATGGAAAATGACCCATCCCCGAGCAAACAGATTTGATATCTCTGCCATCTCCCTGCATCCTTCGTCTGCTTCTTAAATCTGTTTTCAATGAGCAGATGCAGCCTTCACCTCAAGTCCAACAAACGCGGCGCCCAGCTGCTGTGTTTTTGCAGCGGAGCTTGTGTCTCGGTGCCTGCACCGCTGGGCACCACACCGCAGATGTCTACCCACCACGGCTTGGCCAAGGTGCTCACCGCCTGGGACATCCAACCAGCAGTCCATGCTCCAGGCAAGGGAAGCTTCGCATCTGAGTCTGCACCAAAACCAGTAACTTCTTTCCAAAAAAGGATGGGTCAACATGAATTCCCCAGCGCTCATAAACACCTCAAAGCATATAAGGATTTCCATTATTACATTTAATAGGGGCTGTATGAGCACAAAAATATCAGAAATAATATTTTCCTGCCCCGTGTCAATGTAAGGTGAGTTTAAAAATGCTGGGGTTTCTCCTATGAGGAGGCAGCCGACCTCAGGTAGAGGTTGGTTTGGAACATGCAAAATGCGAAACTAGTCTCAGGCTTAATTTGAGTAAACTCAAGTTTTGAGGTGCCCAATACTCCGGTTTGAGTTTTACACTTCAACTCAGTATCACTATGAAACATAATTCAGTATTCATCAAGAAATAAAGAAAGGTGTGTGGGGGGGTGTATCCTGTCCTTGCAGAGCTCTGCAAAACTCAGTTATATTCAGTCATAGTAGTGAATGGAAATCTTCATAATCTAATTCAGTTTTTCTTATTCTTGAGTTCCCGTGTTTCAAAGCAAAAATACCAAAAATGTAACTGCAATTGGAATCCAGAAAAGGAAGACCAGCCAAAATTAGCAAGTTTGGCTTGAATTCAGGATGCTACTCTCTTTTCCAACAATTTCTCCCCAAACCCACAAATTAGCACGACACGACTCAAAAACACGCTCCGCAGCCGGGATCCCAGTGGAAGAAATGTTCGTTCAGCCTGGGGCTGAGCTCTGCAGCAGAGCAGTCCGGTGGGCTGATTTCGAGTGCCTCCAGTCCCAGAGGTCAGAGATTTTTGCTTCCAGCTTTTCTCCTCCCCTGTGCCGGCTCTGCCTATCTGCTTAGGGCAATAACCTAAGCCAGAAGGATAAATCTTCCCCCTCTTCCTTCGCTTGCTCCAGCGCTGTGTTTTGTTCTGCTGCCGCATAGACAAGTCAAAAAAATAAAATCAATATTTTTGTTATTTTTATTGCATCTGCCGATTTGAAAAGTTCCCATGCTTTTGGGATGTTCTTGTGTGCCACTGAGATCCCAGGAAAGGTGGCCAAAGCCTTTCAACTGGATGAGAAGTCCTTAGTTGGAGGCACCAGCACGGCTATTTTAAATGGGAGTTATGTGACATATGAGTGGAATTTCCCTGGAAAAAATGGGGTTTAATGGAAAAAAAGTGTGTGTAGGGGGGAAGGGCTTGAATAAGCCCTGCTTTGCCCTAGGACTGGTTTCCTCAGGAGCTCCCAGGACTGGCCTAAGCCTGCTGCAATGGGTGTCAGCCCAGCTATCATCATCGCTGGGCGCAGAGTCAAGCCAAGGCTGAATGCTTCACTTCTCATTTTTCTGGGTTGGGTTTCCATCCACTTCCTACTCAGCCTGGGCTGCTCATTGCTTTCCTGCCGTCCATGGAGGATTTCTCGTACATGTGCAACATCCCTTGTTCTACAGCTGAGCCGCAGAAATAATAATATAAAACAAAAAACCCCAAGCACTAAACCCAACAGCGAAGCACTTCTTGGAGACATTTGCTGATCGGATGAAATCAGAACATTCCCCCAGGGTGGGATGATGAAACTTTGACAGATCCCAAGCAGGTTCCTGCCCAAATGGCCTGGTGGCACCTGCCCAGCAGCCAAGAAGGGGAGATGACAGCTCCCATCCTGGGGACACTACATGTCACGAGCTCCATGACTCCCCATCCAAGGAGATCCAGGGACTGCACCAGATCTGGGCACTGAGGAGCAATTTAAACTCTTTTTTAACTACCGTGCTTCAAAGGTTGGTTCTGGTTTGGGTTCAGCAGCACAGCGGGTTGTTCGGCTGCGATCCCCTTTCGAGTTCAGTTTCCGTTTAAGGGGGAAAACCCCAGTGGTTCACTCTGCATTTGCGTGGACTCGTTGCATTGATTTCAGTTTCTGCGTAGGCAGGAAATCCTGGCAAAGCAGAAGTGAACACGGATGCTTGGGTACTCCCCACCGCCACTGCGACACGCTCATAACCCATCCTGTCTCAGGTGCTTTTGCAGGAAACAGCCCTAATCTTGCCTACGTTTATTTGACCCAGAGGCTTAGATTGCACTGAAGTCAGGTTTAAGCGTGTGCTTAAGAGCACTTGAGTGAGAGCAACAACAAAAAAAAAGATATTGCGCAAGGACTACGCAATCCAGGTGCTGTCAGTTGAGGGACTTTATGTGCTGACAAAGGTTAAATAGATGGAAAATAAACCACCAGGCCATTGAATCTAGAACAAAACAATGAAAGCACCTAGAAATCAGGGCAGGAAAATTTGGACAGAAACAGCAATGTTAATTGCAGTCAGGTTGGCTAAAGCACCTAGATGTAATGAATTATTTTTTTTTCCCTTGTAAAAAGCATCCAGTGTTCTGAATTTGCTTTTACCTGAAAAGGGTAAGAGTTGTTCACAAGTTTAAAGCAATGAGATGGTTTCACTATGACTAATATTTTGAAAAAACGTGGAAAATATTGTTCAAATAAGCTAAAAGGCTATAGCGACCCTTCAGACAAAGCTGAAATGAATCTGTCAGACATGGTCTCTTTGGTTCCAAGAACTCACGGAAATGAGGAAATTTGGAGTTCGGAGCAAAAGTTGAGTTATTAGCCTAAAGTAAGTGCTTAATGAGTGCTAAATATACATGTCAGCGAAAGATACACAAACTGAAAGTGGCACTTCTCTTCTCAGAGATTATGTAGGGCAGGAATAGCCATAAATGAAATCTATCAAGCTGCCCTTTGGGACAGATTTGTGACATAAAACCCAGCAAACTGGAGTCGTGATCCCATTGTTTTTCCTATCCCTGCCTCCCCTCCATCCCCCTGCACCCACAACCACCAGGCAAGCCCTCCCCTACACACACCCACTTCTGGTGGCTTCTCCGCTCCCCTTCTGTGTTTTAAGAGGGGTGAGGGATGGCTGAAAACACCCGCCGTCCTCTAGTCGAATATCCCAGCTGCCGTGATGCCAGCTCCTTTGAACTGTGATTTATTTCTGGAGGAGGACGGGGGATGCCTGGGTCGCAGTGTTTAAAGCAGAGCTGCCAACCAGCCTTTCGTTTCGGCTCGCTTTGCCCATTAGACTAAACAGGTTAGGGCTCGGCTGAAAGACATCACCCATGCCAGGTGATTTATCATCCTCCATGGAGCCCAGGGAGCACAGGGCCCCCCCAGCACAAGCCCAGCTCCCATCTGAAGCCTTGTGCAGGGTGAGGGGTAGAAGGACCTCAGGCGTTGTTTATTTTGGATGTCATGTAACAGTAATAAATAAGGCCAAGAGGCAGCACGTGTTCGCACTGAGTCAGCTTTGGACGCCAGCAAAACAGATGATCTCAGGGCTGGAGGGGACCTGACGGGGGTGGCTCTGCTGGTTTCTGTGGGGTGGGATGTCACGGCAGCCCTCCGGGACCCTGCCCACCACAGCCATCGCCACAACCTCCAGCCACATAAAACCCACAGTCGCAGAAGCCTCAGAGGTAACGGGATCAAACACAGATGGGAGGATGCTGGATTTTGGGACACTGAGTCCTGCCTGTTGCTTCCTACGTCTTTTCTGCATTTGATTTTCAATGTCGACTCATGGCCGTGGTGAAAATCGCTTTGCCTGTGAGCAATTCCCGAGCTAGATAGGATGGCCTCACAGTTCAGGGAAGGACTTTTCAGCCTTCCAGCCCTTGAGATGTTCACTTCGAGGATGAGAGACTCTACTACCAAGCCCTTTGAAACAGAAAGGGGTATGGGACCTAAAAAGGGAAAAACAACATTTACGGGCAGAAAATTATGATAGTGAAAATTTTCCAGCAGCATTTTGATGGGAAGTGCCCGGCTGCTTCCATTTCCAGTTCAACCTTTTGCTAAAACGTGGTATCTCAAATTGCCTGAGACTTCAAGATGATCAGGGCTAGCAAAGTGCTGATTATTAATTATAGTGAGCAAGCTGGGAATCAGATCTGCCCAAAAGGGGGTTTTCCAGCTCAGTTTTGAAATTGATTTTTCAAGCCCTTTCAAAACTTGCGCAAATTTTCAAATCAAAGAATTGAAAAACAGACTATTTGCCATTAAAAAAACTACATCAAGCCATCAAATGAGAGGGGCTGGGAGATTGAGGGCTGGGAGGGAGTCACACCGAGCATCGCTTGTCCCCCTGCATGAGTACACAGCGCATTGAGCTTTGCCAGCTCATCACGGAGACTTTATCTTGCTGGAAGGGAAAGTCTCCAAAGAAGTGCTTCCTCCCCAAAACACAAAGCTGTCACTCCTGGGAAATGGTATGG
>VYZM01004627.1:265265-290781 GCA_013398915.1 Dromas ardeola | reverse complement strand
TTTTTTTTTTTTTTTGAAAGCTGTAGGTGAGGAGTAGCATTACTCACCCCGGGTAACTTAACACGGAAGGGACACATTGGAAAGAGGAGAAGAGCGCATCTGGCCGGGGGGGAAACACAAAACACCCACCCCTCCGCCCTGGCTGCCTTTGCTGCATGGGAAACCTCCCTCTCTTTTTCAGAAAACCCTATTTACAAACCTGGTGTGGGATGTCGCACGTAATTTATTATGCTTGCACGAAGGGAGGGGAGTGGAAAGGAGCCTGCCAGCACGTTGTCATTGCAGTGGGGATTGATCCCTCACCATCTACGCTATGACATGTTCTTTTGCCTGCGACCACGGGGCTGGGATGCCCCAGGCTGTGCATCTTGAGCACGCCGTGCGTGGGGCAGAGCTGGGGGCACACGGAGCCCGGGGGTGACGGACAGTCCCACATCAGCGGCAGGAAGCCAGTGGCATTGCCTTCCCGTGGTGTGGTTCCACATCACACGGTGCCAGGTACAGGGCAAGATAGAGATCAAAACCCACCTCACGCTCTCACCACGTCTTCTCTTCCCCCCCCTCCCCCCAAATAGAATTTTGGCATTATCGTAGTTCTCCTACTAGAGGGAGAGCCTTTAGCAGAGAAACCAGATGTGCTTAGATTTAAAGACATGAGCTGAGCGCCTGAAGTTTTAATTTATGGAGGGGTTTTTACCAATTAAATTAGTCTGTGTTTTCCTGCTCTCCCCTCCAGGCTGAGGACCCCCACTGTCAGGCTCTGCGTAAACTGCATCTGAGCGGCTGTAAACTCAGCGAAGGAGAGCAGGCAGCCATCCTGATAGCGAAGGGAAGCAGAAGGTGAGAGAAGGGCAATGTTATCCTGGTTTGGAGCTGGGGGGATTAGCAGCTGGGTAGGATTCAAGAACGAGCTTCGGTGTGCAGGTAGCGACTTGCCTCTCCTGTACGCGCCTGGGGTGGCTGCAGTCCAATGTCACCCCAAGGGGATAATGCTGGGGTGCTTTTCAAAGGTTGCAGGGTGGGGAGACAGGTGATTCAGGGCCATGGAGCTGGCAGGGAGCCATGCAGGCTTCAAGTGCTGGAGCAGCCTGTCTTAAGCTGGCTGCTGAGAAACAGCATCCCTGCCTGCTTCCCTCCCTCTTCCCCACAGCTTAAGCTGTTTGGGGACCCCTCTGTCCCGAAGGGACCACTGCAGCAGAGACAGAGGCGGCCACTTGGCCAGAAGAAGTGACTATGACGTGGTTGCGTGCTCACCCTGGCTTATGCTTGCTAGCAGAGGGAACAACAGTTTGCATCATGCACATCACAGGCTTTTTGGTCACTAAAGTAGGGGTTCCACATGTTGGCTGAGTTAAAGCATCATGGCTGTGCTGCTATCATTTTCCTTTCAAGATCTGCAAACGTGCCCGGGCTGCAACTCTGATCTGAGCCCAGCTCTCCCGAGCTCCACTGTGGTGACTCCAATTTACCTGCTCATTCTCCATCCACCTGCCCCATGAAACCACTCCTCGGAGCAGCCCTGTGGTCACCACTGCCACAGACCAGCTGCCTCACATCTCTCTGGGCTCACATCTCACTTAGCCACGTCACACCCCACATTCGGTCTTCTTGGGAGCTGTCACCCAAACATACACCCAGCCACCGTATCCACTAAAGGACATTTTGTCATCAGTAATGAGCAGCTCAGCACTGAACCACTGATGGTGACCAGCCCTGGAGCCTCTCCTTGCCCTGCAGACAAAGTGGCTGCAGCAAGCAGAGCAGGGCATGCATGGGAACTGGCGGAGGCAAGGGAAGAAAGCATGCAGACCTTTCATCTTTGGAGAGGCTGAATTTCCTCCTTACCCTTAACTTGGCCCCTGAGCCGTTTTGGTGGAGACTGCCATCACAAACAATGTGCTCTGTTTTCCTGACCAGGATCTGAGTGAGAGTCACAATCCCCTTCATTAGCAGGCCAGGTTTTCTCCTCCTGTTTTCAGGAAATAAAAAAGGAGCCCAAGGGCAGGCCACGACAAACTGAGTCTCCTCCATCTCTCTTCCAAATCCTCCAGAGATATTATTTCATCCTCATCGTGATATAGAAATAATATTTACCTCAGCTGCAGCCAATATACAGCATCTGTAGCGTGGTGCGTGCGTGTGTCACACATCTGGATGCCTGGGATGACAGAGATGAGTTCAAATATGGCCCTGTAACATGAGTCTAGCAGGAACTGCTGGCCATCACCCAAGGTAAATGGCCAGCACTGTCCATACGCGGAGCGAAGGCGGTGGTCAGCCGCTCATCTAACTACGCTCACGCCACGCTTGCCAAAGCAAACTGGCTGCTTTGACCCCCAACTGAGATTCCCAGCACAACCCTCTTCAAGCAAGCCACAGAAAATCTTGAATTATCCCGAAATACAAATAAAGTCTGTGAGCTGGGAAAGCCCCAAGGAAGCATGCTCCATGCTGAACGTTGGACAGTTGTAGCTTGGTTTGTACACTTCCTGAAGATACTCACATTTTCTATAGTAGATTTGAAAAGAACAAAATCCTTAAGATGAGAAATGCTACACAACTCTACTAACATGTTTTTTCCAGGAAATGAGAGGTTGGGGGAAGAAGTGACATATCGTAGGCTATCAGTGTTAGTCAATACTGTTCTCTTCAGAAGGTTTTTTACTGGGAAATGATGATCTGTGGAGCTACCTTTCTTGTTGAGAGCATTGTCTCAGTACTGCTTGATTTTATCAGAGTTTACAGGCTTGGTTTTTTTTATCCAAGTATTTTGTCTTTTTCATTTAAATTTTGCATAAGCCTACATAATTCAAATTAACAGAAAAAAAAATCAATTCAGTTTTATCAGCGAATGATTTTTTCTCATTGAAAAAAAATCGTTTTGTGGGCAGATTTGATAGTCCATTTTGACACGGAAGGGAAACAAATTTTCCTTCAAATTCCTTTTCAAATTATGAAAATTTTCATACAAGACAACATCTGGTTCCCACATGTATCTGATTTTTACCACGATGAAGCCTTCAGTACGGTGTCTCTTCACATCACACAAGATTAATTCAAATTGGCTTGGATGGGAACGGTCCGTGAAGGCTAAGAGCTAGATGGGAGAAAAAGCAAAAAGGCAACCAACAGAGTATACTGTTGGCAGAGCTGGGGGATTCCATTGGGAGGTCAGTGTTAGGTCTGACAGTTTTTTACATCTCTATTAATAACATGAAAATGCAACACAATATACTAGCAAACAAGGAAAAAAGAGGGGGAAAAAAAAGAGCTAGAAAAGACGATAGCAAAAAAAATTAATTGTATTTCCATGAGGTTACTGGTTAGACGACACCTGAAATAGCATGGTCCTTTCTGGGCACCCAACACTATAATCTGGAGGGAGTTCATAGAAGAGCGACAGAGATGGTGGAGACTGAGGTGTTGAACTTGGCTCAAGGAAAGCTTGAACAGACTAACAGGCTATGAGCGCTTAAAGAAAATAAACACCCAGAGAGAAATCCTGACCTTGTTGAAGCTGATGTCGAGACTTTCATTGACTCCAGTGGAGCCAGGATTTCACACTGCAGAGGAATTGTTTAGTGGTGGAGAAGGCTACATGCAGGAACCATGGGATGAAAATAGAGGAGGCAGACTGCAAGCTCAATATCAAGGGAAAACAAGGCAAGAGATTTCAGTTTTGTTTAAAGGCAGCAAAATGCAGAGTGCCAGCTAACCGATGCAGAAAGAGCCAATTGTAGTTTTGTAACCCTCTAATTAAAACAAGGTTAAATAAAACTAGTGTTACATATTCAGCTCTGACGAGAGAGGAAAACTGGATGCTAACAAAAGTGATGCTACACCCCCTGCAGCCAAACTCCCAACTGTAGCAAGAGACAGCATCTCCCCAGTTCAAGCACAGATGGTTTTATATGGGAAATGTAAATAAGATGTTACCATCTGGTTAATAAAACACACATCTAAGCTAGATTTGACTACATGTTCCCAGATGTTAACATTTTAAAATACTCTCTTTTTTTTTTTTAATACACTTTTTAAGGTTTTCATCCAGAATGCCCATGGAGGAAGAATTCCCATTGACATCAAAATTGTTGAACAGAACCACAAAATGCCCTATCTGTCTGTCCTATAAATTATGAATTTATATTAAATCTCATTGCTATCTGTGCAGAAATATAACCGGCCTCTACTGCCAGAATGTATAGTACACTGCTCGATATCTGATGAAATCTAGAGGCTATTGGAGAAGCTGGCTTCCGAAATGTGTAGCATATGTAAAAAATAAGGCATAAGGCAAGCTATTTTCGGAAAATGGTAACTTTGCTGGAAAAGTCTACTTTGGAGATGGAATCTGTTTATGCATTTGAGTTGAAATTGTCAACCGCTTGTTTGTTACAAAGGGAAACACATTCTTCATGAAGTGGAAACACTGTTGGTTATTTTTTCAGAAGTCTCTTTTCTTCCCAAACCGACATACTATTAAAATAAAACTCAAAAGGACTAACTAACCCTCACATGAAAGGAAAATGGTTTACTCCCGGTTGCACAGAAAGTTTTGAGCGACTCACTTAAAGGAAAGGTTTTTGTCTTTCTGCTTTTCTTGCAAAGGAACCAAGGAATTTCCAGTTTGGCGTGACCACCTACCCAGGTGGTCCACTACATCCATCTCTCCAGTGAATACTAGCTTCAGCTCTGCCAACACCTCCTACAGTTCTCCCCATCAAGAGAGGGTTTTACTCAAGATTAACATTAGAATAAATGACTGAGATGGATGATAGGAAACCCTTTAGATCAAGGAAAATGGGCATAACCCAACACACTTTCAAGTCAGAGGAGAGAGTCCAAGGGTTTAGGCTAAGTCTGAGGCAACCAAACAGAAATGAGAAAACACAGCCCCGACCCCCCACTCTTACCACACCAGCATACTAGCTGTTGGAGTCTGCTGCCAATTTTTATCTTTATAAAGGGGCTGAGTTAGCAGGAGGACTGCCAGAATGCAAAAGAAGGTAAGATAGCATCGCTCAAAGTCTCTGTGTGCACGCAAAGAGGAAGCACACTTCAGCAACAATACTAAGAATTGGCAATACTGCCAATTTCACATGAGATAAGCAGAGTTACCCTCCTATATGTGTGTTTCGGAGGTAGCTTTAGCTCTACACATTATCAGCGTTGTCTGTTATAAATCTCTTCCCATCTTTCTCAAGCTTTGTACGACTGGGGTTTTCTAATCATCTTTCCAACCACCATGAGTGGCAAAGCTGTGGAACAACAGCTTGTCTCCTCTGTGTGTCTCATCGATCCTCACTGAAAATGAAGCAACAATAATTTGGCTGTCCGGGTGGAGAAAGCAAGGGGAAGGTAGGACGTTTTCTCACACAGGAGGTTTTTAGCAGGGCGCGATTCGAATCCAGACCTCCTGATCCACCACCAAGGCCACCACGATCTGTTTGTCTCCCTGGCGGTGTAAGCTTTATTACTGTGAGACTATGTTACCAGAGTAGGACAAAAATCACATGCTTCTGAAGACTCTAGCAGAAAGGCACAAGGAATCAATGCTGTTTGTAAAATCATATTTGTAAAAATATCCTCCAGTTTTATTTGGTTTTAAATAAACAATTTTAAAGCTAAGAATAGCACACTGGCATCACTCTGCTGCTTTTAGCTATAAGCTCTTCATTGTGTTCGAGAGGCACTAGTCAGGGTCTCAGGCCTCATGATCAAGTCCAACATTATGGTTGGACTGGATGACTTTTAAAGGTCCCTTTCAACCCAAACCATTCTATGAATCTAGGAGGTGGTCAAAGGCTGGACCCAGTGTCTCCAGGCAGACCTTGGAGAGCTCCCATGAAACCATGGCACTCCGGTGCTGGAGACGGCATTTCAATTCTCCCCTTTCAATAAAAATCTCTATTTAGGCATCAGAACCTCAAGAGGAGATCTCTAATTAATCCAACAGTACCATCCTCCCAGCTGGGCACACAGCTTGTTGAGAACGGTGGGAAAGAACCCAATGGGTGTCTTGAAGCATGGCTAGCGGCCAGTTGAAGTCCATCAAACGTCAGGACTTGCATATCTGGCCAGACATTGAAGAACCACTACACTGTCACTGGCTCTCCTTGAACCAGGTGAAACCCTACTGAGGGCTTGCTGGTTGTGATCACTCTGGATATTTAAAGCTAAATTGTGAGGGGAAAACCCCCAAAACTTTATTCTTGCTTTCCTGGTAAAGTAGATGAAAACTTTTTTCAAGACCAAACAGCTCTTTGAGTCATTGTACATTTGCAGAAAGATTTTATCTTTTGCTTTAATTTTTACCGTTGTTACACTTTTTCTTTTTAAAACGGAAGCTGCAAATATTTACTGACATGAACCATACTTGGTTTGTGCCTTTTCAAGTACCAGAAAAGTTCATTGCAGGCACTCTTTGAAATGTTTTCCTTTCTCCCGCACAGTCTTTAAGGTTATGTCAAGTTTCCTCATTAGAAGTAAGAGGTAATTTCTTATCAGCTGCCTGGCATGGTGTAATGTTTGCGTTACGTAGCATGATGGATATTACATTTTATTTAAGTTCTGAAAACCGTGAGAGGGGAGAGGAAGGGCTGGGGTCAAGGGACTGGCATTATCACGGGGCAGTCTTCCTGCCTTGGTCAATGGCAGCTTCTCTAGACTTCTCTAAAAGAACAACTTTTTTGTTTTAGTAACTCAGCTGCACAGGAACCATGGCACAGGTACTCATCATTTAGGCTGCCTTTTACCCCAAAATACAAAGAAATCAGCCTGTTCTCATGAGGGGAATTACATTCCTCTCTCTTTAACAGTTACCGAGCTCATTTTCCATTTCATTCCTATACGTCTTCCCAAAACATTTCCCCACCCAGTGCCCCTTTTGCCTCCAAAGCCAGCTTGCTTGAGATGGGGGAACCTGGCTGGCTGCACTGAGTGTGCCACCAGTGCCACCAATTCAACCCCTCTACTTACCTTCTCACCAAGGTCTACCAGGACCACAGATGTTTACAGTCCTCCACAAGGTCATCCTCCAGAGCTGTTTTTTTGCAGGGAGGTGGTGAGGGAGGAGATGACCTCAAGCGTTTTCTGGTTTCTTTCCCATTCCTCCAGCAAATGATCTCCAGACTCAGTCTGGCAGGGTGTGAGCAGAAAGTCCTCGTGAAGCAACTCAGACAACGCCAGAACACGTATGGAAAGAAAACCTGGAGCTGTGTGCAGAAAAGGAAAAACATGGAAAATCTAAGTAAAAATAGCAAAACTGGGAGGGGAGAGGAAGGAGCCCTCCACTCCTGACTGCTGAAGCTCCTTGTACTGGCAAAAACTATGCACACCTGTGCCCAAAAGGAGAGGACATGGGCAACCACCTCCAGCTGGGGAGGAAAGGGAGGGTTTGCAGAGAATTTCCTGGTGTAGGGGGACAAAAGGAGACCTGCTCTTTGGCCTGGTAGCCAGTCATGGCAAGCCTGGTCCCCTGATGTGCTCACAGGGAGTGATGACAGTTTTCAGTGGGACAGGCTGGGTTTTAAATAGCCTCTTGCGAGGCTGCGAGTCAGGACTATGGGGCCTTCTGCTAAATTTATGGGATTAACATCTCAGGTGTAGACAAGCTACAGCGAAACAGTGAATCTGAAAAAACAATTAGGAGGGGAAATGGGCTGTTCTTTCCTTAATTAGGGGGTATGTGAGGCTCATTAGCTCCCCTCTCCCATGAAAGTAATGGTTACTAATGCAGGCACTTGCCAGCTCCTCTCCCTGCTCTGCTCTGGTGCTGGGCGTGAGCTGGCAGTGCTGTTGCGCATGGGAAAGAGGGAGTTTTGCCACATGTTCAGGGTGGCCCAGCACGTTGCACAGAGCCTTGCCTAAAGGTCCGTGCTGGGAAGGACTGGAGGGTTGGGCAGGTCGGGGCAAGCAACCTCCCGCAGGGCATGTTGGACATCGCTGGGGGAGGCCGGTCATTCAAGCACCCATGACCACCCGGCATCACACAAGCATGGTGGTGCAACAGCAAAAGCTGTAGTTAATATGGACAATGGCTGAACCCTGTTCCCACAACACAACATAAGGGTCCTCAGCAGCAACACACGAGTTTCACATGGTGACTGCGCACCACCTCAGTTTCCTGAAGGAGTTCAAACCAGCCCCCAAGTGTTATTTTAGCACAGTTTCTTGTGTATAAATATGTATAAAATGCTTGCTTTGAATACCCATTTTCTAAAAAATAATAATTAAATAACCCTCCAAACCCCACTACCGCTTATTGCATCTTTAGCAAAATATTTTCTTAACCTTTCCAATCTTCATCCCTGAGGCTTTCACTAGCTGAGCAAACCTCTCTCCTCCCCACACCCCAGCCTGCCTGTTCCCCTTCTGCAGGGCAGCAGACTGCTTGCTTGGTGGCTAAGGAAGTTACATTAGGAATGTAGGAATGTCAAGATCTGGGAGCAAAAGGAGGTGGAGGGAAGAAAAGAAGCTTTTCAAGCTCATAATCCTATCACAAGCATTTGGTTTTCATCCACAGGGGTCAATGGGAGAAGGAAAAATTTCATAGGTAGTTTACTGACATGCAGCATATTTGACTTGCAAGGATTGGGACCTTGAGCAGGATTGAAGGGTTGCTCTGAGAGTCCCGGGCACAGAACACACCCGTTTTCTATAACTCTGCCAGTTATCAGCCAGCTCTGTGATGATGTCCACCGGACTGGACATCATGGGGTCATTTCTTTTTTTCCTTGGGTCTGGGCCACCACAGGAGCAGTACCACACCAACACCAGAACACCCAAATGTCAGCCCTGAAGGCAGTGGAAAAAGCATCTGAAATGCTCAAGCTCAGTGATGAAAGTACCATCTCTGGCTGGAGAATGGTGCAGTGAGGACCTTTTGGGAGGCTCTCAGGATGTGGGAATAGGGTTACCTGTGTGATGCCCAGAGCTGGACAAAGCTTCCCTTCGGGACCAGGGAAGGTTGTCTTACCTTCTCCTCCTGGGTGGTTACCATCTGTGACCTGGGACTCTGGTTCTTCCCAAACTGACCACCCTCCTAGCTCATTCAGGGCAGGAGGGCTTCAGCCTGTGGCCAACGAGGCTTGATGCCTGAAACTGAATCAGCCCATTTTTTAAGTCTTCCTATTACTTGGGATAATGTAACTCATTTTATGTCCGTAGCATTTGCCCCCTTTTGTTCCTGAAATCCTCTGGTTAGCAAATCCCAAGATAGAGCTGTCAGTCTGCCCCCGGCCATCTCTGCTGCTGCACATGAATGGGGACAGACTCATTTTGAAGTGTTCCTGGGGTAAGGGTGACCTACTTTCATGGCTGCTGTACAGTTCATTACGAATTCCTAATGATCTCATTGTTCCATTAAATGAAGGTTGCCACCTGTCCCGAAGACTTTAGATCAAGCTGGGATTAACATATCTGCTGACCCATTTCTCCCTTTTGTAGGACACAGCCCCATGATCAATAGGGGTTTTTTTCAGACCATCCAGGGTTGAACCTTAGCAGTGCTGGGTCCAATCCGCAGGGGATGCTGAGCAGTGGGGCTCCTGCTGGTGCTGGGCACTGCTGAAAATCCTGCCCAGCTGATTTGGGCATCAGATTCCACCTGCCTAGAACCCACCAGAAAAAAAAAGAAGTCAAACCCTATCAATAATTTACTAGGGAAAAAAAAAAAAAAAGGAGAAGGGAATTGCCGAGGTTGCATCTAGGGCAAATTGAATTCTTCCAATTTAAGAGAGAGTGTATGAGAGACTCTATTAAGGACCTGGAGGCTGCCTGCAGTTTTGCTCTGGGCAGTCATCCCTTCTGCAATATTATGGTAACAAAAAAGCCCAGGTTAGCACCCAGCAGCCATTCTGGCTTGCGGGCGCTCGCAGGGATATTCGTTCCGCAGGCTGTCCTGGGGCAGGCAGCCCCCCTTGGCCTCCCTGGGGACAGAACCCATTGGCCAAGAGGGCTGGAGATGGCAGGTTGGAAGCACAAGCCATGCAGCACGAAGAATAAAACAAAGAAAGAAAGAAAGAGAGAGGAATAAATTCCCATGGACAGGCTCAGCAAGCACATTGCAGCCAAATGACCTCAAGTGCACCGCTTTCTTCTCCTGCTCGCAGAAGGCAGAAGTACAGCTGCATTTTTCATAAATAGGAACACCCTGGCTTGATGTTTTTTAAAGCTGTCTAGACAGTAGAGCAAGACCTTATTTCAAGTCACATAATCACTTTCCCATTTTTCTTTGCAGCAGAGGACGTTTTCCAAGATTAGATAGAAGCTGGTGGAGCAACACGTTATTAACCTTGGGTGTGCCTCCCTGCTTTAGGCTCTCCTTGTCCGAGCTGGAGGTGCCTTTCTGTCTGATCACGTCTCCCCTTTATTCCTGCCTTACCCCCCGACAAAAAAGATTCTTCTTTCACTAGCTCGCAAAACTGAGATAAAATTACACGTGGGTTGCAGGCAACTGGCAGCACAGCGGGTGCTGTGGTAAAATGCCAGCCCCCTTTAGCAGAAGGCAAATGTTATTTTGTGCTTCCCAACACGGCACTGATGCCTCCACCCGAAAATAGCATTAGAGGGGAAAAAAAAAAATAAAAAGCTTTGGCCTGACCGCCACCAGGCCAGCACATCCCGGGATGCTGGAAGGAGGCGGTCAAAGCTGCTAAATACGAGAGACGGTGGAAAAAAAGCCCTTCTGGGGAAGGACGCTCTCAGCAGAGTCACATCCCTCCCGCACACTTTGCATCCTGCAGCCTGCGCCTTCCAGGGCTGACCGTCCCTGGGCATTTTTCTGGGCATTTCTCAAGCCTTTTCCTTTTCCATGTTCCAACTGCAACCCATTCCCATGGAGCAGAGAAGGCAAATAAAATACACATGTGCCATTTGACTGCAGCATGTGGCCTCACCCAGCAGCAACAACACATCCCCATTGCTTGGGGATAAGGAGCCACCTTGGAGATGTTGCACCGAGCACTTTTGCTGCAGAAGATGCTCCTCTAGGGCCAAGAACGAGGCTTTCTGAGTATGAATGGCGTGATACAAGCGCACGATTAGCATCGTGTACCCGACACGGACCATTTTTTACTGCAGTGACATGCAGCCATCTGCGCTAAGGTTATCCAGGGGAAGTAGAGTCCAGCTCGGCTCGTTACATTGAATTAAGTCAGCAAAAGCTGAAGACAAATAGACCATCGCAAATGAGATTATTTCAGTTTAGAGAGCAGGGATAAGAGGTTTGCCGCCCTGCCGGCGAAGCCCCGGGTGGGTAGAATAGAAAGTTAGTGGTTTTGGGGGAGGCAGGGAGGTGTTTATAGCTGAAGCGAAGGGCGCGTTGCTTTGCTGATGTTACAAGAGCGATGCTGACCCTCTCCCTGAGCGCTGCATACGTAGGGTCACCCATCAGAGGTAAAACACGCGGACTGGGAGAAGAGGGCTGCCCTCCTCCCCACCTCTCTACAGGATTGCCACGTCTCCCAGCGGCTGCTAAAGTCATCAGCCGTGCACAGTAGCAAGCCCGGGCAGGGATACCTCTTTTTTACTTGCTTAGCGTTTTGTTTTATAGGATGCAGAACCTGACTTTGGGAATAATTTCAGCTCAAGAGTATCCAGTATTTCTCTGCTCCCTAAAGTAAGCAGTTAAAATCGTCCAGGGGAGCTGCCTTTCCTTAAACAAATTCTCTACTGCTAGGCAGAAAGTGAATACATGAGCTGCCTAATATTAATGCTCTACTTCACAATTTACATATCAAGTGCTTTAATGAATTGTTTTCAGTATCATTGTCCCTACCATGAATAAACTTAAAAGTAATGGATTTGCAATTCATAAAAGTTTAATTACAATAGTTTGTCATTTTATTATTTGCAATTATTACCATAAAGGTAATAAAAATTGCAGGATGTCACAACTGAATACAAATCCCTAATCAGAAGCAATCAACTCGTGCTGTAACCTTGGACAAGGGTGATATTATTAATGCAACAACTCTGGAGCCCGAGCCGCTGCCTTGCATGTGGCGGCTGTGGCATCCTCAGCCCTGGCTGGGGCCGCATCGTGCTTTGGATGATCGTGGTGGGATCCTCTTGCTCCAGCCCTTGGGCAGCCCTGGCCATTCCACCCCTTTGAATCTCTTTCTCCACAAGCTAGGCTGACTGATTAAAGACGCATTCACCCACCACCTGTATATTCCTCTTCGTTTGGGCACATTGATCTACTAAAGCAGTTATCTACCATAATTAGTATTTAATTATTAGCTATCATTTCTTCCACGTCCTTTGGATAAGTTTTTCATTTCTGCTAAGTTTAAAACTCTGCATTAAATCCTAATTTCTGCATCATACTCTTCTAATATTTAATTTTCAAACAACATTTTTTAGTATTATGAAAGGCCATTAGGCCATTCCTGAACCACCCCAGTATTCCACCTCTGACTTGGTGACCCCTGCAGCAGAAGTTCCTTTGCTCTGCAGTATGAAGGATAAAAGGAGAAGGGTTAAATTATATCTGTGTTTGCTACTGCTGTCCCCATGACTATTTCCAGGCCTCGCAATACCCATGTTCACATGCAGTTAATTCTTCCCACTTGAGGGAACAAGATACGCGTTTCCTCATCCCTGCATCTTGATAGGCTCCAATCATACCCACGACTCCCTGGCATATTTCCTTTGGCTTGGCCCGATATCTTAAAAAAACATGTTTTAGAGCAGTTTTCCACTGGCCAGTCTCAAGACATCTTCAAAAGGCATAAGAACTGCACCCAGAGCAGCAATTAGGCTGTAATTAAGCAGAGACTTTCCCAGTGAATGCCCCCGAGGGGCTATATCCCTGATGTGGGAGAGGGTCTTCAGGGTGGCCTGTCCCATCATGCTAAATTTAGCCCTTCTCACCATCCTTTGCCAATCTTTTCCACAGCCCAAGCCCTCAGTCGGGTTTTGTTCTTTGAAGTCCATTAATTGGTTGGGAACAAGTAATTCCATTTTTAGCTTCATTTCCTAGGGAAAGTGTACGTGCATTTGCCTATCCTCCCTTAATGATTTCTGAATGTATTGGCCAACTTCATGCAAAACCCAACAGCAGGAGAGAGGTCTCGTTGCCACTCTGTGCCTATGAGTTACATGAAAAACAGGCAGCTGGGGGGAGGCAAGAGAAACCCATATGGTGTCCCCAAATCAGTGGATGACTCCCAGGCTTGAGAAACCCAACACTCATACGGACCCCGGGCAGACCGCAAGCCTCCAAGCCATCATATTTCAAACACAAAAAGTTTCTGCTGCTTCTGGTTGGGAACTCAGCCACCACTTCATAAATCAACACCCCTTCTATCGCATTTGCTCTGCCAGCAGACAGTTTGATGTGAAACAATACAGTCCTGGAGGCGTCAGCTTCCTTGGGTTATCTTAGGGGAAGGCTAACACCACAGACCCACTTTATCTGCTGGGACAGTGGTATTTTCAAGCTCCTCGCCTCCAACTGGAATTCCCTTCCACAACACCTTCAGAGGTCTAAATACCCTCTATTTTTAAGCTGTGATACAACAGCACTTTCAAAGAGCTTAAGATCTCTTATATCTTAGCACCTCCACCTTAGAGAGGATTGCAGATACGTTCAGCTTCAGGCATGCAATATTTCAAATGCCTTAGCAGGAGCTGAGACTTAAACGTGTACATAAAACCTGCAGGATCAGAGGCTAAAGTTAGGTGAAGGGTAGAAAACAAGCCTACCATAGTCGGGGGGTATTTGCATTTCTCGTAAACATGCCTGCAAAAACACTTAGCAAATGAATGTTAATTGTTCTGCAGAAATCCCACCCTGTGCCAATTTTTCCTTTGACCCCGCAAATAAAATTCAGGTGATCTCATCCCACATTGATCAGCAGAGACCAAGTAAGAAAATAAAAAGGAAATTACTTCATCTTAAGAGCCCATTAACTGATGTTAAGTGATAAAAAAAAAAAAAAAAGCTCTGTTTGACAGTAAAAATCCATGTGACAAGACCCAAGAACGCCAGAACAAGCTGGATATGGCTGGAGCTGCCAAAGGTATGTAACTGCAAACCTGTAAACCAATTTAAGTGCCTTCAGTCGGGTTTGGGAGACAATTACGCCATGAACAAACATTTACATGAAAAAGGCTGCGGGGGCCTCCACTTTTGTTGCTTTTCCAGCCCAAGGCTGGCAGAGTATTTTACACACACTGCAGCTGCTGGGGTAGCAGAAATAGATAAAACTCAACAAATTAACACAGCATATTCCAAAGAAAGAAAGAGACCTTTGAACTTCAGCCTTGCGGCTGCAAGGATGCTGACCCAAGCTTAACTCATAGCCATGCTCTGGCTTTTGGACCCGTCCCCACCATTGCATCTGGTCTCGTCGAGGAGAAATGCAGCAGCGACGGTGGCTGAGAGGCCAGGAGCAGGGCTGGGTTTGAATGTTATCCTTACCCGGGGTCAAAAGCAGAACGAGCCTCAAAAACGAAGCGCATCTCTTGGGATTCAGGGATTATCGAGATGATTCAGAAACCCTCATTCCAGAAACGCCTTAACTCCAGTACTTTTGCAGTTGTTTCAGGCGTATTTCCGCAGAGCAAAGTGATTATGCTGTATAAAAACAAACTGAAATTATTATCGTAAGCCAAGGCATACGCAAGAACAAGGAGTGACTTTGGGGAGAGTTCAGGCACTAACTGCTGAACTTGGTTTGACCTTCTGACTGCCTGGACCGGTGACTCTCAAAGCAGTCAAGGTTGAGGGTGAACATCCCTCTGGCTCTTCTTTTCTCTCCTGGATCCTTCCTACAAGCTCTCCTCAATTTTTTAAAGCCTGCCTTGGTGAAGGTGACTGCTGCCTATCTCTTGCTTTGCCCAGCAGCCCCACATCAGACGTTCTTAAGGTGGGACCTCTCCCTCCCTCATTTTTCCAGGGCTTTCTGTGTCTGTGACATATTAGTTAATCCATTGTCCAAGCCATAACCTTGGCTCTAATTGTGGAATAAATAGGAACTGGGGTAGCTTGACAGCTCTACTGCTTTCTTCTCTCTGGATTTAGACTTTCATAAATGACCCTGTCAAAGCTACGCCTCGCAATGCCACAATGCTAATTGTTTGCGGTATGGATTGATGACACCATATTAAAGCCACTTGGCAGGGATAAGGTCTGACTTTTTTTGTGTTCAGATGAACAGCAGCGTGGATGCTTCAGCAGAGAGAGCACCACTTGGCCTGCCTCCATGTCTGGCCACCAGCACTTTCACAAGCCAACATCTCTGTGGTTAAGTGCATAGCATCATCTCAGGGCATCCTGGAAAATGCAAACTGTTCTTTCTGAGACAAACCCTCTCTTTCAGACCTTCTTCTTTATATGGAAGTACTCATCAAGTTCCTTAAAATACAAACAAACAGGAAATTCTTTATATGCCACTAAAATAGAGTCAAAATCCTCACTAGATTGACACAAAGGTAAACAAAACATGGACTATGTAAAAAAAAATTACTGCAGTTCTCATCAAGTAACTCAATTTTTTAAAAGTAAAATAGATTCATCTTTCCTTATTTTGCCCTTCGTCGCTCCAACAGCAGCATTGCCAAACTTTGTGGCAGTTCTAGTTTTCAAGAAAGGGACCCATAGGACAATGTCTTCTTATTTTTTGTAAAAGCAAGTTTTGCGACCGTTCCCTTTCTGTAACATCTTTGGTTCATCACCTATGTCATTCAGTTTCCAGACATTAAAAGCCAAAAAGAGGAGCTGTAAGTATGTAACCCTCTCCTGGTGATTCCTGCACAGGGAAGGTGCAGCCGGGAGGGATTGCACAACTCGTGCAGGTGGAGGAGGCAGGTCGGCTGCAGAGCTGGGAAGGGTCTGGGGAGCGTCTAACTCCACATGTCCCATTACGTCTCTCAGCACTAAACACTTCCAATGCATGGTGGTCACGCTGTGAGGTCTGGACAGGTTCATGCAATACGGACTCCGCTGAGGGTTAGTAAATACAGAGCAACTACCAGACCCAGAGCAGCTGTTTTTGTGGGATAACACCTTAAAAGCGACGTCACTCCTCCATGGTCATCCCAAGTCCTACCAACCTTGGCAGGGGTAGCGTAGACTGGGGCAGGGTGTTTCTGAGAGTCTTTGCATCACCATAATCCCACAAAGACTCTCTTCTTTCTTTTTTTAAAGTCTCCTCTGCCAAAACTACGTGAGGTTTTCACTTTCTTTCGGTAGGGAAATTCGAAGACCTGTGCAGATTCCCTCGTGCCGTGCCAGGAGAGGGGAGCGATGACTGATTGATATAACTTTCTCCCGTCAAGAGCACCAAAGGAGGTACCAGAAGTATCTGTCTTCTGGAAGAAGGTTAATTACAGAAGCTCAGCTTGCACACAGGGGTCCCACCAGTCAGCACAAGATAAGCAGCTTTGGGAGTATAAATTATTATAGGCGATAAGGCAGAATTTCCCCTTAAACAGCTTTGTACATATGTTCCTAAGATTGACTCCAGAGACGCCTGTCATCAGATGTCAAACAAGAAGCTACAAAAATGACAGAGAATTAATTTATTGTATTTTTTTTTCTTGTAAGCATATGACAGTTTCTCCCTTGTTTAGATTAGCTGAATGACTTCAGAGCCTAACAAGATGAGGCTAGATGATGGCACCTGGGATTCAGAACTGACGGGCATCACCCGTGCTCGATCACAGCAGGCGGCGAGAGCTCCACCACTCCATCACGACTGCAGAAATGGGGACTGGTTTTAGCCCTAGAAATAAGATAAATTACAGGCGTCAATTGCTACAGTTTTTGTTGTGACTATCTCTTCTGCGAGCAGTGTATAAACAGGAAACCACGGCCACATGGCAAGGAACTGACACAATACTGGTGAATACTGATAGAAATCAGGTCATATTGACATCCTTTGTTTAGTCACTGCTTTGTTAACACTGTTTATCCTTAGCATCTTGGCCACATATTTGGAAAAACTCCCACTTTGCCATCCATCTACTGCTCTTTTATCCCCCCAAAACTGTGCCACTGCAAACCCCTTGCCTCTAACCATCACAAATAGCAGATCCTTCAGATCCAGACCTAAGGGGATGCGCACTTTTGGGGTACAAACTGACTTACTCCACTCTTCCAGAAAGGTTTCTTTCTGATTCCCAGGACCTTGCTATTAACTTCTTGCCTGCAAGTGGGAACTTCTCTCCTACCAAGGAGCCAAACCTATTTTAAGCAATGGACCTACATGAAATGCAGCCCACCGCAGAACAAACCCACAGCTGTGCATTGCACAGCAAAGATCAGCCTACATGTGGCTGTTGGCTCTTTATCTTGACCTGGTATTTTATTCCAAGCCTGAATTCATCCTACTGGAATGAAGAGTTTACATGCGTTATAAATTTATTCCAACGTTATTAAGGCGCCAACATCTGCACTATTGCAAACGTGATTCATTCACGATGCTCTGTATTTTACAGCAGCAGTTCATCTGTTCCTAAACACTTTCCTCCCCACTCCAGATACACCGGAAATATCAAGGTAGCGTTCCCACCGCCAGCTCTGGGACATCAGAAATAGATGACACAAGACGACCCTTGAATTCCTGCATTTGTGTTTTAGGGATTTCTTTACCCAGATGGGTCCGCAGCAGGTCACAGGCTTCTGCCAGCAGCTCCTTTGGCCTTAGAGGAGGAAGGCTACTGCAAAAGCCAAAACTTTTGAGATGAGAGGAGAAAAAGATTTCAGGTGTAAATTCTTATTATTCCACCCCCATTTTTACCTGCTAAGGAGCTGCTTCTCTGCCCCCGGATATCTGCTGTATCACATTAGCACTTAGTCTTTACACTCGTTATAGTTTGAAGAATCCACAACAATTTGTTGTGTTTAGACAATTACCCTATCACACGATGACCCCTCCAATGAAGCAGAATCAGGAAAAACCAAGGAAACCCGAGGGCTGAAACATAAATAGATTCAACAGAACAACGCTAAATATTTAACGTTAATAATAGTAAAGAACCAATACTGATCCCGATACCAATATAAAACATACAGGATTATACTCAGCCTGTTCTCTCAGCTGGAAGCCGTGTGCTCCCAGCAGGGGACAGCCAATGTGGGACACTGCGAGCGCTGCGGCTTCGGGAGGAAGGGAAGGGCTCAGTGCTCCGGCACCGGGGCAAGGAGTTCTCTGGACCTCTGCCATCAAGGGGGAGAGAGAACTCCTGGGAAAACTTCCTAATTTATATTGAATGTGACGTTCATGGTATGAAATAACCCTGTTGGCCAGCTCGGGTCAAGTGCCCGGGTCTCGCTCCTTCTCATCCTTGCACCTGGCAAGGCTCGAAAGCACTGAGACCTTGAAACCTGCATACCATAGCTGGCTATAAAGTAAATGTTTTCACAAATTCAGACAGTAAAGTCTTCTAAAAATGCAGTTTTCCCTAGCATTAGAAGAGACCTTACTGAAAAGTAAAATTACCGAAAGAGAAATTAATCCCGTGTTGCTCAAACCATGACAACAAGCTGATTGGATTCATTTTTAAGCATTGCCTGTCAAGGGAGTTTTTATTAACCACACAGCACGAGGAGTTTAACTTTTACTGTGGGTTAGCTGTCTGCTGAATTCCTCCCTGCAAATCATCCCCTCTCTTCTGCATTTACGACAAGTCAACCAGGCTCAGCCCTGAGGATTTGCCCAGCCCTGGGGATCTGCCGTTGGACCCTCTACAGATGGGCAACATGTTGAAAGTTGGTACCTAAAGTCACCAATTGCATGAGGAGGACCTAGACCCAGTTATTGAGTGGGGTCACAGAGCCCAGCCCCATAGCAGAGAGTTTGGGACTAAGCAGCTCAATGCCTCAGGGGTGGCAAGATGAGGAAGAGGATGAAGGCTGGAAGGCATTTTGTCAGCCAATGACCTACTAAAATTAGTGAGCTGGGTCAGTAGGGATACGCAGAGAAAGGCTTTGTTCAGGGGAAATACTGCCTGGGGAAGCCTCTACCTCTGCCTCCACATGTATAATACTGGGAGATTAACTGGCCAAGGCACGGTACTATGAATACCTTGCAGGGCTTCATGGTGGGCTTTTAAAACAAGAAGAACCACCAAAGTTTGGAAAATGAGTACTAAGACCTTCGGCATTCAAAAAGATAGAAGCCATCTCAGGCTTGAGGACTTAACAACATGGGAAATACCCTACTGGTCTCTGCCAGCCCAAGGACCCACCTTGCCTAGTGCTCAGTCTCCCATGGCAATAGGAGATGCTGGTTTGGGTGGTCCACGAGTCCCAGCCTCTCTCTGCTGCCCTTCCCCTCGGAGGCCTCCGGCAGACCCAGCTCCTGCATGCATCCATCGAGGAAGCAATGTTCCCCCATTCACTTTTCCTGCAGTCATCGTGATTTTGCAAACCTCCATCATACCCTGCAGCCTAAGCAGCCCCAACATTTCCAGTGCCTCCTGGGAGGGCTCCATTCCCTCTGTGGTTTTAGCTGCCCATTCTGGTCCCCTGCTCTGCCTCCACTGCCCTCCTCAAGATGTCAACGCACATCCCCCTCTTTATTATAATCCCGAGCCGACACAGTGTGGGGCAGGGTCTTTCCTGTTTTCATGGGCAACCACACAGTTAAAAATCTTACAGATGATCAGAGCAGTCAGACGTTATCACTACAAATTTCCTCAGCCCCATGCCCCTCGATAAGGGGAAAACTCTGGCTTGAGCTCCAGCCGTAAACAGGGTCTGCTAAAGATATAGGGTGAGTTGGGTTTTGTGGTCCTTCAAGGCCGTGCTGGCAAGAGCAGCTCTGCAGATGCTCAGGCGTTCCCAGCTGCATCCCAGCCGAAGTGGTGTGAACTGGGAAACCAAGCTCAGTGGGGCTGTGTCCAGCCTCCGCCCCGAGCATCTTGAAAGATTAAGAAGGGCCATGCCACCGCGTGGGGCAGGGTTTCATCCTGTCCTCAATTTGCTTGTGGGATATGAAAGGAATTTTTTCCTATTTCTCTGCCAGGCAGGGAAAAAAAAAAATTACTTTGTTGTTGTTTATACTGGACGGGATTAAGGTTTTCAATATTGGTTATATTTAGATGTCTTTCAGACCCGGATTCAGGGAAACATTATGCATGGTTCTTGCTCTGTTTATCCTTCGCTCCATTCCCTCGCTTTTATTGTTCTTCCAGTTTATTCCTCTTCCAATTTAGGTTACGTTTCCCGAGGACCAGGGCATAACCCCAGATTTCCCAAGGAAACCAGCACCTCTCAGCAGCAGTGAGCAGTTTTGTGGCTCCAACCAGACCACCTCGGTTGTGCCTAAAGCAAAGTGCATCCTCACGGCAGAAGCTTTATTGCCAGCAATCAGCCAGGCAGAGACGGGGCAAATCGCTCTTTCCTGAATCCCAGCCCAAATGACCCCTTAAAATGGATAATTCACAGCCAGATAAAGGCATCTATCCACTTAAGCACGATGCTCTGTCTCGGATCCCCTTGTTCCTCCCCTAAAAAGGTGCTTGCGACGCTGCAGGGCTGGGATCAACAGTGCGGCACAGCCCTGGGTTCTCCAGGGACTGAGGAATTTTATTCCTCTTCCCCCACTGAATTTCCTGGGGAGGAAAGGATGCCGATCATCCCTGCAGTGAAAGACTTGTGAGCAAAGCCCACGCTGCAATATATTCTCGTAAAACCTTCCCAAAGATGAGCATGTGAACGATCACTTTATAGACAGGGCGGACGGGAGAGAAGCTTACATCCAGTGCTCATTTTCCAGTAAATCATTCCCTTCAATCGAGCTGAAAACCCTTTTTTCTTTTTTTTTCTTTTTTTTTTTTTTAACTCTGTGTCCACTGCAGTTTCCCAGAGCAGACACGTGCTTCGGTGCACTCTTCCTTCACCCTCCCTCGCAGTCGAGGCAGGACGGAGCGCCTGATACCCGATCTCTCTGCTGTGCCCTGGCTAATGGAAAAAAGCTGCTCGCTTGGAGCTGCCCTGATTTATTCTGTAATAATCTCTCTGACGGGGAGTCTTTGACCTCCCCAAAGAGGCTGCATTAAAACCGAGCCTGGTAGCTGGGTAGGGACAGGTAGTTATTTCCTCCTGATAGCGACTGTTGTGCACAGTAATGTACCATTTCTGCATATCGTCTTCAACTTGAACGTAAAGGCAGCCCTTGGGGCGGCAACTTATTTATTCACTTCTCAAGGTCTGCTCCAGAACCTGTCATTTGCTTTAGCTCAAAACCCGACGCGCGGATCCTGGCAGAGCTCCTGCGGGTGTTTAATTTGAAGAGCGCAGCCCATCCGCCGACCCCTCAGCGCTGAGCTTGTGCAGAGCCGCGCGGAGGAGCAGGATGCAAAACGCACCTAGACTTCTTCTAAGCCTGACCTATCCCTATCCCTTCTGGCCACGGGAAACTCAGGAACAGATGTTCGGTGCTGGGTTTTTTCTCCCCAGATATCTCTGGTGTTTAATTCACATGTTACGGGTTTGCTATTGCTGCGTAGAGCACGAAGGAGAGCACGCTATCAGGCTGCAGGGAGGTGAGGAAGGTATCTAACAGCCTTCCTCCTCTTTTTAAAGATGACTCAAGAGAAGTTTTTGATTTTGCAAGTGATGGGCAATTTTTCAAATGCATTCGCTGTGATCTCCTCGGAAGTCTTTGTTATCTTCCACATTTAAAGCCGTGTCATAGAATCATAGAATCGTTACGGTTGGAAGAGACCCTTAAGATCACCAAGTCCAACCATTAACCTGGAACTGCCAAGTTAACGCTAAACCACGTCCCTTAGCACTATATCTGCACGTCTTTTAAATACCTCCAGGATTTTAAGTGCCCTTATAGTCTGAATAGCCAAGTGTTGAGCGTTTACAGAGAGGGGTACATATGTCATTCACCCAAATGATGTCACTGGGTAAAATAACCAGATGAGGTTTCAAACGCAAAAGTCCGTCTGCAGGTCTTACGTCCAACTGTTTGCTCAAAGATCACTGGAGCATTTGGGTTGAGGTTTGGTCTTTTTCCCCTTCAAGCTTTATGCTGCTTGCAGCGATTAAGGGATTTCAGACTTGGTAAGGCAAGATTTTTGCTCGCAGTTAGTTGTCACGTTTGAAGGAGGCTCTGCTACAGCAAACATGGCAAAAACTTTAAGACGTCCCTGCTTGCTGCATCCCCTGATATATTGTACCTGTGCAGAAGCCCACCTCTAAGATGGCTTAGAAATATTAAGGTGTATGGCTGCTTTTGCTCCTTTTTGGCCCAGAAGGGAAAACTGGCTGCATGCACTAACAGCTACGGAACGAAGCCAGAGTATTCAATCAGAAGACAAACGATGTGCAGGAAATCTCTTAGGTGACCAAATATTTACTGCACCAATGAAACTCCCAAAAAAAAAAGTTCCCACTCAAAAATACTCGAAGTTATTTTTCCCAATTTTTCTCTACATGGTCAAAAAGTGTCCTCTGGGAAGACCTTGCAGAGCTGCAGCTGTGTTCCCCTCCTGCCGAATGGCCGGGAGCATCCTCTGGACATGGACCGGGAGGCACAAAGAGGTGCAGGACCCCACGCTTCTGCTCCGAACCTGTCCCCCAAGGACAGGGGAATCTCACGGTCCTAGCTGGGTTTTTCGTTTTCTTTGGTTTTTTTTTTTGGTTTTGAGGTTTTTTTAATGTAAATAAATCAATGCTGAAAGTAACTCGGTGTTGGGTGGAGCCTTGCTGCACCTTTCCGTCAGGGCTGGAGGGAGTATAGAGCGGCAGTGCAGAGGAGCACCGGTGGGGTGGTGGGGAGCCTGGCCATCCTGCTCCCCCGTGCAGGGGGTTTCTTCCCAGGGTGCGAATCGATGAGGGCTGTTTTCCCAAGCATTGCGAAAAGCCAGGATTTTTTATGCCACTCAGATCTCTGATTAGGAGAATAACGCCGTCAGAGCAAGGAGTGACCGGCGTCCGCCTCTGAACAGCTCTTGGCTCCGTTTAAAGCCCCTGTGGGGCTACAGATGTGCTTTAACCTCCACAGTGAAGGCACCCGTCCTGCTGCCACCTCGGCTGCCTGGCTTCTCAGGCAGCCAGTTACTGTCCCCAGCATCGCTCAAGGCTCTTTGCGGCCACGCCAGCCACCGCTGCAGCCGCCGGGGTGTGCGTCCTCAGCCCGCCGTCGCTCTCGTTTTGGGTGGGAGAGAGGTTGTGGGTATTTTACCGACTGAATTCCTCGTGGGCAGGACAAACTGTCTGCAATTACAACATTTTTGCAGGGCATGAAAAACCATTTTCCGCCAAACCCTGAGGAGCACAGGCGCCAGCCCTGCTTGGGGGGGTTTGGAGCTGCAGTGTTTCCTGCCCTCCCCTGGCCGGGGGGCTGCTTTTTTTGATGGCTGGGCTCCAGAGAAAACTGGCTTGACAGCCTTTGCATGCCATATTCTCCACACGGAGCTGAGCTGCCGGGGATCGAGCCAGGGGGACCCCAGAGCGACACCCAAGTGCCCACAGGAGGGAAGGGGCTGCAGCAGCCGGATGAGTTGCCATCTGCCTTCGTGACCTTCGCTGCTCCCCGCAAAATCTTTTGTCAGCCTGACATGCAGTGGGATGGGGGGGACACAGGAGCGCAGGCAGCTGCTGGCACCCACCGGGGCTCAGCTGAGGCTTGGAAACTTGCAAAGAGTGTTTGAGCTTCGATGGCCGAAGGCAAGAAAAATAGAGGCTGTTTTTTTTCTTTCTTGGTTGCTCCCAGCAGACAGCTGGTCATTGCTTACTCCTTTCCTTCCCCTGGTTCCAAACCCATGGAAGGTCTCAGGCTGGCAGCTGCTGCAGGGGACGTGATGCTCTGCCTGCTCTGGGGTGCCCTGGTGGCATTTTCTTCAGGACAAGGTACTGACTCTTCAGCAGCCTTCAAGATCCCAAAGGCACAGCATCTCAAACTCCCACCAAAGTGCCCAGACACCCATGACCTGGCTTCACATCCCCCGCTGGACCTCGCAAGCAGAGGAGTCCGGCGCAGCCAGCCAAAATGCCTGGACCCAAAAAGCAACTAAATGCCCCTGGGGGCCAGAGCAGCTATGCCAGGAATGCTCCTGTGGGCTGCCAGCCAAAAACGTGAACTCCTCCGGCAATGCAGTGCTGGATAGTTTGAATTGGGTGTTTTGCTCCTTCCATCACAATTCCTTTTTTTTTTTTTCGCCTGGGTTCCGCTCCTCAGTAGCCCAAGCATACTCATCCCTTCTTTGCAGTTCCTATACACGTGTGATGGACCCGTATTTCTATCAATCAAAGCAAGAATAAAACAGAGGTCAAGAGCTTGCATTGTGCAGGTGAGTAAATGCAAAGCAGAGAGCAAGGGAAATGTCGGCCCTCCTTTGCTCCTTGGCGTGACTGTAGGTATGGGACCCCACAGCCAAAGTCTTCAGAGCTTGGGGAAACGTAAGATTTAGGAACTGAAATAGAAGAAAACAGAAAGCTAAACCCTTAGCTCTGAGGATCTGAGCCCAAAGGTGGCATCCCGAGTGCCACTGGGAGCAATTTCCCGAGGGAATTCACATCAGCCCCACCACAGGACTGCACGGGACCGAGCCCTTGCTGTACGTCTCACCCCACAGCAAGGGAGAAGATACCACTTCAGGTGATGTACAGACGTGAGGATTAACACCCTGATCTCCCTCCATCCCGACAGAAAATCCATCCTGCCAGAGAGCAGCACAGTCCCGCTGCCTTCATGCCAACCTAAGATATTCCGTTAACAGTTTTCCCTCCCAAAAAATGCTGCATTTCAAAGCAAATCCTCCTGCCAGCATCTCTATACAGTATCAAGCGCTGATGCCATTTAACAACCCCCTCCCTTTTCTTGACATTCTCTTAAACCGCACTGCTAAATTAAGCAAACCTGCTGCCCAGCGTATGTTATTTCTCATCTTTTTCTCCTCTCGTCCCAACCGCTGCCACTACCACCCCTCAAAGGGACCAAGTACAAACAATTCAGCCTCTGCCACTTGGACTGGTTTTAATCAAAGGATTTGCTGGGTTTCTACTGCGTGGGACACCTCATTAACAACTTTACACCCTTACGAAGGGAAAAAAAACACCAAGAGGTGTTATCCATTTCAGCATCGCTGAGCTTAATGCTGCTACCCAGCGCTTTGCACCAGGGTCCCCTCTCCCGGGACAAGTCTTATTTAGGGGGGGAACAAAACAACAACAAGATTAAGAAAAAAAAAAAAGCATTGCTGGGCTGAAAGGGCTTAGAGATCGGCAGGACCGTATTCGTCAGAAAGGAGATTAGAGCCTAATGAAATTTGGCATTGTGCGTGTGTCTGTTTNNNNTTCTTTTTTTTTTTTTGTGGGGGGGGTGTGTCTTTGTAAAAAGCCAGGCTTATTAAAATGCAGGGAGAACGCCACACAAAAGACATTTCTTAGGGTCCAAAGGCGCGCTTATTAATGCAGAGGTTTTTGTGCAGAGCATGCCAGTTTTGGGAGATTTTGGGTATTGTTTGGGGAGAAGAAAGCAAGCCTCACTGATCATTTTCTTTCCCAGTTTTAATCACAGCAGCTGAAGCAAGCAGGTGCTGCGAT
>VYZM01004627.1:251347-265203 GCA_013398915.1 Dromas ardeola | reverse complement strand
CATGGGTAAAAACTCATCTGCATGAGGAATTTTTACTATTTTGGCTCATTAAATTGCAGCGCAGGCGTGTTGCGGTCACGCGCCTCGTTTCCTCCGTGAGGATGGCAAGTAGCTGCTGGGGAAGCATTGCACGGGCACATCACCACAAGTCAAAGCCTGTTTCGGCTGCAACAGGTTTGCATCCATAGCCAGTGATTCTCACCAAGACGCCCCTTTTCCCACGTATGCCTCTGACGATGCCAAACTGTTGGCATGGAGGAAAACAAGGGGCTGTGGATAAGATACTGGTGTGGAGCACGACTGATTTCTTCCGTTCATTTCTCAACACACGCTGGGGTCTACGCCCTGCTGCATGGTCAGCATCTGCAGCAGGGTAGCTGCATTGGGATGGTTTACCTTAACAGGGGCTTAGCACTGGGAAAATATGATGGCACGATGCACACGGAGGTTTTGCACAGCCGTTGAAGACTGAGCGACTACAACAGCGATGGCAGCCCAAGCACACTGGCATGGGCTTGGGGAAAAGGAGGAGAGGTACAGATTTGCCCCTGTCCTAAGGAGGACCTCGGTACACCTGCGAGAAAAAGTCTGCGTAGTCACTCTCTCTTGGAAAAACAACCCCAGGGGGAGGTTGTGCGAGGGATTGGGACTCCACCAAGTCCTCGCTTGCAAGAGGGGAGAGACTTGAAGGTCTCCGCAAGGCACTTCCCATGACTCTCAACCCAAAGGGGAAAGCCCACATCTACCTCGGGTTGGGAAACCTGCCTGAAGCTCCCGCTAACAAGCGCTTCTTGAGCCTGACTTGTTTGCTGTTGCCAGCAAAGCCCTTGGTAGTGTTTACTCAAGAAGAGCAGCAGTAGGAGTTTCTATTAACTAACTTTTGACACTTTGACAACACAGTTGGGTCCGCCCAGCTGGCTCTTTTTCCACACTGCTTGCACGTTTCCACCTGCTACGCTATGAAAACTATGAGAAAAATCTCATGTGTTTTCTTATGAGATTTTTCTTTTGAGAAAATGTGGGATCCAGTCCCATGCTGCCTCAGCCAAGAGAAGAGCGTACGGAGGGTAAGTACCGAGAAGGACACAAACAGAGGATGGAACGGCAAGCCCTGGGAACCGACCAGCACAGAGAACCGACGGAAAAGCATCCTGGAGAGGCACAGCTGCAAACTCCCTTGGTACTGATTTTTCTCTTTATGCTTGATCTAAATTCATTGCAACAAAGAACAGAACCGATGCTCAGGACAAAATACCAAGAACTACCTCTGTTATTGAATAATTCACATGAATTATAATTCTATGCAGTATCTGATGGTTGTGTAGAAACACAACAAGTAGTGACAATAAAATTGACTGTAAGCATGTTACACGACATCAGTCGACTTGTTCTGCAGAGCCCCAGAGATGGTCACAGTGCGTCCTCAGCAATGCCATCCCATTGAGACATAACAAATTCATGGGTTATATTCGCTTATGTCTCCAGTCTGTTCTGCCAACATTGTCACTTGGAGGTGCAGGAGCACAGGCAGAGCAGACCATGGCAAACGTCTTTGCTTGTTTTCTAAAAAAAAACCTGCCATCACCCACCTGTCACTGCCAGCCCGACAAGGCACCCCAAGCGCAAGGGAAGCAGAAAGCTGAGGCTGGGCTAAAATTGTTTAGTGAGTCAGATTGTTTTCACCTCAGCTCGGTGTATATTTTAATGGAAATCAGATGGACTGAGTCTGGGGATGGGAGCTCAGGTCAGAGAAGCAAGAGCTTCTCCCCCTGGGACTGACGGCAGCTCGAGACATCACAAAATCTTTATTGTTATTGTACTCTTCATATTGCAGCCCTGCTCGAGTGCCCCCCTAAAGCTGAGGTCCCCAGTTTGCACCAAATTGCACAAGCACATAGAAAGGCATGTTCCCTGACAGCTTGCATACAAGAAACACTTTGAGGGATCAACATTTATATGATAATAGCATAAAAAAATACCTGGGATAGTTCATCCCTCGTCGTGCTGGATGCAGTAAAGGAGGGACGCCTTGGTCAGACCCATGGCCAGAAGCAAACAGGCAAAGGAGCTTCAACGTTAAGGAGCATCTTTGACTTGCTTTCATACAGGCAGGAGGAGGATCAGCTGTCTGGCAAAAGCCATGTATCGTCCTGGGAGGATGTTTCCCACCCCAAAGCACGTAGAGCTCAGGGGTTATGCTTAAGGGTCAATGAAAAGATTGAGGTTTTAACAATGGTGCATGACTTGCATGGGGTTCGTCTGCTTTTTGAAGGTCACCTTTTTTAGGTTTTGTTCAGCACCAAAAATAGAGGGTCTTTGCAAGAGTTAATGGGCTGTCACAAGGTTCTGGACAAAACCAGGAGGACCAGCAATATCGTGGCTGGTCCAAGTAACTCAGGCTCTGCTAAGTCACAGAAAAAGGCTACAGATGGTAATGTTGAATATCAGCCAACTTAAAATGGATATGTATTTATATATATGGAAGAGAAATGCATATATTCACATATATATATATATATATATATAAAATCACAAACCAGTGGAACTCATTGCCACAATTTAACTGATGTTTAGATTTCATCCATATTCAAAGAAACGATGGATGTTTAAGGTAGGAGCGAAGTCATCCCAGTGAGGGATTTCTCCACACTTCAAGGAGCACACCAAGTTCCGTCCGTCTAAAGGCAGGAAAAAATGTTATTTGCTAATTGCTGCCATGGGGATTATTTACACCTTCTCCTTGAGGCTGCCAGGTGGTGTCTGTGGGAAGCCGGACCAGGTGGACTACAGCCACTTGACAGCCCTGACCAGATGCACTTCTGGGTTGCTTTCAGGCCCCAAGCCCATCCTCGGCTCCAACTGCCCAGATTATCTGGCCCCGCAGCCCACCAGATGGTGCTCTCGGTATTAGTTAATACCAGATTAATCTGCGCCTTTCCCTTCTGCCGAGAAACTCCAGCACAGGTGGGGTGTGGAGAAACACCACCAAGAGCAACAGATTTTTGCATTTTCCAAGAGCACCATCCAGATCGCACAGCTTTGGCTGAGGCATAACGTGATCCAAAAACCAGAAACAGGTTTTTGAAGCATCTGGAGGTGATGGTGGGTTACAGTGCTAGCATGCACCCTCAAGCCCAAACACAGTGCGTGGCCCTTTGGCTGTACCATGGGGTTGAGCCAAAACCCTGGGGGAGATGGGAGAAGGAAAGTCAATGGGGAATGCGGGTGTGTACCGACACCCAGGACAACACACCACACGCCAATGGACCTATGAGCCCATTGGAAACCCTCTGGTGCATCATTTCTTGAAGGCCTCCTCCACAGGACCAGCTTCTTGAGCATTTCTGGAGTGATACCCCACGGCCAAGAAAGCTGTCTGGGACGTTGGTGGACTTCTGTATTTCTTCTTGCCAGAGATATGAACTGTTTTCTATTTCAGGGTAAATGTTGTAATGGCAGGGAGAGGTTGCGCACAGGGCCATTGAGGGATACCCATCACCCAACATGATTAGCTTGCACTGACATCCACCAGCTGTGAGTTTTAACGAACTCCGAGGTCCCTTCCAGCCTTGGTTTCTCCCCAGTTTTCTACAAAAGGAATGTCTGCCCTTTGCAGACTGCGATGCTCATAATTATATCAGGTCTGGAGAATCGGGCTAATATTGTAGGATTGATCCTGAGGCTGTTTCTTTGGCCCAGCAGGATGGACTGTTTTCCTTCCGTGTTTCCGGCTTAACAAGGCTCTCTTTAATTTCTCCTTAATAAAACGTGGGGCAAAGGGGAACATTTAATGTGCAGTTAAATAAAAACCAGAAAGCATACCATACTGGCTGACTTCCTAAAAACTAAGCGCATTTTCTACAGTCATCCATGGGACATCAGCAGCGAAATAAAACCTAAAGCACAGAAGCCTGACCACTAAGCAAACCGGCAGCTAACTCTATGGCTTTTGTTTTTTACTAGTAATGTATTTTTATCGCTGAGAAGCCGAAAAAGGGAGAGCATTAAAGGTTGCCTGCATGGGTACACGGGAGCGCTCTAGCCATTTACGCCCGTAATGAGTTTTGCTGCCTCTGAGCAGAGCACGGGTAATAACAGATCATAAAGTGGGTTTACCACCCGAATTGCCAGTCTCTGAAGGTTACTAAAAGCCTGTTCAAATGAGCACGGTCAGATCTGCCTGGATGTTTTGAAATGACCGCTTTCTTAATGGTTTAGTGGAAACCTCTGTTTCTCCCTTCATTGAAACAGCTGAAAATCAGGAGTGGAGGAAACAGAGCCAACCTGGTTTTGGCCGGGAGAAGAATCTGGCCCAAAACACTGAAATTTGTCTGATGATGCTACTTTCGGCCAGAGATGGGACCGGCCAGAGATGGGACCAGCCAGAGCTGTCCCATCAGCTCGTTAACTAGTTATAAAACTTCCCTGTTTTATGAAAACTGCTTGTAAAGCGTCTCCACACTGGATAAGGTTAATCCAGCCCTGGGATGTGTTTTTCAAGTGTCATGCCTGGAAAATCCTCTGGGGCTCAGGGACCCTTGCCAGGTGGAAAGAGCCACCACTGTGTCCCAGGGGCTGAACCTCCCTGTAGCAAAGGACCCCCCGGGGAGTGGGGCTGATGGATGCTCTGGGCATAAAGAGCCCCCCACTCCCCTTGCTCCCCACTGCAGGAAACTGCCCAGAAGAGCCATGGGTTGATTATCTCTAGTGAAAAAAAAAAATAAAATCCATATTTCCTTTTCTTTTAGGATATGCAGTGGCGCTGGAGATGTCTGCAACAGCCTTTATCACAGAAAGCCTCTGATTATATCACTTTTCCAACCCAAAAGGGCGTAAGAAGGTGGACAATGCTCTGTAAAAGAGAGAAGTCTCCGACACGTTCACTGCTGTGGTTTCAGTGCCATGTTTTGCTGCCCCTCCACAGGATGTGGAGAACATCACTTCCCAGCCTACCTTCCCCCGTCCCCCTGAGCTGGCATCACTGTCCCTGGCAACGGAATCACCTTCAAACCTCCACCAAGACCAAAAACTGCTTTTTCTGCTCAGCCTGGAGCAGAGTTTTTCCTTTTTGACCCAGCCACTGAGAGAGGGGGAAGGATTTGCCCTGATGTGGTGGGTGTCCTGGCATGGCCATGGATGTTACAGATTGCTTTGCCTCAGGGTTTTTCTACTCCCTCATAGAAAAGCGGGTCACATCCCCACCCAAGGGAAAGCAGTATCGCTGCGGCAAAGTTGGTGCATCGATGTTTTGCTTCAAAATTTAGCCCCTGAGCATGGGGCGGCAAAGTGCCGGAGGGGCAATTGCTTAGGTGTGAGGTATATGAAGCTCCTTGCAGACTCATTAATAATATTAAGAAACAAAATAAATCTGCTTGGAGCAGTTTATCTTTGGTTCTTGCATTAACAGAGAGCTAGGAAGGCTACACTGTCCTAAGACATAGCCAGAAGGGTGTAAGCAGCGTTTGGCCTGAGGGAGGATGTGCAGCTAGTTAAGAACGAGATGTTAAAAGCACCAAGATGTCAGTGAGATTAAGGGCTCAAGCTTGGACTTGCCCCAAAGGATGGTGCCCAGGGCTTTGGACCACCTCTGCAGCATCCCATAGTGCTCTTGATGCGGGGCAGAGTTCGTGCTTCCGTGCATTTTATTTAAGAACCATTTCACCTTTTGGAGAATCCAACTCCATCTTGTGCACATGCTTTTTCATTTACAGCCAAAAAGAGAAAAAAAAAAGCTGCATTTCAATTGTTCATTTAGCGCTTTGATTTCTCTCCATTTTCCTTGCCTTTGTCTGTGTGGGAATGTGCATTTGTGGGAACGCGAAATATATTTTAATGTTTTCTGCAGTTGTTTAGTGGGTCCCCTTCTGAAGCCTTATGGACCACCACGGGCTGAGAAACTGGCATGGAAGATCCAGAGAGACAGCCTCATGCAAATCCAGCGTCATCCCTTTGAAGTCCTTGGGGCTTCCACGGCAGCCAGAAGTAATTAGTGAGAGAAAGGGATTGTAAGAGCCGTGCTGGCTCGCCGTCAGCACGTCCCGCTGACTTTGAATAAAGCGGAGCTGAGCCAATACCGAGCACTGTTGGAATTACGACACCAAATGTCCAACCTATTTATTGAGCGCGCTGTGGGGCTCGGAGACAGCTCTCTGCAACAGGACTCGCGCCGTCAACCTCGCATCGCGTTAGTACCAAAATTACTTAGCCAAAATACACCGGATGTTCAGGTGCTGTGGCTGAACTAGTTTCACTGTCCCTCCTATGCCACCATCCCGTCAAGTCAGGGATGGCTGTAGGCTCTAATTTCCTTAGCAGACCAAGTTCACGGAAGACCAGCACAGCTACCAGCGCAACCAAGAATTACCAAGTGACTTTATGCAGCTCCTAGATTTGCAGAGAGAGTCAGTACCAGATAATCAAAATGATCCTTCTTACCTTAGTGAACCTCTCGATCTGTCGAGTGCTCCCTCTGTCATGGGGTGCTGAGCCTCGTCAACCGGGACCGCTCCTCCCTCTTGATTCATGCAATGGCTCCTGCCGTATGATTCGGTATTTCTGCTTGCTGCTTTCTCCCTTCTCTATAAAGCAAGGTGGGTAAAGTAAAAGACACTTGCCTACTGCTTAACTAGCCAGCTCTCCTCTGCCTATCCCAATAATGGATGCTCCCCGCAGTCGGAGATATCACCTTCCCAAAGATGCTTCATGCGCCTGGGAAAACCCCTCCTCTACAGCTGAAATGAGATCAGGTCAGTAGGGGTGGCTGGAGGAGATGACTTTGGGGATATTTTGGAAGAAAAGAAGGGAAAGAATTTTAAATTTGCAGCCTGGAAAGGTACACATGCTTTTCCTGCTTTTTCCCTTCTAGGCATGGCTTTGAGAAGCATGTTCCTATACCTCTGTTTTTCTTCTGCTGTCTTGCTTTGTTTCTCCCCTCCTGCTCCCCCTCTCCCTCTTCCTCACCCATTACCTCTTAGTAAAGTTACTGTTTTTCATGGCAAAGACAGTGGGCACCACAGAGGTCAGAAGAGACTTCGGGAATTCTCCTGCTCCAACCTCCTGCTCAAAGCAGGGCCAGCCTCAAAGCCAAAAACTTGGATCCCAAGTTTTGCATGTGATAATGAACTCTGCACTAGAAAGACGAGCACAGATGCGACAGCAATCTCTGTTTGGGGCAAATCGCTAACATCCCCAGAGCAGTTTTTCCACAGTAAATTCTGATTTATCCAAAATCATTTGACTTGTGAGAGAATTTTGATTTTGAAGGAGCTGCATAGCAAAATCTCAGAAACATTTAAGTTTGAAACCAAAAGCTTCATTTCAGCTTTTTCGTGTCAGTTATTCCACCCTTTCCTTTCATTCTGACGCCCGTGTTTTGTATCACTTTACCTGGTGTTTAGACTGAAACCAAATGGTCCGCTTCAATAAGGTCGCTCCCATGTTTCCAACTCTTCATTTCACAAGAACCTCTGCTCAGTCAAAAAACTTTGACTTTTCTTCCTGATCTGCAACAAAAGCAAACAGAAAATTGTCAGAAAATTTCATTCCCTGCGACAGGAATTCGACTTTCTGGATGGCTTTCGTTGCTGTCAAGAAGAAGGGTGGCTGGCTGAGACAGCTCGTGAAAGCTTTGAAAGTTCATACAAAGGCTCTAAGCTGGCAGCGCGTCCCCCGATCCTTGCATCGACTGCCAATATCGTGTGGATGGGATTTCTCAGGGTCCCCTCAAAGAAGTGAATATATGGCTCCCAAGATGCCTGAGGTCCCTAGTTCTGCTAGGCTCCTTTTGAAGAGTCCTAGGCCTTTTTTTTTTTTAAATTCTGCTTTAGATAACCAGCGTGGGCCTCTCGCTCATGGGAAGCATTGTTAACGTGTCACCTCCCACCAAGAGAAGCGAAGAAGGGGGGAAAAAAGCCACATGAAGATATTAATACAAGAAACTGGAACGTCTACAAACTGCTTGGAGAGCTAGTTTTTAATTCACATATCCCTATTTACTATTGAAAATGGCTATTTAGCTATTTATGGCATTGTAAGCAATCACTCCTGGTTTCCGCTTAGCCTCAGATGGGTGTTTGGCCCATATGTCTCATGCTGTACTGAAGTAGGAGGGGAAAAACAAAAAAGAGAAGGTATAGAAGTGAACAGACCTTTTTTGGATGGCCACATCTGGTCCCCATGTGTAAGCCCAGCCTCGTGGAAAGCCTGCTGACGGAGAAAAGCTGCATGCTATGGTTCTAGACAAGCTTCTTTTATAGATATTATACCTATACATACACAACATTTTTATATATATATGTGTAGATAGATATATATATATATAAAAAGATATATATTAAGCAAGAAAGAGCTTTCAACATTTTCTTTTCTGAAGCACACAGAGCCCACTTAGCCAGATGCAGACCACTGGGCAGCACCCATTTACTGCGGAACAAGGATGCTATTCTTTGTGTGCTGCTGGATGGCAAGAGGCTGGGGAGAGGGGAGCGGAGGAGACCCCTCAGCTTGGCAGGGAAGGGCCTGGGACAGAAAGCAGAATGACTGATGTGAAGTCTTGGATAGGGTTATGTGAAATTCCTAATCTGCGTCCCTTCACAGAGCGCAGGTCCTGAGGATGGGGGAGATAAACGCTTTGCCATCCAGCCAGCCCCTGCCCTGACGCCCAAAAAGCAGAGCTGGTGCCACTCTCTGGTCTGTCCCACTCCGTTCCCGTGGAAAGGGGATATCTGCAGATGCTCCCACTTAGTTTCACAAACACCATCAGCATTTATGCAGCTCCTTCTTTAACTTAAATCCTCCAATTCACTTATTTTCCCCATATTTGCTTTTCAGCCATCTCTCTCTCATCAGCTGGGGAAACCCACGCCACCAGCTGCGAGTCCATTTTTTTAAGGCCACTTTAATGCTGACACCCCTTTCCTTAAGAAGAGAAGCCTCCCCTTTCTCCATCTCCATGGCAGAGTTTGTGTCTTCTTTCCTTAGCACCCCAGGACCTGCATCTTGACTGCGACAGAACAAATGATACCACTGGGACATTATGGCTAATCAGCAGGACTTCTTTAACCTTGTATTAATTTGGATGGCAAACAAAATAAAGAGGAACAAAACCGACTTGTCTCCTCACTCCAAACGTTCGTCTCCCAAGGAACCCATGCTCAATACGGTATTAAGAAGGGAGCAAGCCATGAAAGCGCGAGCACTGCCGATGACCCGGTGCTTTGCTGAATTAGGGCCAACATCCTCCTAATATTAAATCCTTGTCAGAGGAGACATTGTTGCTGTGACTGAAATACACTTGGATGGGATAAACTGGAGCATGAAACGGGCACTTGAAAGAGCATTTTCCCTTTGTGAGACCGTAGATTTGTTCATTGGAAGGCCAAAAGGTATCTACAGATTTCCATAAACTGGAATTTTTGTAGCAGTCAGAGGGGCAGATGAGGGGTGTAGCAGGATAAAGCACTTATTTCCCTTTCTGCTTTTGTGTTGGAAATGGGTGTCTGATGTCCCTGCGCCTTTCTGAACCCTCGTCCTCGGGAGACCTTCTGCATGGCCCCATCCAGTGACCCCTGCAGCAGAGAGAATTAATCCTCCCTGCCAGACAAACGCACGCAGCAAAACCCAATAAACCAGCCCTGAGCTAGCAATTACGTTTGGAAGAGCACATCAAGCACTGAGCCAAGTGATCTCAAGTGACGGAGTAGCCTCCAGCCCCCAGGGCAGCTGACTCAGGAGCTATTTACACTCGCGCTATCAAAAACATTTCATCTCATCCCCCCAGCTCTCCATGTGCTGTGGCTTGGAGGAGGCTCTCAGCCCTCCCCGTGGAGGGAGCAGCTCCTATGGCTGCCATGAATCCTCACCCCAGCCTTCGAGGATAGCTAAAAGCATCAGCTCGTGTTTCCCTGCTGCCATGCAACAGAATACACTTGGGTGCCTGCTACCCTGGGAGATACTTTTTGGCGGGATGGGGATGCCACAGCCCAGTTGCTGCCCTTTGCAAGGGCAGGGATCTCACCAATCTCCTGTTTTCCAAACCCAAAATGGGATGGGTGGAAAGATGTGCCAGCTTTCTGCAAGCCCAGGGGACAAACTGGTATATACTGAGACTCTCACATGGGAAAGAGGATGGGCAGAGAGTAGAAGACGGGCTGGCAGTTGGAAAATTTTTAAAAATAGTGGAATTAGTGAAAAATATTTAAAAACCCACCACCCACTTCCTTCCACAGCCAGTGGCTGCAAGACTTTCTTCTCCATCTATCACATTAGCAGCATCTTGTTACAAGATTCCTGGAGGACCAGGTCTGAACAGGCTGGTGTGCGATGTGCCCGGTGACTTGCTCTGACACAGCGATGTTTGCCTTATGTTCGCATTCACCGAAGGGTCAGCCTGCCCGCAAGGCATTTTCTCCATCCCTGGCAGCTCTTTAATGCTCCCAAACTAGTCTGCTACGGAAACTAGGTCAGGAATTCACATCAGCAAGGGTGATGCAGGCTTATCCATCATCTGCTTTTTCAGGAGAACCCTGCTCACGGTACCTCTTTGTGTCATATTAGAGCAAAAGGGCCCAGGACTGATAACTGACCTGCTTTTCTCTGCTGGAAAAAGATTGTCACATCTTTCCGTGAAAAACTTCCCCCTTTGAAGCCCCGATTTAAACCAGAAGCCTTTTCCCCCCTGCCTTTTTAAAGGACCTGAAGATGATCTTTCAATAAGGTAATGATAAATACCAACAAGTCTCAAATAGTTGCATTAGAAGCTGCCATTTGTTGTATAAACAAAGAAAAAAAAACCCAATGCATGCCCAAAGCCTGTATTTTCCCCCTAGCAAACCTCAGGTTGGCGTTCAATGTTTTTTTTGAAGTTTTACAAGTCAAATCTGTCTAGTCTGAAATACCATATGTTTGCAGCATCTACCGATATTGAACATGCTGGTTAAATAAGCCTGCTCATACTCATGAATGAGTAACATGTATTAGTTGCTGCTGGATTTTTCTAGGGACAGGAGCATGGTTCCTCAAGGGCATCAAAGCAAACGTTTCCCAAGTGATTTCTCTTTTTTATACTACGGAACACCAAGTAAATGACCGAAAAACATGTTGTTAAGAAGTTACGTAAGTATTACATTTTCTTTTCTTTAGATCAGGCCATAACTCTTGCAGCAGGGGGAAATTTCTGTGGCTAAAAATGATAATGAGAACCAGGGTTGGAATAAATTGTCCTTACACCCTAGGATGGGTGTTTGCAGTGCGGTGTGGACCCCCTGGTTGTGAGTGGAGGGCTTTTTTGGGAGTTCATAAGAGGTGATCTTTGTTCATATAGAAATTTCTTTGCATTTCCAAAGAACACACAGAACCTTTCCCACTTTTCTCTAGAAGTAAATTTGACTCGGCTGAAAGCAGAAGCAATTGGATTATGCAGAACATACGTTGGAGTTGAAAAGATGTCAGGTTTCCCCCGCTGCTCTACGCTATGCACAAATCCGGAAATCGGCAGTTTGCAAGATAGAGAAATTCCTGGGGGTCATCCAAAATAAAAGTCATTTTCCCATTATAAGTGAACTGAAACTAGAGCTGCAAATCCAACCCTTTTAAAAACTGAGCTGTGGTTTGGATGAGATGCCCTGAATCTGGATCAGTTGACTCCCATTTTGATGTGGAAACCCAAATCAGACCAGTTTCATAATGCTGCTCCAGATGTGGTCGAAAAACTCATACAAGCGACAGATCTTCCGACGTTTTCCTGCTTGCAAAATGGCTTCAAGTCTTGGTTTGAGACAAAACCCATGAGTACCGCTAGCAAAATCTGTCAGCGTCAAGTCTAGGACCATTTTTCAATGAAGTTACGAGCCTGAACCCAAATCCTTTATGAAACCTAATTCCCAACCAAACTACACCACAGCAGCTTTCCATAGCTTTCTTGGAGGCTAGTTCAAGCACAGAGTTTTGCATCCTTTTGGAAAGATGGTTTTGGAGGCAAGCATTTCCTTCATTTTCTTGGCTCTCCTTCCAGTAACTGCTGTCAATGTTCCCGTCTGTTTTGCAAGCTGCAAAACCTTTCCCATTTGCAAACTGAGCAAGTTTTAATTACTCCCATAATTTTGCCTGGAAGGGAAGAGCCAACCATATTCATCAGATAATGAGAGCAATTGGTCTGAGTACCGTACTCCCAAGCCAGGGTATGATCTCAAAAAATAAACCTAAAGCACTATTTGGATTATAAGAATGTGTATTAAAACAAAGGAAAATTTACTTGGGAGCCTTCTCTCCAGCTTTGGGTCTTGCATACCCTAGGGATGTCTATATTACTCCATTACCTCTTCTTCCTCCAGCCCCAGCCCCTATCTGTGCAACAAGGACCTTTGCCAAATAAGATTTCGAGCTATATCTGAAGGATAAGGCACACAAAGTTATAGCACATTCAAATAGAGATTGGAAATCATTTCCTTACAGGAAGGAGCTACCCTGGTTTGTCTTCCTTTCCTTTCGATTATACAGCTCCGATTAGGGATAGTCAGGAAATTACATCGCCTTCAAAATAATAAAAAAAAAAATTAAAAAAAAAGAAAGAAAATAGAAGAACAATCAAGGAAAAGGAATTTTTTTCATTTCCTGCCAAAAACAATCCCATGACTTTTTTGAGGTTTCAAAGGCCTGGTTACATTTCTTTCTTTTTGTTTTTTTTGGGGGTTTTTTGTAAAGTTTTACCATAACAAATACCACTTTGCACATGCTCCTTGTTTTTAAACAAAACATGAGTCACTATAAGAATGCGCATACATTTTCCTCCAACTTAATATTTTAATATTGAAGACGGATGGATACTGATGGAGCCATCAAATGCCAACAACCACCCCATGATCTACAGTAGATGCTGGGCATTGTTGAGAGGACTAACTTGGCTCTGTGTATTTATAACCGGAGGGAAGAATTTTGGGGGTTTATAACAAAAGTTTATCCCCAGTGCTTTTTGATGAACAAGTGACCTAGAGAAAAGCATATTTATCACTGCAGTATGGTGGGGAAAAGGGAAAGAGAAGAGCTTTCTGGCGGTGGGGGTGAAATGTGGCTGAATTATTTACTTGCAGTATTAGATTAAGTGCACTATGGGAACAACGGGACCAGGTGGTTAAAATACGCTCATTAAAATAATTTATGTTTGACTTTTGTAAGAAGTTACAGGACAACTAGGTGATCAGGCCCAGTCAGCATGGGTTTATGAAAGGCAGGTCCTGCTTGATGAACCTGATCTCCTTCTGTGACAAGGTGACCTGCTTAGTGGATGAGTGAAAGGCTGTAGATGTTGTCTACCTGGGCTTTAGTAAAGCTTTTGACACTGTTTCCCACAACATTCTCCTGGAGAAACTGGTTGGTCATCGCTTGGATAGGCACACCCTTCGCTGGATGAAAAACTGGCTGGATGGCTAGGCCCAAGGAGTTGTGGTGAATGGAGTTAAATCCAGTTGCCCACCAGTCACAACTGAGGCCTGTTCTCTTTAATATCTTTATCAGCAACCTGGACGAGGGGATTGAGTTGCACCCTCAGTCACTTTGCAGACGACACCAAGTTGGGTGGAGTGTTGAGCTGCTGGAGGGTAGGATGGCTCTACAGAGGCATCTGGACAGGCTGGATCCATGGGCCAAGGCCAACAGTATGAGGTTCAACAAGGCCAAGTGCCGGGTCCTGCCCGTGGGTCGCAACAACCCCATGGACGCTACGGGCTTGGGGCAGAGCAGCTGGAGAGCTGCCTGGTGGAAAAGGACCCGGGGGTGTTGGTCAACAGCCAGCTGTGTGCCCAGGTGGCCAAGGTGGCCAACAGCATCCTGGCCTGTGTCAGGAACAGTGTGGCCAGCAGGAC
>VYZM01004627.1:215048-250913 GCA_013398915.1 Dromas ardeola | reverse complement strand
ACTTGGCAGTGCTAGGTTAGTGGTTGGACTTCATGATCTTAAAGGTCTCTTCCAACAAAAACGATTCTATGATTCTACTATTCTAAGTTACTATATGACAGGCTCTACCACGCTTAGTTTAACTCAACCTGAATGGTCTTAGCACTACCGATTTCTTGCACTTTACACATACACAGGATTTTTCTCTTGTACCAATGTGGTGAAAAAGCAAGTCAATCGTGTCCTTCTGCAAGCCACATCTCTCGGCTCTCCATCACCCACATGTGATAATTTGCAGCCATCACCCATTAAATAGGTCCCTGCCCATGACATCTGCTCAGAGATGGTCACCTAAATCCTTCCTCTTCTGAGTACGGCACAGGCAACCCTGACTCCAGCTTTCAGGGCTGAAACTGCAGTGAGGCAGGACAAGCCCCTGCAGAAAGCGAAAGCAGGGCGAGCTGTCAGCACTGAGCTGGCAAAGGAATAAATCTTCCTTTCAGAGATAATCAGATCAGTCTCGTCTGACAATACAAAGCCAAGGACGGCGCGTGCGAGGCTGGTTGCACGTGGGACAACCAGGGGACTGGAAACACAGCGAGGCTCATACACAGCACCCATTTTAGCAGGGGATCAGAGCTCAGTATAACTTCCCGACGGGACTATACACAGTGTTTGCCTTCAGACCTTTCCCTCCAGGAAGTAATATTTTGTATGTCATAGACCTCTTTACATCCAGCCTTAAGTACATGCACCATCACATCACATGAATTAATTCCTGATGCGCAGCTGGCAAAAGGGATGCTTTTACCCGCAAAGACCAAAACCTCTCTTATGGAGGATAGGCACAACATTGGTGAAAAAACATTAAAGTATATCCAAAATTTCTGGCAACACAATCACTTTTCTCTGCGTAGAGTAGTTAATCTCCCTGACATAAACCACAACTCCCTTTAAGAGTAAGGTACCACCTTCATTGCATTTCACGCTTGAAAAATATACAACCAAAACCTCTGATGTTGATGCTGCTTTGCCCTTTCTAAGGAGAGGAATGCAGCCCGAACATCCCAGTCCTATGGAAGAGGGACGTCCCATCTCATAGCTTGTTTCCAGTTTTACAGCAGCAGACATCCTGCTGCCTTTGACCCGGGGGCCGTACGTTGCCATGGTTCATCTGCCAGCCCACCCTCCCCGGGACCAGCCCCTCGGTGCCCAGCCACCCTCGGTGCTTGCTCCTGAGCTTGGCCAGTCCTTTTCAATGCGTCATTTGCCACGTCCTGACCAGGTTTGCACGCAAAACATCTAAGCCATCTTTTAAGATTTCAGCCCTAGGACAGGCTTAAATTCTAAAAATCTTGCCAAGCAGAGGCTGAATTTCCATATCCATCAGAAACTATTTTGGCTGCCTCGTGGGGAAGGCAGAAGGCTATCCTGCAACCCCTCACGGACCACAGAGAAGCGCTCCTACGAAGGCCTGGGCACCATCCGTCCTAACGTCATCACTCAACAACAGCTGGAGCACTGACATACACTCATAAAACATCTCTTGCTTTTCTACTTTAAACATTTGATTTAATGTTATATATAAGTATCATTTAAGATTTCACCCCTCCCTTTGAGTAGATCAGGTGTCCTGTAAAATATACAAGCTGGTAGATAGCAGCGGTTTCTTGACCTTCGCTGCACCACTAACTATTTCACAAACTTGACCAAGGCACCTCTTATTCTGCTCCTCACTAAATTAAACAGCCCAAATCTGTTTAACCCCCTCCTCTTCCTCCACCTGTGGGAGTTTTTCCAAGTTCCTCATCGTTTCTCCTGCCTTTGCTGGCCCGGCAGTTACATTTCCCTCTGGCTTGAGCACAGGAGAGCTCCCCAAGGTGGTGGTGCTCCTGTCAATTTATAGGATGTCATTCAGATACCCTCAGGATTGCTCTCCAACTCTTAAAGTAGTCAGACACCTCCTGGGACAGGAGCCAGGCACCACCGCTCAGTGCAGCATCTGGGAATAGCCACTGCCAGGGCTAGTGTCACAAATTATTTCAGGAAAGCGTATTTCTACTTGGAGAGTGTAAAGCTGAACATTTCTGCTGTGGAAGGAAGAGGTGAAAGAGTTAAACCTGCCTCTAGGATTGTCATTTTGGAGTTTAGAGTTAAAGGTTGATGGGGAAATTACCACCTCCCTTAAGTCCTCTGCCATAGATACCAAAGACCCCCCGGTTTCCCCCGTTTTGGGTATCCTTAGGACATATTAATGATGTTCATCTCAGTCTTACAACTGGAATTGAAATGTCACTTCTGGAAGGTCAACAACACAGCACCAATGCACTTGGCAGCCTTCACCCAGTCCTGGCAGCTCCTGGCACACGGGGACATTGAGGGACTTCAGTTTCACGAAAAGGATAGGTTTGGCAACCCTTCAACCCCCAGCGGATGCTCCGTCAGAAGTACTTTGCCATGCAGCATCCCTATGGCGGAGGGAGAATAATATTTTCCTCTTCCACACTGATTTTCGCTGGTTTTCCAATAAAAAAAAACAAAAAACCACACCCTTTTTTTTTTTTTTTTTAAATTAAATGAAATCAAAAGCAAAATGATTTTGCTTTTCTCACAAATCCTCCTTCCCCTTTTTCTGGTGGGGAGATGGGAAATTATATGGGAGGTGGAAGGAAAATAAGGAAAAAAGTGTTATTTAGAATAATACTTTTACTGCATGAAAAACTGAAAAAAAACCCCAACTTAATCAAAAAGAGCTGAATTGCCATGCCTCTCCTGCGGTCAACTCATCCCTCTAAGTCTCTCACCCTGCGGTGATCCAGAGATTTGCAGGCCTGCTCATGCTGCAGCCTCGGGGCTTTCCTGCAGTACAACGGTTTAAACCAAAGAGGCAGAAGTTGTGGATAGAGGACAGGGAGGAAAGAGCAATTTGGATCCCTCCAAAGATAAATACTGCCTTGTGGAAACTCGGATGGCTGTAAGCCTCTCGCAGCTCATTGCTCCAGAGCAAATGAGCTGGTGGTCTCCATCCAACGATGGGCAAACATCCAACCCTGTCCCAAAACGACAGCAGCTGTCGAACATCCTAGCAGCATCTGCTGGACAAGGAGAGCGCCCGGAGATGGGACACATGCACAAGCCCCCTCCATCCCTGAGGAAGGGCAGAGGAATCCAGTACTATTTTGGTGGCACACAGTAGCCCACAGCATGATGAAGATGGTCCCTGGATGCACGCCAGCCATTCCCTTGACAAACTGCTGGTTTTCTTTAAAGGGTAACAGAGCTTCCCGAGAGAAGCGCATGCGAAAGAAATTAAGGACTGAGTCCAGGATCAAGCAGGATCTAATCAGCCCAGCTTAAATTCTGATGTCACATCCAATTGGCCTTCATCCCAAGTTGGGATGTGCAACTCAATCAAGCCGAGGTCCAGCACATCGGCGGGGTGGGCTGTTCCACCTCAGACAAGGCAACACCCCCAAGATGACACCACCAGTGGACAGGCTGGCACTGCCTACAGCTCTTGGGTCAAGCTGGTCATAGCTGCTGCATCCAACCATGAGACGACACTGAACAACTGGAGTGATTTTTCCAACCTGTCGCCAATCTATTTCTCAGTGTACAGGGACTTCCGTAACTTTTCATGCATATGGAGATTTTATTTTTCCCTTCTTTTTCAATTACATGTTTCATTAACCGCCTGCACCTCCTGATTTGCCAATGACTAGCTGAGGTTTCCAGACCGAAGACATCAAGAGGGAAATAAAGCAATGATCTATTACCATTTACAGCTGCCATGGGATGATGCAAAACTTAATCAGATGTTTGTAAAACGCTTTCAGTAGCAGGGAAAAAAAAAAAAAGAAAAAATAGCAATCCCTTGCTAAAGATAATTTCCAACCCATCCCCCTCTCAATTCTCTTTTGAAGAAACGTCTAGGGAAGTAGAAGTCCTCAAAGTGCGTCTCACTGATGACAGCTCTAGGCTCTCTGCTAGAGAAGGCTCCCAAATTCCTTCCAGCAATGCCATTGCTGCTGGCCCTTCCCACTGGTCACTAGACCATGGGGTCACGTTTCTTCTGGCCACACACAACCCTACTGCAGGCAAAAGCTACCCTCGAGGACCAGGAGATCTCCCTCTGGCTTTTCCCAGCAGTGAAGCATGAGCTATGATGGGCTCTCAGCAAGACATGGTGTTATTTGCATCAGAGACCATGCTCTGAAGTCAATCACTTCAGCCTTGCTTTGGTTTGCCTCAGGTTCAGAAGTCCTCTTTGGTCAGCTCTGCCTGTGACAGATGGGTTTAGTCAGCACTCCTCGGATGGGCTTTTTGAGGACAAAGCTGTCATCCCCATCCAATAAGATTTGTTAACCAGATGCAATCTGCTCAGTCCAATCCAACCAGTCCGATAAGATTTGTTGACCTGATGCAATCCTGCCAGGACTGACAGCTCCGTGTAGCTCTTCCTCAGAGAGAGGGACAGTAGATAGATACGGAGCTCTGAACAAGACAGCCCCTCTGCTGAACTGAGCGAAAAGCAGCTTCAGCTCACTGTCAGCCATCAGCCCTGTCCCAGCAGCATTAGAAGAATGTGGCTTGCACGTTCCTCCCTGATAATACCTCTCTGCTCCCTGACTCAGCCACGTTAATTGTGTACGATGTCTTAAAGACCACCCAGCTTGAGCTGCAGAGCATTCAGCAATAGATAAAAATAACAATTGCATTGAGTGAGGCTACGCTCCTTGCCAAAAATATTAGCAGTGGGAAAATTCCTCCTTTAGGGAGTTCTGCAGCCAAGGACCAGCCTGTAGAGTTCATGACCGACAGCATGCCCTATATACACTTAACAGCTATGGGTAAAATGTGGGAAGAACTACAAGTCTAGTGACTCCCCCTAAATCTTGCTTTTGTCCTCATTCCTAAAAGGGAGAGTGTGGTCAGGTCAGTGATCCCGGCAGGAGGGTAGGCAACCAGCACCGAGGTTCATTTATCAAAGGCGTTATAGAGGGAGCTGGTGACGGTATAGGAAGGCTCTACCAACTGGACCATCACCTTTTCCTCCGGTCCATTTGTTGTTAAAAATAAAGAAAACAAAACAAACTGTGAGGATATTAGAGAAGGAGGAAGAATCACCTCATTTGTTTGTCAAACGGATTTCCACTGAGCATCTCCGAGGACAGGTCCATAGGTAGCCACTCCAATGTGCCAGTGAAGAGTGCATTGTATAACGAAGAGCCATGAAAAGGCAGGAATCAAACTATGGATTACAGAGAAAAATATTCCCTGGAGGTGAGATGAATACTGACCTTCCCTTCAAGTATTTTTTTATCTTTGCAGAAACACAAAGAAAGGAAAAATAGCCTTGAGACTTTTGTGAGATACAAGTGAATTAACTTGTCGCTGTGCTGATAGACACTGCTGTAGTACCCAGAAAGGTTATCACGATCTTATCCATCGCCTAAAAAGATGAATTAGAGACTTAATGCCTCTGCTAGCTTTGAATACGTGGAAGTCTGTTAAAAAAGATTCTCTTCCTTGGGTATCTCAAAGCCAGGGACTGTTGAGTCCAGCCTGTTTAGAGAAAGTATTTGAAAGTCAGTTGTTCTGATGTTTGTAACTTTAATGATCCTGTTAAAAGAAGGATTTGGTGTGGGCACAGAGAAGCTTGTCCTCTACAGATCCGATTGTCAACTGTTAAAAATTCCCTGTGGGACTTAAATGATATGACCATTCTCCAGCCCTTTCCAACACTTGCCCTCAAAATAATTCAGGAAAGTCTATTATATGGGCTTATACCTGTTTTGGCTGGAAAGAGCACTTCAACACTGAACCAGACGACTTTGCACTTTATGCACAGAATTGGATTTGTCTGGCTGCCTTTCAACCTTTAAATCTAATCAGAGGTTACTTGGCTAATTTTACAGTGCAGTGTGGAGGCCACTTTCATGTTACATTAAAAAGAAAAGGACAGTCACATCAGAAATACAGCAAGGTCTTGCAGAACCATTAGCCTAAGATGCAGAAGCCCATGCATGCATAAACTGCTCATGTTTTTTGTTTGTTTTCTCCTTTTCATAGATAATAGAGGTCCCTTTCCCCATGTCCATCCAGTTTCTAATCACTGCTATGGCGAAGCCTTGACACCTTGTGAAGGAACGGTGGAGTGTTGGGACAGGACAGCAGGCAACAGTAATATTTAATAATTAAAATAATTTTTCTGAACCTCAGACTACAAGGAACCTGCCAAAAATTCTTCCAAGTAAGTTAAGAATTACATGGGATGACAATTGTGTCTAGATAGCCATGACAAAAAAAGCCTCTAAACACCTTCCAAATGAATTAATAAGTTCCTCCTCGCCCCAACGCCCCCATCCCACCCCAAGCCTTTTACTACTACTACCCCCAAGGCCCAGATTTCCTGCTTTTGATTGATTTTACTTAATCACAGAGCTTATTAGTCCCTAGCAAGCACCCCGAATTAATGGGGCTGCTGCATCGTGCTTCACCTCCTTTGGATTCCGCGTATGGGATTCAGTGACGGTGCCACCCGCCAGATGTTTCCAGCGCCTTTTGAAAAGAAATGCATCTTTTCTTTTATTGGACACCCCGGCAAGAGAGCCCACGTGGAATGTAAACTCTGTGTGCAGAGATATATATTTTCTCTCACTGTTTATAAACACATAGAGCCCAGTTCTTCTCCCAGCGGGGTTATATGAGCCCAGAATTTATCAACGTTGTAGAACATACTCCTGCTTTACACTGAAGTGGGCGAGCAAATTGTTTGCAGGAGAAAAAAAAAATAGATTAGGCAAGCAATTGCTCCTTTGCATATAGGTTTGAATACACATACAACACAATATTTATATTACTTGCAATAAACAAATTTGCCGCAGTACCCACAAGAGCAAACCTCAGACCCTCGTCTCCCCCAGCAGTAAGGGAGGCTGCCCAGACACGACAAATGCCCTTGGCAACACCTTGATTTGGCATCTGCTTCGACATCCCTGAGCCAGCCCTCAAATTTTCTTTGCCAAAAGAGCGGGGCCAGGGTGTCGCAGACCATATGCCCACATTCCTACAGAGGTCTTGCTGGCTTCTCACCAGCTTGTTCTTTCTCATCTGTAGCTCCAAGCTCCCTTTCCTTGCTGCTTCTCCTGCCTTGCTCCTCGGTCTTGCTCTGCTCCATCCCACATTTGCTGCCCCACAGGACCGCAGGCTGGTCCCAAGAGCCTCCGAAGGCAGATTGCTGGGCAGAGCCTAACTTCTCCCACCCAACTGCTGTCTCAGCCTTCGGCATCTGCAAAATCACCCCGTGATTCTAATCGAAGCAGGCATGGAGTTTCTGTTCATGGGCTAAAAAGCACAAAATCAAAGCACATTAATTAGATAGTTGGCGTGCATACAGATGAGGTAATAAGGATGTTTAGCACCGAATGTCCTTACATCACATTAGAGAAGCCACTAGTATTTCGACATCAAAAATTTATGATACTTGCAAGGCTGAGCTCTGAGAATGATGCATTTTCTGGCCCCAGTACCGCTGTTATTGTTGAAATTACACAAGCGCACTGGTAACAGAATAAAGCATTCTATAGATACAGATGTTTACACACACTCATATTTATAGATGTACTCACGCACGTATAGGAGGGGATAGATAAATATCTGTAGTTCACAGACGAGCAGTTTTAGGAAACCGCAGGACACGAGGGAGGATTTTGTTTAGAGAACAGTTTCCCCCCTTCCTCCCTCCAAGACAAGATCTCTAACATCTGCCACCCATCGTCTTCTAGCCAAGCCAAAGGGGTCACGAGCACAAAACAGACACCACACAGAAAGGTCGAGTTTTGGTAGGGTATTCACTTGATTTCAGATGGATGAGGAGCGCTAACTGTGCTCATTTCCTGCAGCTTCTGCCTGACAGGGTTGCAAGGGTCTGGTGGGGTGCTGCTCCCCTGCTACATTGAATTACAGGGTTGGGGATACCTCTCACAGCCAAAACCGGCTAGAGGTAAGTCTAATCACCAACTCTGGACCTCCCTCCCTCCATCTTCAGGCACCATTTCACGACTGTATCTGAATACGGGTGGAGATGCCTCACTCCTTTTATCCATTTTTAATACTCTCGTAGGCGGAATCTGGATTCATCAAGGTTAATAAAGCTCAACATGTTTAGAAAAGCAGAGGAGAGCAGGAAAAAAAAGAGTAAATAAATATACATACGTATATACACACACACAAATAAAATCCCAGAGTGAGGAGGAAGGGAAAAGCTGTACAACAGCGAAGGAGCCCTGCTAGCACAAGACGTGGGTGCACACGTTGCCAGGAGCGGGGGAAGACTGAAACATGCAGCTCCCAAACATTAGCGCAACTACGGCCGGGACAGCATCCCTCCAGGAGCAGGCAGAAAAAACTCACCTGCTTTAATGGTGGAACCAGACCAAATTGGTTTCTGAAAGGGCTTCTGGGGGGGAGAACATGGAGAGTGCCTCCATGGCCCAGGGACTCCCCTTGGGCTCCGACCCAGGGCCAGAGAAGCCCCACAGTCAAGTGCCATGTTGGAGCATCCACCACCATCGCGCTCGAGGGACGTCTCCTGGAGCAGCATGGATGCAAGGCTCCTCCATGTCACTTGTGCCGGGGTCCCTGGCCCGTTCATTTATTATTTGCGAGGCAGCATTTGAAAAGCACCCAACAGGCAGCACCCAGCAGAGCCTTTTGATGTTTGCAGGACCTTAATCCCGGAAGAGCTTGAGTTGTTCCTTGTGAACTGACTGCTCATAGCTGGGGGATGCAGGGCTGAAGCAGTTCAGCATGGGCGGGGGTTAGACAGTAGAACCACCAACCCCAGCTAAGCCTTTTCCCCTGCAAATGGTTCTGCTAACGCATCCCCCACTGGACACCTGCACAGGTACGGGTGATTCACCCAGGGGCAGCAACAGTCTGAATATCTCATTATCTGGTGGCTTCTGGTGCTGCCTGACAGGATAAGTGGATGGCCATCAGTCGGAGGGAGAGGGCCACCACCAGAAGCAGAGATTGCATTAGCAAAGGCGGGTACGCGCTGCACCCCGAGAAGGGGAGAGCCATCACAGCTTGACTTCAAGCCCAACCGCTCCTTCAGGAGATTAGATCCTCACCGCAGCAGGAAAAGATTGATGTCAAACATCTTCCCCTGCTCTGGGATATTCCTTTAGGAAGGTGGTGCCAAGCCACATGGAAGCACACCCTTCCTTCATGTCAAGCCACAGGGAACAGCTTCCAGCACGGCTGCTCAGAAATCCCTGCAGGGGCTGAGCAGCAATCCAAACCGTGAATCATACGTGCTTAGCAAATTCCTATCATAAGCGTCTGGCAGCTTAATTTATTCTGGGCTTCTGCAGAACGAGAAGTGTGTGCCGTTTTTCCTAGGAATAAAAATCAAACAAGGCCTCCTTCTTCCTTCCATTATCCCTTTGAGGGGAGTTTGAGATTTCTCTTTCTGTTCCAGGCTGTCTGGAGGCATATGATGGGACAAAAATGTGGGGATTAAAAAAAAAAAAAAAAAAAAACCAACAACCAACCCTATCTGTACTCATGATACTCCTTCTTCGCAGCTGACTGTCTTGATCCCAGCCCAAGACCTGTCTTCCTTTTAGCCCAAGAGAACCCTCGCACTGAAGTTGCATTGAGTGGTCAATTAAAAGCGCAGACCAGAAGATGAGCTAAACACAGTAGCTTCTGTCACAACCATTTTGCTTTTAAGGCTTATTATCCTTTCGTGCATTGTTACAGCTCTTCACAAGAGCCCAGAAAGGACAGAGAAATTATCCCACAATACATTGGGACGTGCTATGCGTCCTTGGTATCAAATATACGCACCAGGGACAGGATGGATGCTGCAGTCTGAGGGTTATTTTGCAGCACGTTTGCTCTCATAAGCTAGCCAGACTAACATGAATTATCAGGGGTGTAGCTCGCTGCAGCGAGCTGTGCTCGGGGACACTGCCAAGCACCCCCAGGGAGGTGAAAAGAGCAAACTTGCTGTGAAAGCCAGCCAGAAAGCTTCTGCAGGAGAAGTTTTCCAACTTAAAAAGCATAAAATCAAAATCCTTCCCTGGATAATATCCTTTTTGTTTAAGGGGGGAAATAGTCCTGAAAATGCAAAGTTTTTCTGTTGGAAAACTTGAATAGCTGAGCCCTGGGAGACGGTTGAACTCAATTTCCACAGCCATCAGGATGAAGGTGAAGCTGAAATACTCCATCCAGGAAGGATCCTTGGGAAAACAAAACCTATTTGTTCATTGCCGATTTTCCTCCTCTTTCTTTATGAGAAGGAAGGGACCTTCTCGATGCAATCATCCACATGGGGAGCAGGGTCTTTTTTTTTCTACCCGGCTCCACCTGCCGCCAGTTTACACACCCACACACAAAATCTTTTCCCTGCCGACGCAGGAGCTGCACCCATTCAGCCCCATTTCTGTGTCACACAAAGACCACTTTCCTCCAGGTCCAAGCGCCCGACGGAGACCGCGAGCCCAGCGAGGCAACCTTTCCCCATTTAATGAGCATAACCCTCCTCATTCAAAGCCTCTGGCCATGCTGCAGCAACAACGGAGAGGGAAAAAGAGCTGGAACAACGCCATCGCTCCCTCACACCCAATAAAAGCCTTTGGGGGAGCCAGGAGCTGCAGAGCATTGAGGTACCCAGCCACCAGAGATATGTCCACGCTTTGAGCGCTATATGCAAGATTTCGGGGATCTTTTTCCACGGGATGAAGCAAACAGCACCACACAAATACATGGTAGTTAAAAATAAATAAATAAATATATAAACTCTCTTTCCAGACCAGCTCAAGGAGGAGCTGGAGATGTTCCTCTCCCAGTTAAAGCAAGGGATGTGGGGAAGAACGCACATCCCTTTTGTATGAACCCATGGCTTTTGTATGAAGCCAAGTACCGTACGGGATGCTGTTGACGCAAACTCTTTGTCTGCGCATCGCAAATGCCCCAAGGCTAAACATGCCTCCAGGACAGATGGACCTCTCACTCCCTAATCCCAAAAAAAACAGGAACAGAAGACCGGGTGCCACGGAGGGAGGGAGCAGAGCAAGGGAAAGGAGCAGGGACCACCGCATACCCAGAAGGATTTGCCCCACCAAAGCACATACACAGCAAATGGACTAGGACTCAGCCCAAGCATCGTTTGCTCAGTGACACTCGCTGTAGATTTGGGGCAGCCTTCTCAAAGGACACACACCGTGAGTCCTGCCCGGGGTCCACTCCTGTTTGAAGCCAGCAGGACTTTTGCCAGCAACGCAAATAGCGGCAGGCTCCAGAGATGGTCTTCTCATCCAGACACTCAGAGCTGCTTTAACTCACAAATGCAGAAGAAGAAAAAAAAAAAAAAGAAAAAAAAATTCAGTGTTTTTGTTGGATCCCTTTTTTGCCAGGTTAGTGAGTTAAATCAGGGTCCGACAAGCACTGAAGCCAGCACTAGATAAACAGAGGAAGTGCAGGACTAGAGCAAGGATGATAAAACAGGGACACCTCCATGGGTTTTTTCAGGCAGTGCATTGTTAGATTGCCTCCAGCTGCCTCCCAAAGCCAGCCCCTGGGAGCCTAGAAAGAACAGGGGAGAAGAAGAAGGAAGCCACACACGAATTGATATGTAACCTGGAGTCATCCACTGTATTTCAGGACATCGTGAGGTGCAACACATCACCATGAAGATAGGAAACCAACCGGCAAGGACAAGCTGAATTGTTAGAACTACTAGCAAGCATAAACACAGACACATTTCTCAATGTTTTGCCTTGAAAGCAGTGGGAGAACAGCTCACTCCAGGATGGCAAGAAACAGCCAGCTGCTTCTAAAACCACCATCCAGTAAATGCAAGGATTAAGAAAGAAAGGAAAGAGAACAAAATACAGCCTGCCCAAGAATCAAGTTTTGGGCTGGGCAGCCTAAAAGCTTGATAAAGCCAGCTAGGAGAGACAGCCCATGCAGACGCATTCACAAAAGAAGTGGCTGTCTGGAACCATTGCATTTGGCCTCAAGATCCAAATTCCAGCCCAAAACCCTGCCTGTGGGAGGAAGAAAGCAGCCAGCCAAAAGCTGAAGATAGAAGGCTCTTCGCATTTTTCAGGTTGACCCCCAGAAACAGAACATCGGAAACCCTAAAATGTCCCTCTCAAAACATCCCCAGACACCTACTCACATGTTACAGAGAGCTGATATCTGATGATCATGATGGAGATGGTCTTGCACAGGCTCCTGGACCAGGGAGGGAGCAAGGAATCCAACAGCTACTCCTCTTCCAGGTTCTGGCACCCACATGCATGACAGCTAAGCATAAAATAAGTCTTTGTGAGGGGGGTGTAGACGAGATCCTCTCTTGTAATGCTTCCCATGAACAAAAATTGCTAAGCTGTATTCAAAGCATCAGCCATGCCATTTGGGGTGGGTGGAACAGGAGAGACGCAAAATAAAAATGATTGAGAAATGGGGAAATAACTTCAAAAATAAAGTAGAAAAAGCATAAGAAAAATGTTCTCAGAAGAGATGGAGCAGGTTGTGTCTCCTCCCTGTCTCCCTTTGCTTTCACCAGGTGCATCCACTTATCACAAACAGGGGGTGTGAAGGACAGGCCCACATCTGCCTTTCCTGCTGACTTGGTGATTTTGTAAATCTCTCTCTTTCCTCTCCAGAGAGAGCAAATCCAACATTCCCAGTTTCCCAGCTGCCTACTTTCCACCGTTTTACCTGTACCTACCGTGCTCCTCCTCAGATGCAGGGGCAAGAAGCGCCCTCAGTATTCAAGACATAGGAGAACCAAAGCTTTATTTTTTGGTAAATGGCACTCTGTCTTGCTCTCATCACCCTCCTCTGGGAGATTAAAGATCTTAAATCACCTGGTCCCAACACCTGGGACCTCATTGCATTTGCTACTACTGAGCATCCCTTGGACCAACACCTCCAAGAAAACAGACCTATTTCTGTAGGTCTTGGATACCACCAGGACCCAATCCAGAAAGGCATCTTTTCTTGTTGGTTTTAAGACTGTACAGGTTCCTCTTGTTTCTAAAAGATCCCCGGTTCCTAACACAGCAATATCCCTACCCTTTATGCTGAGCTCAGGCTCACCTTGCATGCCTTGCAGAGCCTTCCTATGAGCAGGTGATCAGACACACCATGGGTTGGCCAATAAATAGGGTGACCCTCACTGTATCAGGGCTTTCTGCCTGACTCCTGAGCCATGGATGTTTTCTTTCTATAGCTAATTAGCGTAGCTTTCCCTCTAATGAAGATTACAGCTGTCTTTCCCGTCTCCATGGGGCTTTGATCAACCTGGTCTAGTGGGAGGTCTCCCTGCCCGTGGCAGGGGGGTTGGAACTAGATGATCCTTTAGGTCCCTTCCAACCCAAAGCATTCTATGATTCTATGCTTACTAACCTAAGTGGGAAAAAGCGAGGTGTAGCCTAGCTGAAACAGGGATAGCTAAGACAGCACAGACAGAGATGGGAAGAGCGAGAAGCATGCTCAGCTGATGTCCTCAGTAGAATCATAGAATGTGTTGGGTTGGAAGGGACCTTTAAAGGTCATCTAGTCCCATACTAATGCAAACAACCATAAAATCCTCCTTCTCCTCCCTTGCTATCCCCATTGCCAGGCTTGCTGCTGGCTCAGCTCCTGCCCTACATCCTCTCCTGAGCCAGCACCACGCCGCTGTTAGGATGAAGTCCCACCTTGCTCAGCCCCATCACTCCCCTTGAAGGGGCAGCCCCACAGTGAGCACCCAGAGCGGACCCAGCCCCCTGCAGCTACTGGCCATGCCAGGCAAAACTGCAGGCAAAGCCCATTCCCTTGGGGCAGCTCTAACAGCCACATGTGTTTTGGGTTAAGGTTGGGGGATGTTTCCAGTAAGTAATGCCCACACAGTCGCCCGAGTACCACAATCTGAGATGAATTGCAACAAGTCGTCGCACATTTTGTACTGCTGTTAGCAAGATTCGGTGCTTAATTTAATTGCATGGCCCCTTGAAAGCTCTGAGGCAGAGTATGACCATACCTCCCAGCCTTTCCTCAGGAGTCTTGAAGTACCGCATAAGAAAGAACATCATTGCCGCCACCTCAGCAACTGGGGAAACTGAGGCACGGGAGGTGATGTGACTGTTCCCGCTCATCCAGCTGGCCCGTGGCAGAGAACCCATCTCCCTGGCGTTATGGTCCAATCTGAGACCCACAAGACCAGGCGCGGGGTCATTTTCTGTTCACTACCCAGAGTGAACATCCCATGGGGGAGACCCGCTCCGAGCAGACTGCCCCCGATCAAGCCACGAGGATTCCTCTGTGGCAGATGTTCTCGCAGGGAGGATTTATTGGATTTTGCAATGTCTACAAGGCTCAGAGAGCCTGAAAACTTCTATTCCAGATCTAAGGGAAAAAGAGATACACTTCAGTTAAGATTAAGAGGGGAAAAAAAAGTTAGAGAGCTCTTTATAAACATTTGACATAGGGGATGTATCAGAACGATTTTGGCTCCCAACAGCAAAGTGCCTGTTGACAGCTAGGGGAACCATGTGTTCAGCTAGCACCAGGACATATTTTTGGAGGGTGAAACCCTCTCCTTTAGACCCCCACACGACCCTTATTCCATCCATCTTTGCCTTTGAGAGGAAGACGCTGAGCTTTGCAAGCACGGGCTGCCATCCAGAGCAGGCCTGAAGATACCGAACAGCAGCCACCTCACGCCTCCTCACCCTGGAAATAGAATCTCTCTGCTGCATCCTTAGGGATTTAAGGTGTAATTCCTCAGGAGACGCCTCCCGCCTGGCTCCTGGTTGGTGCGGTTCAGTCTGTACCAGAGCGTACCCACTTCCCTCCAGAGGGTCCCAAGGTCCGTTTGCGCACATCAGCCCCTGAATCGCATTCCCCTGGGCGCGAGCCGAGCACGGGGAGTTAATAGATGGCATTTTCCAGGGGGTTCCCACGCGAGCCGGGCAGCGGCAGGCATGGCTGCTCTCCCATCTCCCGGCACCGCTCTACATGGAGAGGCTCAACGCAGGCAACTCGCATTTCATCCGGAAGAAAGGTGGAAAGCTAAACATCTCCCCCCTTGGTAGAGAGATACACAGCCCTGGCATTCCTGTTTATAAAACTGCAATCAGTGCAAGCGCAAATTAGGTAGAATCGGTCAAGAGGAGGAAATTGCTGTCAGAATTTATTCTTTTTTAATTTTTTTAACAAAAAAAAAAAAAAGAAAAAAAAGAAGCAAAAGCAATTTAAAACCGCTCTGGCTGCTGAGCTTTCATAAAAGCTTTCCAAGACTGCATTTCTGTGTTGCATGTCACCATGGAAGACACCCGAGACGTAGTGAATTCCCCCAAGTTAATTTGAATTATGCCACAAACCAGATGTGTTCTTCGGTGCACAGAGAACCTTTTTTTCTTCCATTTCAAAACGACTGCTGCCGCATCCCATCAGCTCTTATTATCCCACTGCATCGTCTGACGTGACATAACGAGTCATGACACCCTCATATACCACCAGGAGAGACGGTAGCAACCCCAGTCGAGTTGGGAAGAGCAGTTATAGCACTGTTACGTTGTTGGAGCAGGTTTGATGGGAAGCGGGGGCTGCTGTCGTGAAGGTATTTGGGAGAGATTCCCCTCTCCGCACCAATTAAGACCTCGCAATCAGGCGGTGTGCAGGAATGAAGGTGGAATTAATCGGTGAATCGTATGGAATTTCACCCTCTGGGCTCAGCTCTCAACTTGTGGGAAAAGACACAGATTTAATCAGAAGCTTTGAGAGCAGGAAGAAATCATTAGAAACACCCAGCCTGGCCTGCTGCGTTACAGCGGGTTGTGCTTTTCACCCAGAAATTCCTCAATCAAGTCCAATAACCCAGGGCTGAGGAGGAATCTGCCACTGCATGACGGATATAAGCTGAGAAAAAACGCACAAGATGCTTTAGACATCTATTCCAACGGTTAAAACCCACCAATCTTTAAAAAGCATTAATCTAATACCCATTTTACAACTTCAGCTTGCAGTCACTGTACCTGGCTGGGTCTTCTGCTTGGTTGAGGACACGTCTACAGTCAAAGCTCGGTGACACGCGCGTTGCTGGTCCAGGTGGCAGATTTGCGAGGCCACGAGTGCAGAACCATCCAGGGACATTTTCCAAGTGCCCCAGGGAGCTAGAAGCAGCACCGCTCCCTTCTACAACATCCTCCTCTGAGATCTTTCCACCTCCGAGTGGTGGTTCAAGGACCTCAACGCACTAAATTGCCACCAACCATGCTTTTCTGCTTTCTTTTCCTGGATGTCCTTAGAGCCCGGGTTACAAACATTTTGTGTTTGGTGCTTTTGCCATCTCTGTCGCCGCATTTCCAACCTTCTCTATGCCTCCAATTAACCTAATCAACTGTATCATCAAATTTCTCCTTCCCGCTCTTGTCACGCTGAGTATAGATAACCATGACCACTGAGAAACAGGCCCTTTGCCATGACCTAATGTTGATTTAACCAATTCTCCCCCATTAGAGTCTAGAGACCCTCCGCATAAGCCCATATCTCTCCATTTCTGCTATTACCGTGACTCGAACTAACCCCGAGTATGCAAAGGTACATTTGCGCACCCACACTTGCAGGGCAGCAACGCACAGGGTCACGTCTGATTTTTTTTTTTTTCCCTTTAGGTAAGCTGCTGTAAGAAGAGCTCAGTGCCGAGCTGTAAGGTAAATTTTCCAGATGTGAGTCATTCTCTGCATCGAGTACTGGGGAAAAAGTCCAATTTTACAGCACTTCTGGTAAAGGAATGCAGAGAATGTGTCGTAAACACTCCCCCCATCAAATAGGTGGTAAATTGAGCCACGAATGTTTGAAACACTGTACTTTGGAGAACTGGTGGGAATGGTTTGAAGTTATGAGGCTGCTCTTTCAGTCAAATTGTTTGTTCTTTCCAGTCCTCAATTTCTTTTTATTGTATTTGAGATCAGGAGGTTTTTTCTCTGGCTGATACTCCATGCTGGTTACTCATAAGAAGGCTACCAGACTTAGTAAGCAAGAAAAAAAATTGTGCCTATAGATATATATATTTTGTCATCGGCTCCTCTAGGAAAGCACAGCCCAAACCATGCCCAGGGGCTGCACTGGAGAGCACCATCCTGCCTATCAGATGGAAGACAAGTGTTTTCCCTCCTTCAGAAGATCTTTATCCACAAACAGACAAACAAACAAACCACCCAGCAACCTTTCTTCCCCAGTGAAAATATTTTAACTATCCCAGATAAAAGAGCCAAGCTTGACAAGGCATTACATGTGCTTTTCATGAATTTTTGCAGGAGGCGGTTTCTGGACTGATTTGAGGAATGCACTTAGCATGCTGTTTCCCCTATATAAAAACACTGAATTAGCATTTCTCCCTGTGATTCTCAGCATGATATTGCTACGCGCAGAACAATACAGGAAAAGTAAAAAAAAAAAAAAAACATAAAAAAGGCTCTCGTAAAATTGCACAGCGCTTGGTTTTCTTTCCTTAATCCCTTGGCTTCATCAGTTGGTCTGTCCGCTGATGGGAACAAGGGTCTCCTCCACAGTGCTCTTACGCTTATCAAAAATCTCTGCTCTCCAAGATACAGGTGGAGAAGGTGGCCATCAGCCAGCTGAAAACAATGATCCCGAAGAGTATCTGGAGATGCCATCCCTGCTCGGTTTGAGCCGTTATCAGGCATGGGGTTGGCAAGAGGAAGACGGGACACCCCCTTCGACCCTATGGGCAAGCAGACCAAAGGAGCGCAAGGCAGCATGAACAAAAGGAACATCAGCATTTCATGCTTTTATGAGAGGCCGAAGAATGTCAGCTGGGGAGCCAGTCTTCAGGGTCCATCTAGTTGTTTCTTAAGAGCATTTTAACTCGTAGCTGGTTCTGTTCTTGTTTAGCAGCTGGCGTCTAATTTATGGGGCAATGTTTCTTTAAGACTGGCATTAAAGTGCAGAAGTAACAATGTCGGGTTAAGAAGGTTAGGCATTATGTCCAGATTAGTATTATCAGATGACCCGAAGCAGGGGTTATATTAAAAAATGCCTTAATTAAAAAGTACAGGTCAGAACCAGTTTAAGCTCCAAACCTCCGGTTATATTCACTAATTAGAAGGCTCGGGCGCATGCCTCAGAGTGATGGATGAGCCGTATCTGCCTCATGGCATCACATGAAGAGATGGGACACGGCTCCCCAGGCGCGAGGCTCGGGCAAGATTGCACGTTTTCTTCATTGCAATTCACCTCTTTTTTTTTTTTTTTTCCCCACAGAAATTAATAGACCGCAGGCATTCGGGAACCAGAAATCGGCAGGGCCCTAACTTCCTTTTGTTGCTTCACTCTGAACTTCCACTTATGCACTGAAGCCATGCCAGCTGTTTTCTCAAGAAAAGCAGAGGGAGCCTATAGTTTAACACGTTGTTAACTTACTGCCAAACCTCCAAAGCGCTTACGCAGGAGTCAGGAGATGTATTTTCCTTCCTTTGCCCAAGCAGAAGAGTTTCGTACCCTGGAGGATGACCTGCACCTCTGCAGGATGTTCTCAAGGTCTTCAGCCTTGCTCTGATAGAGGTCTACGTCTTGTGCACAGCAAAGGTTTGCTAGGAGACAGCCCACAAGCAGCCACATCTAAAGCACGTGAGTTGAGCAATCCTGAGCAAGAGGCAGGTCTTCAGTCTCAGTTCCAATGAACATCTCCTGATTTTCACTAGACAGCAGGAGAAGACAAAATGCTGACCATCTCCACCCCATTCACGCATGCAGATGCCCCTCCCTGGTTCAGATGCAGCTGGTGAGTTTGTGGTCAGGACATAGGTTTTATCCTAGCTTCCTCAGGACCACCACACGCATACAAGACCCACGCCAGAATTGTCAAGGGCAGTCTTGGGCCCTATGTAACCCCACACTTGAAATCCAGAAGATTTCACCGAGTGGTTTCAGGTGAAACCAAACCTCTTCTCACCAACACCATTGCGATTCCTGGTCGGAAGAGAGGGATCCCTCCCCATGAACCTCACCAGAGTGGTCCTGCTTGAAACATCCACCTGGCAATTGGACAAAATTGCTTTTTCACTCAAAAAAAAATAATCTCATCGCTTGTACGACGGAATTGGAGAAGGCCATGGGGAAGGAAGAGACTTCTCCTAAAAGGAGAGAAAGCAAACTGGTCACCAGGCTCTGCGTTAACCCCTGCAGGTTTTCCCTTTCACTTTAAGAGTTCAGCTGCCAGAAACCAGATTGTGCCCTCAGTAAGAAGCTTGTAAAAAACAAAACAAAACAAAACCTTCCCTTTTTCTTTCTTCACTACAGCATATCATAACCTACTGCAAATTCAAATAACTTGCATGTTTCATTTGTTTATTTGCTGCCCTAAGTAGAGATCCTGCTATATAGCTTGTAATTCCTTTGGGAAAGCAAATCGGTAATCTGATAGAGAATGCCATAAATGGGAGAAGGGCTTCCAATTTAGAGGAAAAAAAAGCATTTCCTTGCAAAAAAAAGGTTCATTGCTCGGTTATTTCAGCATGCAAGCGAATTTAGCGAGTGCTCGGTAGGTATTTCACATAAAATGGGAAAGGGAATTGTCACAGCGACAATTGATTTGTTTGGTATTAGTTCTGCTGCGCCCTGTCAGTGTGCTTCTCCGCTAAAGGCCATTATTGCTGTACTCCTGTTCCATTTACATAATGAAAACAGACGAGTTGTCAAGGCCCGCGTGGCGAGGCACCTCATCCCCTTTCAAGTTGTAGGAGGAGAAGACAAGGTGGTCTCCATCCCGCCACCTTGTCACTCTACCCGGGGAACACCTCAAGTGGCAACAGCACAGTGCCTTTATTAGGCACAGCATCAGGAGGCACCGGGCAACCAACCCTAAATTCCTCCTGCCCACCATTTCCGTCACCCTCCCTCATGCAACACAAGGAATAACTCCGTAAACATCTCTGCATTCAGTGGCGGTGGCAGAAATGACCCGGAGCCCCCACGGTGAGATTAACAGCCAAGCACCACAAGGTCTGTAGGGCAAAGAACATCTCCATCGGTAGCAATTTGTATGGCCCCTCACACCGTCTGGCTCTAATCGCTAATCAGAGACACACAGTCTCCGGTTTGACAGATATTACATTTCTTTGTAATCCCTGTTCCTTTTGTAATCCCCACAGGTTCCAGCCCATGCCTGGGGAGCTCTACATGCAAGTGCTCATGCGTGACGGAAAGAGAATTGTGTTTGGTGAGAGCCGCTGACAGCTGAATGCGTTAGGAGATCATTGAGTCGACAGCACCTTCCAGCCAACGCGGTCATAAAGCTCCAGCATCCCAAAAAGCCACAGAGGAAAGAAACAAAGAGGCAACGTCTCCTTTTGGAGAGCATCGTCTGGGTGTTCGGTCCTTTCCCAAGACACCAGAGCATGCACAGAGGATCAGAGCAGGCTTTCCTCCACCTCAGATTTATTGCTGGAGAAGACATCTCCTAGGAAGCCTGCGGGGTTTCTGGTTTTCATCTCCTCCTCCCTGCAGCTGCGGCATCGCTCAGCGCCGCAAATTGCATAAATCAGCAGTAGCAGCCAGGAGATGAAGGCGTAAACAGGCCGTCAGAGAAGTTATTGACACTAAAGGGCACTTACTGCAGGCACCCTGCAACCTCCCGTTCACCAGGAGGGAGATGGAAGGGGTGTACGTCAAGGCGAAAGTCCGACCTTGGGACTCAGGTTGCACTGACGGCGGGTCCAACAGATGCGGGGCCCTGCGGGTCAGAGGGAAAGATGCTTCAACTTTATTGAACCCACTATTTAATCACCTGGACTGTTTAATCACCTGGAATCCCATTCCCATCTCATAGATGCCAGCGATTTATGCGCCACCGGAGCTGGAGCAGGACGGTGGTGCTTTGCAGTGAGGGTGGCGAGCGGAAACCACGGAGAGACTCAGACTTTAGGAAGATGCCAAGAAATCTCAAGTACCTGAGACCTGGTGAGGATGTGGGAGAAGGGGAGAAACTCTAAGCGCAGAGCACCGAGCCCTTTAATTCAGAACTCTGCTTTGATACTTGTATCTTAAAATCTTCTGTTCTTGACTTGTGGGTGAAAAACCCGGCTTTCTCTGTAAAATGGGAAAAAAAAAAAATCTTTCTAAACTTCCTCTTTAAAAGCAGTGAACTGAAAAGGAAGAACCCAGATGTATTTATGTCTAAAACTCTGGGATTTTAAACACTGCTCCTGAGCTAAGTGTTGGGAGACCTGGAGAGTCCCCCAAGGGGGGGCTGACTCCCAGGGCTTCACACCTCGGCTTTAGCACACTGCAAATTAATAAAAAAAGACAACAAGCAAAATGGATTTGAAATAACCCTGAACCCCAAAGGGGGGTTTCCAAGAGCTTCCCTAGAGCATTTGCATTCAAATGGCCACCCAAGGGAGCAGCAGGACCGACATCACCAGATATCTGCACCAGAGCGCCAGCTTTTCCCCAAGCAGAAGACCTCCAGCTTTTCCCCTCTCTCATATCTTGCTTCTTTTCACATCACACTTTAGGCTTTCCTGGGACTGCTTCTCCACCCTCACAGCAGACAGGAGGAATGTGGCACACCAGGTTTGTTTGGATAAAGCGAAAAGGGGGGATTACTGTTAGCTTTCTAATGGAAAACTGGCACCACCGTTAGCTCTTAGGTTGGTACGAGGTTCTGTAAATAAAAATTGGACACAGGAGGGGGAAGCCTCCGAATTCCCCAAACAGAGCGAATTACCAATACTCCAGGAAGAGTCATTAGGCAGGATGCCAAGCCCTAGCTAACGTTTTCCAAAAATAACTAAGTCAAAAAGTCCATAAATGTCAGGGATTTCTAGCACAGAAACTACAGCCCACATATTCTCCGACAACCAGCGAGGAGCAAGCCTAGCAAAGCCTTAAGCGATGGTGGGACTCATGCCACTGACTTTGGTGGTCCTGGGAGCCAGCCCCGAGGAGGTGTTTACATGGCCTGTGTTAGAGCTAAAGCAAGCCACCTTTTGCCCGATACCCTCTTGCAAATATTTTCCTGCTGGTGAAAAACAAAACAGGAGAGAGACTGGATTGAAAGGAGCTAAAGGTGAAGTTCAGCTTGCTGCTGGATCCCCTGACCCTGTAAGCCAGACCTTTAGCGTACCAACAGGGGAACCGAGCGGAGAGAGTTAAATCCTCGCTCACCTAGCCCACCATAGAGGCGCAGTTATGCTGGCAACTGCTCTTCCCGCACTCGAACTACTACCGAGCTACTTGTTTAAGGGTTGCTGAGATAGCCCCTCTACTACCCGGCAGCGACTCTTTCTTTCCAGAGGTATCCCTCTCTCTCCGGCAGCACTGCCTGCTCTGCATAGCAGGGGATTTCGTAGGGAACAAAGATAAACGCAACTCTAAAACTACTTTTAAAACCTGCCAGAAACAGGCACAGAGCCGGAAAGCGTTTCCTATCCCTTAAACCCTTTTGGGGTCCGGGTGCTGCTGCCGCACGGTGGGGCAGTCGCTGCCCAGAGGGAGGGGGTGGTGGGAGACCGCAGAGAACAGAGGTGGAGAAACACGAGTGGACGCTACAGCTCCTCTTACAGATGTGCATGGCATCAGTCGAGGTGACTACTTCAGAGGTTTTCTTCCTAAAGATGACTACTGCAGGTGTTTTTCCTCCTCTGCTTGCAGACAGTCTGTTCCTGCCGCCCCACAGTTGGCGGTGCAATTAGGTGGCAGCATTTGGGGAAAATCCTAAGGACTGCACATCTTCTGTCGTGCAGCAGGCACCGCGTATGCAGCTAGGTCAATAAAGATCTGTGATGTGCCGCATTTGAAACACCAGATTTGAAATTTGCACGTTTGTTTCTCACCAAGCCTGACCTTGCTTGGGCCGTTGCTTGGCGGAGATGAAACTTAGGACATAAAGTGGCTCAAGGTTTTTGCTTGGAGACACAGCGTCATCTATGTGAAAACATTTACAAAGCTCAGGGCTTTCCCCTGAACAACCTCAGGAGGAGCATCAAGTGGTCATACTGAAGGTTTAGCACATTTTCTATATAAATTGTTTTCTTCCAATGGTACAGTTTTATTTTCCAAAGTGATAAACCATAATCTCATTAGTTCGGCTTCTTCAGCAACGCAGAACACCCCCTATCTGATTGGCAAAAGGAGGCAGGGATTCAGAAAGCAAGCTTCCATTCTCATTAAAGCACGGGCAGTATGTTTGTCAGCCTTCTCCTGTTCCAACAAGACATTAGTATGTACAATATGTGCTCTGGAACTAGTTTGGTTTAATCCTCTTCTTTGTTTGTCTTTCAGCGTTGCAGCTTTTAAACCAATATGGCATTAGCCCAGTGAGGGAAACGCAAGGCTGGCTCACTCTCAGTAAGTTATAAGAGCCACCAGCTTCGGTTATACGTGACAGCACTTCCAGAAGCAAGTCCTGCACTGAGCCAGGTCCAGGAGAAGAGCACAGAGCAGCCTGGGATGGGTTTCCATCACCAGTGACAATACAGTGGAGAGAACCGTGTGAAGCAGAGGTAAAGAAGTCTCTTCCCAGGATCATGATTATTTTTTTTAAGTAAGCATCTCAAAAAAAGCTGACAGCATTTCACGGATTTTTCCCAGCTTCCCAGGACCAAAGTTTCAAGTGAAGCTGTCCAAAAGCCTCATTATCAATAATTTAAACGTTCTGTTAAAAAAAATAATTGCAGTTACAATTTAGTTTGACATAAGTACTTCTAAGAAACTCTCTTCAAATTATACCTATTTCAAACCCTGAGGGAAAAAAAAACCAAAACTCTAAGTTTTTAAGTCAGATTTGGATTCAAATTATTCTCCTTTTCATATGGAGAAAATACTGGTGATTGACGCAGGATTTCAAACACTTGGCAATGAGACTTTTATGAGGCGAAGTGCAAATACAACGAAAAGCCTTTTAACAATCTATTTTTAACACATAAAAACACCACCATAAAATAAATGTAATGACACTCAACCAGCAAAGTGAGTTCCAAAGGATATAAGATACTGAGGCAGAGCTTGGAAGAAACAAAGAGAGAGCTGGTGTTTACCTGGAAAAGAAGGATACCCATTACCAACTGCCTGTTAATCTCTGTTTCCCTCTTCCTCTTTTGGGGAGAGTTATCCAACTGCAGTATTTCTCCAGTTTTCCCCATGCCGTGGGACTGCAGACCAGAGCCACCCCCAAATAATTCCCTAAATTCAGCTGCAGAGAGCTGGAACACATGAATTACCTCTCTATTTAATAAGGGAATAGGTCTGCTGAGATATTCAGCCTGGCGTGAAGTTCTATTAGTAAAATCTGGAGTTAGAAGTGAGTATGGCATGCGGCAGGTGCCACAGAGTTTGCTAGCCCATCCTCGCTTGTTCACAGCAGGGAACGCCGGGAGCATTTCCAGAGCACCACAGAATATGCACTGATTTAGGGTTTTATTAAATGCTTTCCCCTTTAGTAAAGTTTGCAGATTTTCTGCCTCTTTGCAACCTCCAAAATCTGGCATCCTGGGAACGAGTCAAATGCAAGGCAGAACTGCTCATTAAGGTGGGCCGGTGTGACCCAAAGAAATGCAAATTAGCCCTAGAGACTGCCAGAAATTGCTCAGCAGACCCTCTGGGTTGGCGTGCACATTGAGGGAACCCCCCCCAGCCCCCCTGCGTGGCCAACAATGAGCCCTAGGTTCGGGGAGGGTAATGCAGAGCAGGCAGAGACCCAAGCGCTGCCCTGGCTTCCAGCTGCAGAGACCTGCTGGATGGCCCCCACCAACGGATCAAATGTGCCATCTCCCAGGGCTCCGTCAATGCTTTTTCCTGCCAAATGATGATGGCCAGGAAGAAGTGAGCCTTCAGATGTCCTTGGACAAAAAGCTAGGACGGGCTCTCAGGGAATTTGCCAAACAGCGAGGTGTTTTCTTTCTCCAGAGTCCAACTTGCTTGTTGCCAACAAAGGAGAGGCAAATTGTTGAAAGGAATCAAAAACAGCTCAAAGACTATCAAGCCCCTGAAGACTTCTGTCTTCAGAAAGACGCTCTGCTCCAACCTACACCACCCCACTGTCTCTGTGAGCCGTGTGTGATCCCATTTAGCCAGGGTCCATACTGGCTGGTGGTAGCAGGGCTTTTCAGTCCTCCTCTACCAGGTGACACCCTAGAGGACAGCAGTTTCCATCCTTCTTTTTTCTGTTTTCTTCCCCTCTTCCTTTAAGCCTTTCCTCCAGAACCACAGCAGCTTTACTGAAAGGAGGCAAAGCCCCACATGAAATTCCTCTCCCACTTTCATGCCAAGTCAGCCTAATTTTTTTTGGGATGGCTTCCAAAAAGGCCCTCGAATCGATTTTCCAACTTCATTTGCAAAGCAAATTTGCTTGCCGTCCTGTTTCAGTGCAGATTATTTTCAGCAAAAACCATTACCTACCAAAATAAATTACTCCAGCGCAAGCACAAGTGCAGAATTATCCCAGGCTTTGGCACCGGGTCCGTTCCAATCACTGCCCCTGGGTAAGCTGGTGTGAGCCCCGCGGCCGGGCAGAACTGGTGGCAGCCACCCAGGCAGGCGAAGACAGGGTTGATCTCATTGACCGACGCACTGGGCACCAGATGGTTTAACACCCACCTCAGACCAGCTTCTGGACAAGTTTTTGCTGGGGAGGGTGGGGGGAAGAAAATTACTGAGAGTTGCACGATGACAGGCCTTGTAAGAGGTGCAGATCCACAGTCCGTGATTTCGTGTTTCAGTCTATTTCTTCAGCTTTGGACTGCATGGAACACCCATCAGCTGAGATGATGTCTCCTCCATTAGCATTAGCGCTGCATAAAACTTATTTGCCTTTAAAAAAACGACACCAAAAACGTCAAAAGCAACTATCGATACCAGATATCATTTGGACCGAACGGACAGACTACACAGAGCTGGTGGAGGGGAACCGTACACGACATTAAACAGGTTGCTGGGTTTCCAACATCATCTGCAGTGTTCTGAAAGGCAAGCAACATTTCACAGGATCACAGCACGGTTTCACGAGAGCTACACCCTCAGCAAACACAAATCAGAGCTCTGCCAAAGTCAGTGGCACCACACGCGCTTTCTCCAGCCACAGGATCTGGCCCCCCAAATTTTCTGTCTCAGCATCCTGCGATCCTGACAGGACTCTACTTCTTCCAAGACAATCCAAGTCTTGGCAGGAATGCCCCTCCGCTCAAGTGAAAACACTCCCGTGTTGTAATTTTCCATCTATAATTACCAAGAGATTCAATTCCTTCATTGTGAACTGTGATTGCTCCCTTAAGACTCCTCCGTGCACTGATGTGTGTGCTTTCAGAGAGGGGGAGAGGGAAAAGCAGGGGAAAGGAGAGAAGGAAAGAGGCTGAAAAGGAAAATCTAAACAAAGCATTGATTTGTTTTTTGGAACCGGGTTGCAGTAACCTGTTGGATTGTCCGAAATTGGTATATTCCTTGGCTCAAGAACAACCGGCCCAGTGGAGGAAGGTGATATCAAAGCCATGTTTTCCAGCAAGCAAGACAGCTACTCTCCATTCAGCTTTCTGCAAGCCACGAGCTTCATTTGGAGGCGGTGGAGCCAGATGCTCAGCTAGCACAAAGCAGCAGCCTTTCACTCATGGATCCAGCCTGCCTGGAGGTCAAATAGACTTTTTAGAGGTCGACCATAGAATCATAGAATCGCCCAGGTTGGAAGGGACCTTTCAGATCACCTACTCCAACCATCAACCTAACTCTGACAAAAACCATCACTAAACCACATCTCTAAGCACTATGTCTATCTGTCTTCTAAATACCTCCAGGGATGGTGCCTCAACCATCTTGTTCCAGCCTGACCAGAAGCTTCTGTTCAAGTAGCCCGGTGGAAAAGGTCATAAACAAGTTGCTCCTTATCCTCCTGCCCCCCACTACCAACAAGTGTGTTTGAAGGCACAACGGGCTGAGCTTCCTTCCCACAGCCCTGCCCTGGATGGTTGCCTCCAGCCTGAGCTCCAAGGCAAATCAAGGCCATTTACCAATGTCTGGGGGTTTTTTTAATCTTTTTTTGCTAATAGCAGTACGTATTGGAGTGTGAATTACAGTCGGCAGTAATAATGAACTCACAAGATAACACCCCTGGGGAGAGAGCAAGGAAATTCGGGGCCAGGATACAGAAGCTCTCATCGGGCAGATGGAAGGCTTGCTAACGAAGGGTTTTGCGGCAGGGGACAGTTTGGATTCAAGCAGACTGACACATCGAGCCTTTTACGTTTCACACAAATTTTTTTCCGTGCTTTCTGCAGGCAATTCTTGCCAGAATTTTTCGGACTCCACTTGGCGGAGAAGTGTTTAATCAGCGTTCATCCTCTTCACAGGGCTGTCTCTGAGGGAACAGATTCAGGCTCGTGATAGCAAGTGGTAATTTTGGCTGCTTAATCTGGGTTGATTCATTTTAACAGTCTGCTTAACAATAGATACCATGTGGCCACGACCAAAGAAGTTTCATGGTCTTTACTGAGATTTAAAGTAGGTGTGAAATGCTTTAAAAACGCATCATTACTGCCGGAGCGATAAAAGCTTCATTGCCCTAATGAGGAAAAGGATTGGCCCAAGTTCCAAAGACATTATTGCTTTTCTTTGTAAGGTCACTCCGTGTCACCGGATTCCTGAATTTCTGTTATAAAGTTGCAGAGGAAAAGACGAGAGTCTGAAAGCTCCAGATCCTGGTGTCAAGTGATCACGTGCGTCACGTTCAGACTCTTCTGAACTTCTGCACCGCCTGGGAAGGAGAAGTTTAGATTTTTCTCTCAGCCGCGGAGCATGACCTCTGTAAGGACGTTCTGTAAGACAGACACCTCTTGGTCCTCCCAACCCTTTAGTCAATACTCAGACGGACAAAACGTTATGCACCTGATTTTAGTTTTGATACCATAAGTATTAGTCTTGCATTGCTCTAGAATTCTTGAATTTTTTTTTGACGTAAACAACCGCCATAGCATGTCTTATCTCACATTATAAAGTATGACAGATGTGTTTCTGCAATGCATTTTGCAATTCAGAATTGCAGACAGTCAAGGAAAAGGTTTTGAGATGAGAGAGTAACAAAATCATTTTGCATTCCTAAATCAATGCGTGTGCTGGTTTTAAATTACATTTAAAAAACTGATCTTTACTCCAATAGTAAAGTACATGAGTAACTGAAGGTCCAAGACCAGAGCTAGCTCAGGTATTGAGTTTCCAAACCACAGTAATGCCAACATTTTTGGAAAACAATGTAGTCTTTAGTCCAGCTAAAAAGCAAAGAAATCCAGTATTTCTGGACCTGAAATCACACTGTAGGACGTTGTTTCAGAGACAACAAAATACCACTTTTTTTTCCAAATCATGTAGGATTGTCCCCTCTGACATCCTTGGCCACTGCTGACCTAAACTGGCCTGAGAGATGACTCATGTTCTTGTGAATGACCACTGCAGATTTTGAGTTGTTCGTGGGATTTCTGGTCCAAAGGGCAGCTGTTTCTCCAAGCTGTGGAGCTCAGCTTGGCTGGGAGACACTTGACTCAGGACACCGCGTCCCAGGGCATTGCCTGTGAAGTTCAGACCCAGAAAGTCCAGCAATGCTGGGTCCCAGGACAGCCATGTAATAAAGCTGCCTGCGAGCTGAAGACCCCAAGGAGCAGCAGTTCTCCTCCTATTTCTCCTTCATGGAAGTAGCAGTCTAAACGCTTTGGTCATTGGCTATGGTTTTAAACTGCAGCAGGGTACGTTTAGATTAGACGTTAGGAAGAAGTTCTTTACAATGAGGGTGGTGAGACACTGGCCCAGGCTGCCCAGAGAGGTGGTGGAGGCCCCATCCCTGCAGACATTCAAGGTCAGGCTTGACGAGGATCTCAGCAACCTGATCTAGTTGAAGATGTCCCTGCTTACTGCAGGGGGGTTGGACTAGACGGCCTTTAAAGGTCCCTTCCAACCCAACACATTTTATGATTCTATGTTACCTGCATGACACTTAGAAGGACAAAACCTGGAACATTTACCTGAGCATTTCTGGCTTTTTATTACAGCACCATTTAGGTCGGAACTTCCCAGCCCTTTTTAAGGTTAGCAACACCAAACCTTGGTGAGAGAGCTGAACTTGAAAGCCCTAGTGCTCATCCAACTACAGTCATTCAAGTGTTTTATGCATAAAATCAGCACGGCTCCAAAGGCACAAATTGTAACCAGGTCAGTCCCCATCCACCGAGGGGTTTGTTTCAGTACAGCCCAGCCATTTTGCTTATGCGCACATATTTTCCATCATTTCTTAGAAAACATGGGCAGAATGCAAGCATGTGTGTCAAGAGAGGAAAGGAGGACAAAGGAAAGGAGGAAGCCCATCTCCACGAAATCACTGATTAAAATTGCTCCCAAGTTCCCGTTTCCTCCACAAACAAAACAGCTTGCGAAAGTCCAAGTCGGGGTGGATAAAATATCAGCCACGTGCCTGACTTACGGCACTGGGACTGAGGTTTGGGCACCACTTCAAGACTTTCCCCTAGGAGTCTATCCAAACCCTCTTTGCTTCTGATGTGGAATAATTTGGAAGTGTTTTTAGGCTGCCGGCTGGGATAACACAAGGGCTATTGTAAACACACATGCAGCCAATCAGCACCAAACCCACACAAATATGGTCTGTACACACATAAATAACTGGTTCATACCCCTTTAAAAAAAAATTCAAATGCTGAATTAAAGACAAAAGCAAAATCACTGAGCAGGTCTTAAGAAAGACAGTGTTCGTTTATGGAAAGAGTTATGTTTCACCATTTTAATAGAAGAAATGCACTTAAATGCAGGCCACTAAATTTAAAGAGCTACAGATAAGATACAGCCCTAACCAGCTATCGTCCGAGTGTGTGCAGGGAAGCAAGACCATAATTTCCACGGATGCTCTTTCAAAAATACTGCTGCTAGCCAAGAAGGTTTGGAAATGTAAAAGAACGTAACCAGAGCACGGAGACCTCCACAGATTCAGAAATAACTTGCTTAAGATACGTAACCCAGCCGGGAGCTCTAGCCCTCTATGACTGCTGTTTGCCTGACCTCTGCTTTGGGTGGAAAAGGAGAGAATTGCTCTTTCAGAGTCATGGCTGTCTGGGATACTTTGGGTTTTCTGCACTACAGTGGCCGAGAAGAAATTCATCTCACCTCTGAGACATGTCCCAGATGGCTTGAATGTAGAATGGTCTTTTGGACCTGCCCCAGCTTTCAAGGCAGGATGATGGGAGCCTAAAAATGGGTGTCTTCATAGGTGGCCTCAAGGGAAGCCATAGCCAGATATTAGCACCATTCAGGCATGGCCCCAATAGGAGATAGAGCATCTCCTCCAAGACAGAGCCTCTCCTCTGAGAGGTGTGATGTGACAGAGGTTGACACACCTCACATCAAGGCTGCTATCTACTATGGAACTGCTTTTCCTGCAAGGATCAGAGTCTCTCTATATCTAGGCCCAAAAGGACTAAATATCTCCAGGCATTTCTGGAGATGCACCAGGCATTTCTGCCCACCATGCCAAGCCTAGGCTGGGATTTAAAGAAAACAATGGCAAACCAGTCTGTCAAGTTTATAGATGCTGAGTGTTTACATCTTGCCACTGGGTGGATTTTGAGCAGAACCATTCCACACTTTGGTGGGGAGAGCAAACCTCGGGAGAGGGAAGAGGGGAAACGAGATAGCAGAAAGATTTCTCTGCAGTAATAAATCCATCTTGATAATAATGGAGCTGCGTACAACCGTGTTGTGACCGCACCATCTGCAAACAATATTTCCCTGTAGGAGGCAGCTGGAAATTGAAGTAAGATTTCATGTGGAGAGGCATACTTTCTTTGCTCTTCCACCACCAGCACTACTTTGACCAACCTTGTACTTGAAGCAACGCTTAAAATAAACAAATAAAAGGAGTCATTCAGCCCTTACATTGGTCTTTGGTATCTGCTGTAGTCATAGAGCTTATGGGTTGGATCCCACTTAACAGGCCAGAAGAAGGACTGATTAGAGCCCTCTGAATAAGAAATCTTGTGATTCCTGCTCCAAGTTAGGCTGGTTTTGCAGGAAATAGCACTATGTTGACACTATCTTCTTAGAACAGCTTTGTTCTAAACTTGATCCAAAGCCTGTTGAAGTCTCTGCTTAGACTTCCTCCTCTGGGCAAAGCAATGTCATCAACTTCTTCTGGCCCATTCATGGGGCCGGTCCGATCCACTTTGCGAAGCAGAAGACCGGTGCCAAGATCCCACAGATCAAAACCCACCACCAACTACTGTACAAAGGAAGACAAAGTCCCTGATGCTAAGCACATCTAAAAGAACGTGCAGGAAAGGGTGTAAAACAATTAAAACAGCTAATAAAGCCCTGAGGGAAGCTGAGAGCATAAATTTTACATGAGTTCATCATGCAGAATGCTAAGCTTAATTTAATCAAGATAGCAACCAAAGTGTGATCCTCCACAGCAGAACCCTTCCTCAAACCTTTGTCCTCAACCTTGCCTGAAAGGCTTTGCTTTAGCCATCAAGACTCTAGGTTGAGACAAAAAAAGTCTGAGTTGCCCTTTGTTTGGTGACCAGTCAGGGTCACACATATAGGGGAGGACTGAGAAGAATTTAAGATAGAATCAAGGGGCAGAGAGTCTCCCGAAGCTTTTCGGGCAGCAGGGAAAAGTGCCTAAGGAGAACAAGTCCAGTTTGCAAGGCTTGGCTGCTTAAGATCAAGTCATTCAGCTTGGAGGTACTTCAGCTTCAGATGTCTGAAGGTTCACCCACCACAGGGTGACAGCAGTCTTCTACCTGTACTGATACGGGTTACTTGGTTAATACCACGCATATGCATTACATATGGACAACAAGGAAACAAAAAGGAATATACCTATCCAGCTCCACCACAGAGAAGCCCTCCCTGTTTTGACCTGTCCTGACAGCCTCATCAGATGATTTCAAGCACTACTTTTATCCAGGACAAATTCACATGTTATGCATAAAGCCATCAGGATCTTGCTTTTAGCTCCCCAGATTCACCATTACACAGTAAAGCCTCTAACCTGAACCAGGAACCAGTTTAAATTTGAGCCTCCTTTAAACTTAAGCTCCTGTCCTGAGCCAAGGTGTGGGGTGCAGGTACTGGCATATCTCTGGCCAGGTCCCCAGTCAACAGTAGGTCTTCAGGACAGAGCTGTTTGGCTTGGTTTTTTCATGCTGTGACATCTAGCGTTGCTGAGAAGACAACGCCTGCAAGAAAACTAGCTCCAAACTGGGAGCAGAAGAGATGTCGGGGTGGCCACAAGGGTCTTGCTTTAATCAGCAATTTGCTAAACCATTTGCAGTGCACAAACCCTTTTCAAGGAGAACCTGTGTCAGGCAAGAACATAGGATCCGAGGACCTTCAGGGCAGCATGACAGCTGCTCTAGAAAGGGGAAAGAACGCCGAAGACTGACAAGAAACACATAGGCTGGTGCGCTGGGAGAAGCAGCAGGAGGTGATGGTCACTGCAGGGCCCATATTCATTTGGACTTATAAATAGAAACCTTAAGGAGACTCTCTCCAGACTTCAGTGACTTTTTTTTTCCATGTGAGAAACATTAGGAGTACATGGTCTGCAAAGTCATTATCACCATCCACAGAAAGATAAGGATCATTAATCCAACTCAAGGCTCAGGACAGTTGAGTATTGTAGAAGCATCCTTCACCAAGCCAAGGTTTAGAGGCGGTGAGAAGGGGGGGGAGGCGACAGGGTTCATGCACATCCCTTAAAGGGTTGATTAGCAAAACAGCTAAGAATACTCTCAAGGCTGGAATAAATTAAGATACACATTTTCTTGAGATGACTGGGATGGTCTGTAATTTTATGACATCCAAAGTGCTAAGAAAAGCAAGGTGGTACTAAGATTGCATTGCTATTCACGTGTTAAAGGTCAAAGAGTTGCAAAAAGGTCAGTTTTGTAGGTTATGAACATCTGTAGCAGTTATGATCAAAATGCATGCAGTGTCTAAAGCTCTCCTTATGGTTAAGTAACAAGAACGAACTATGGTAATGATGTAATACGCAACTTATAGCGCCCATCGACACCAACTTAGCACGTGAATCAGTGTCTGGTGCTATAGATACATCGCAGCATACAAATAAGACCTCACTATTTACATAGCCCATTAAGCCTTGTCCAGCCTCAGATGAGGGGAGATGGTACGCTATGTTTGTTAACATGACCTAGAAACTTAGCTAGAAGTCTAAGAAGGCCTTCAGACGACAATGTTTTGTTTGTCTTAAGGTCATTAGAGGTGTCACCTAAAGAGCCTGCTTCCCACCTCCTCCTCTTCCCACCTCTGTGAAGCTGTACTACAATGAAATGCCAGATGAGCAGCGAGATGGAAACCACCTCACCAAAGGTCAGGATTTAGAGAACAGAGGAGGAACTCACACAAGTTCTTATGGCAAGAAGATGAAAAAAACATATTTCTAATTTCTTTCAGAGCTGCTTCATCTTGGCAATGAACAGCAGAGATGAGAGTCAGGTTCCTGCTATTCCCAGCAGCCACCCAGTTACTCACAGACAGCTCAAAAGCCACAGACAGGAGACAGAAATGGATGCGGTTTCAGCCTCTTTTTCCATTTTACATGATCTCAGCTCCATTTTCCCCCCTCCTCCATTTCTGCCGGTGGAAGCACTGATGGTGGGGACACACTAAACCCTGCTTCGGCGAAGCCGAGCTCTGGCTGAGGTCGCTCCCAGCTGGAACAAGCGATCCTGGAATGCCAGATGCAAGTCCGAGGAAAATAAAAGCAGCACTCCTGCTCCTTGCTCTGCCACAGACTTCTTGTGGGACCTTGGGCATGTCACTTAGGGGAACAACGTGGCAAAGTCAGGTTAGGTGTGTGCTAAAAGGGGGTTTGGGGTTTTTTTTTTTTGAAGCCATGATTTTGCACAAACTCTCCAGTCTTTCAATGCACTTTCAGCTGGAAATTTCACCCTGCAAAAATCACTCTATATCGAAGTTGGGAAATTCCCAGTCAGTTCTGATTAACTTGATAATTCCAATACGACGGGGTGTGGCTGCATGTACTTCAGTTTAGGCAAAAGCAGATGTCCTTCCACATCAAACACGGTGTCCTCTGAGATACACAGAAATTCCCCCTGCCCTTTTCCAGCTTCCTTCATGGTGCTTTGGATCCCAAGACCTCAGGCCAGCTGTGGATGACAAGTCCTAACCCCACTGCCAGGTCCTTGCACAACACGAAAGGGAGGGAACTCTACCAGTAGGAATTCAGCTAAAAACCTTAGCCTGCAGAGAAAAAAGAGAAAAAAAGAGAAAGATCTGCCTAAGGGAAAAGCATCTGGTGTGGTAGCAGGGTGGAAAGCACAATTCTTCAAACTGCCACCGCATATTTTTCACTGCAAGTCAGTGCAAAGCGAAACACGTATCCCAGGAAGCAAGAGGCCAGAACCCCAGTCAGAAACATTTTCACAAGATATCATCAGAAATCCATAGTCTCGGCATACCAGAAGCGCATTCCTTCCCACTTCAGAGTAAGGCATTGCCTGTCGTATAGGAAAGAGTAAGCTGAATAAAGCCAGCTTGACTCGTGTATGGGCCAGGATTTCAAGAGACGGATCAGAACTAGTAGGAGCTACACGAGAGCCCTGTAGCTAAACCCCACATTTTGAGCACATCAGCCTAGGCTCTTCAGAAACATCTACATGAAGGTGTTCAACTATTCAGCCAGTATTTTGTCCCATGTTGCGACGACAGCATGAGCTGTTCCCAACACTGGAATACCTCCACAGTTATTAGCAGCTAATAATCCAAGCATTTCTGGGATTATCATCAGAGTATCTGAGGGTCTTTCAAGAGTTCAGAAGTATTTAAAAGTTTGGTTTGCTTTAGCTTTGGAAAGTCCAAACTGGAAATCTGTGTGGCTTGATCCTGGACACTTCTTGTAGGGAGACATGGTGCTGGGCTCTCCAAAGAGGAATCTCCAAAGAGGCAGCCCCCTTGTAGTGCCCAGGGAGAGGCAAGAGCTCCAGGGGGTGGGAGGAGAGGTGCTGGTTGCTTTCCTTGCCCATCAGTCTTGCCACCTTTTTTTGCACAGTAGCCTAGTTTCAGAGGTGGAGTTGTGTTGGGGATCTTTCAGACTGGGGAACAAAAGGCAAGTGGCCCACGTTACCCGTTCCCTCGGACAAGTGTTTCAACACAAGTCCTTACAAGGGAAGAGCGAGTGCACATCACGTCCTGCAGCCCCATGGCCAATGCATGGAGCCACAGCTGGATTTACAAGGAGGTCTCATCTTATTCTGGGGAAGATGAGCCTTCAAACTAAGACATGCAGGTACCTGATTTCTCTGTCCTGATCATCCTCAGACAGTAGATAGACTACAGGTTGTTGAGACCAATGCAGATGTAGAACCTTAAACCACCCTAAAGACTCCAAGATCAACCAGGTTGAGGAGAGGTACCCACGGCATCAGCTGGGAGGTGAGTAGGGAGGCCTGGGCAGTTTCCAGCTTTGGACTTTGGACCCTCATTTCCTGAAGCTGTCTCTAGAGAGGACCTGTGCTGAATCACGGTGTCTTGCAGGGAGTACACTGAAGTCACTACTTCAGTGGTGGTTTCATCTGAAATGCTTGCCGGCGCTGCTAGAGAATAAAACAGCTCAATGGTTACCTGCCACCTGGCCCAGCTCCAAAGGGGTACAAGTCATCGGCTGCCATGGGATGGAAAATGAGGGTCCTCCGTTGAAGCCTTGTCCTTTTTCACCTTCTGGCAGAACTAGAGCTGAGCACCAAAGCCATTCATAACACTTGTCTCCATTCCAGGTATCGTTCTAGAGCTCACGCACATCTGGAAAAGAAAAAAAAAAAAAAAAAA
>VYZM01004627.1:195740-215042 GCA_013398915.1 Dromas ardeola | reverse complement strand
AAAAAAAAAAAACAAAAAACAAACAAGAAACATACTGCATTGAACAAGATGCCTTCGACCTGAGTCACCGAGTGGGACGCAGAGTTAAAAACAGTCATTTGGAGACAAGGTGAAAGGCGTTATGCCAAGGAATTGTGCAATGAACAAAACAAACCAAAACCAAAAAAATTACACCCACCGGGGAAGCTGCCTGACTCAAGGAACGCCACAAATCAGAACCGGCCACGATAGCTCAGCTATCTCTCAACATCCCCGTAACCTGCAGAGCCAAGACATACAAGCATGCTGGGATCTCCTGGAAGAAATTTCAAGGCTCAGCGGTGAATATAAATCATGTCTTAACGCACTTACACTTAAAGGTCTCCAAAGCAGTTCACGGTATTGCAGCACAGCCCTCTCCTGTTAGCTTTCCAGTGGAATACGTGAGTATCGGCGGCTTGGAAATGTAATCACAGTGCATCCCTTCATCACCATGAGGGTCTTTAAAAGGTAGCCATCAGCCTGGATCGGAAGGTGAAAAGTCAGCTTGCCATCACTTGTAGAGACGGCGTTTCTATGAGCTGCTGTTGGGCTACCAGCCCAGGCTGTGCTTAGCAATAGACCACAGCTATGGGCTACTTTCTACCTATAAAAAACCCCAACCTGTTGCATTTTTGGGTTTGTTTTTTTTTCACACGTTAGTCTTAAAAAACATAGTTCTTCACTTCAGGGCAAATGAAAGGTATTGAATCAAAAGCATTTTAAACTTTTCTCCCAAGAGTCCCCCAAAAGCCTTCAATAGTGTCAACAGAAATAGCTTTTGATTTTTTTTTTTTTTACTTTTTTTTCCATTAGTCCAGCTAAACAACAAACACTTCAACTATCAACTGCAACTTTTCTTTAATTCACATTTCTTTTTTGGCAAAGCTGCATGGTCCTCAAGCAGGTGTCCTTACCAACTAACACAGGGACATATTGCCACGCTCTCCAGCTCAGCAGACTTTGAATCCTTGATATTAATAAGATTTGTCAGACACTATTTGCTTTTGTTAGGTATTTCTCTCATGCCTAGGGGACTCTTATTTGTCCTCTGACTCTGGCAGAACAAGTCCTACTGCCCGTAGATTTATATGGAGGTACACCAAGTTCTCTTTCCACGGAGGGCTCCAGTACATAGGACTGTATAATCAATTCCACATCAAGATTTGTGAAAAAAAAAAAAAAACAAAAACAAAAACAAAAACTATTATTTCACAGAGCCTTCCACAGAAGGATTTTTAAACTGCTTCCAAGTTGTTATTTAAAAAAAAAAAAAGAAAAAAAGAAAAAATAATTTATGCAAATAATGAAGTGTTAACAGCTCTTGTGATATTTGGTGCTTTTCCCAAAGCCACAGCTCGCAGTGGTTAACACGAGAACCCAAGTGATTATGTGTGCCCCTGAGCCTCGCGTTTGCAAAAAAGAACATTTCAACAGTCCCAGAAACAGGTTAAACAAAACCTTTACAAGGAATCACACAGGTATCGGTGAGCTTGCCTTGGAATGAGAGGAATCTGCTGGATGGGGTCTCTGGAGCCTATTCTAGGACTATTTTCTCCAACCCTTTTTAAGTCTGTGTTTCCGAGAGTTAAAACCTCACTGGTTTTAGCCAAAATCCCATTTTATTTAAGGCATGAAGGGAACAATATTTATCATCCAAACAAAGGAGTTAATTCTCTTTCTTCCCCGCTCCCATTTTTGTCTTCTGCCTGTAGACACGAGCATCCCTTCCCCGTGCTAATTAATAGACGGATAAAGGCTCGCCTTGAGGTTGAGAGTTTTATAGAAAAATTAATTACAGATCCTGACTTTACAATTACCAATCGAGGTGCTCACATTATCTGCCACAAGACCCCTCCAGGCTTTACCTGGCTAGAAAGAAGCTTGCAACATGCTGAGAGATGACTTTGAAGGCTAGATTGAAAGCTAATCTCTAGAGAAGGTCCAAGAGCATACAAAGGGCCACGAAAGACCTCCATAATGATGACCCATGGCTGGGACACATCAAAAGGTCAGAAGGAGACAGAAACAATAATAGGTCAGATACATCATACCGTACTTGCCAAAATTTAAGAGTATGGAGACTAAGACCATAAGAAGATAACGAATCTACTGCACTGACAACGTGACATTCAGCATCTGCTGAGGGTACTGAGTAGCTGTAAGTCTATTAGACGGGCTGAGACTGAGAGTGATTGGAAGAAGATGCAAGATCACAGCAGAGAGGAAAGCTCTCCTTACACAAGGCATGTGAAAACGTCAATATGCAAACTGTGTTGCATGTTCTCAGCTCAGCCTTTGGACCCAGCAATACGGAGTGGCTTAAGAAGATCAAGACCACTTGCGTACTTACATCTCCGACCTGCAAACGCTTACATACACGCTTTGGTATTTGCTGAGTTGGTGCCTCACGCTCCCTATTCCATAAATCCTCTTCCCTTTCAGGCTCAAGTGATGGAAAACGCTCTCTGAGCACACAAAATACTCACTGAAGTAATAAGGGGAACTTCAGCTCGAGAAGCACAGCAGAAAGTCACAGTCTGGAGAATACAAAGGACCCCTCATTTATAAAACCAAACTTCTAATAACCAGGAGACTGAGACAGAAATGTCATATTGGCACTGTGCAGCCGGGGTTACGTGGACGGATCTGCATTGGTTTTACCAGCCCCCTGGGAGCTCGCACTGCTGGTTTCCTTGCACCACGCGTACAGCCCATGACACATGTGGGGTCCATTCTCTGTAGGCAGCTTTTGGGCACACACATAACTTAGAAAGCAGCTTAAAGTCAACACCTTACCTATACAGGTTTATACAGCAGGGCAAACACTGCAGTTCATAACCTGGTACTAATTGTCCCCCATGCCCAAGGCGTTCAGAGCAATTGGGAGCACATCTCCCAGCTTTAAGAGGAACCATTCATTAAGGATGAGTTGGTCCATTGTAGAAAGAGCTGCATTTCTCAATGTATGCAAGGCTTTGCCAGCCAATTCTATAAATCAACTTGTTGGAAAAAATTACCAGGGAAAAAAAAAGCAATTAAGTGTCATGTCAGCAACATATCAATGCAAATGGGAATTCCTCACACCATTTACTCCCGAGGCATTTTTACAGTCCTTATTAAAGGCACTGTTTTGCTGCGGATAAATCCTTTAAAATTGTCTTTCAAAAACCCTATAAGATTAAAAAAAAAAAAAGAAAAAGAAAAAGTTCCCGAGTGACTGTCACAGGGAAACAAAGCAAGAAAAGAAGAGGAAACAGCGAGTTGTGGACCACCGTTGGTGGGCACTTGAATAGGAGCCCTGTGCTTGACACCACCGCGCCTTTGAACAAAACCGAAGTCAAACAGCTATTTGTCAAGGGGTACAAATGCACGCAAGTGGTGAGAACCTGGCCCTGCTGTAAAAACGTGTCAGGGACTTTTCTGTAGGGCTGTGCCGAGCCCCCTGATGGATCGTTGTACGCGGAGGACAGCATTGTGAGCAGCAATAATAAGACATCTGGTCCGTTCTCTTTCTGAAAGAATATTTTGGCTCGGCTGAAACCACGTGAGCCGCTCCTTGTACAATGCCCAGACGCAGTGTCTCGTCGCCACTGATCCGCAGTGCCGGGACCGTCCTCCCCTGCACCCAGCAGCATCCCTCCAATCTCAGCTCCACTAGCCTGGCTCCATGACACACAGCCGGTATCCGGCGTGCCCTTCGCATCCCTCTGTCTAGACGGCTATGAACGCACCGCCGTTGCATCATCCACCGCAGCCTCCATCACCCCACCGCATCCCTTCTTGTAGGTCTTGCCCATTCCCCTTGCGTGGCCGCACAACGATGAGCTGGAAGAAGAGCTAGGCATCAGTACCAGATATTTCCATCCACAGACTTTCCCCAGCAAAGGGCACAACCTCCGAACAAGAAGGATTTCTCAGGCACGATGCTCAGGACACCACGTCCAAGATGACACACACACACACACACACACACAACCCTAATGCAGCACAGCCCCTCTGCGTTAAACACGCCTCGCGGGCACAGGACCACAGCGCAGCATCCTCTTCCCAACCGGAGAGGGAAGGATGCGCAGCAGGACGTGAGGATTTTAGCAAGCTGCCAGCGCAAACCCGCTCCCCATCCACAGGTAAACCAGCAGCTCCTGGGAAGCCATCCGCTTTCCTTCCCATGCGTGGGCAGGACCCAAGGCAGCCAGCTCAAAGGCACAGCCCCAGGGAAGCAGGCATAAATTATAAATCCTAATTTATGTAAGAAGTACAAAGTTTCGATAGAGAGTTTCAGTTCTGAGCACGTTTCACTAAAAAAAAAAAAAAACACCTGGAAAAAATAGGGACTTAACGCACTTCAGCAAACCTCTCGTGACACCTTGCACCCTACGAGTGACGAGGGGAGCTGGGAGCTGCCTGGGGATGGACGCGAAACACAAAGACAATAAGGGAGACAGAAGCAAAGAAACTAACAGCAATGCGGAGGAAGTAAAAAGAAGGATGCCTCTGTGCTTCAGATATTTCAAAACAGAGGCCCCACTTTCCAAATAACGTTTCACTGGGGGAGGGAGGGGGAGGAGAGGGGAGGCTGGTTTTCATTTAATTTTCACTTTGAAAACACCATTTTTCCCCACACCCACTGAAGTGCAAATTTCCACCGAAGCCATTTAAAAAGAGAGCATGCCTCGGAGCCGAAGTTTTCAAAAACCACATGTGTTCGAATTTATAAAGCCGTGGTTGAGAAAGCCCCCAGAAGCCCCTGGCTGAAGGAGCCGTGAGCAGTGTTTCCCAAGCACGGCATCCGAAAACAGGGGGCACCAGCACCCAGGACCCACCGGCTGAGAAAAGGGCTGTGGAAATGACACAGAGACCAATTTCTTCTGCTCCAGCCTTTGGCACGGACCACGCCAGTGCTGGGAAGAGAGATAAGGAGCGACGGTGGTGGCTGGGTGTGCGGAGGGGTGATAAATGGGGTGCTTGGTCATGCAGCCCCCGCGCTCCCGGCACTGACCACAGACACCTCCACAGCTGCTGGCTCGTCTGGAGAACACAAGCCTGCCCGTCTTTTCATCCTTTTGTAAGGAGCTGAGCAGCTCAGGCAGCCGCGGGCAGGACGTGGGTTTAATATTAAAGGGAAGATGGACGTCACTCATTGCTGCGCCTTTCCAGCTCTGCCACGGCCATGCCGGTGCCCGGCTCAGCACCCGGGGAGAAGGCAGATGGCTTTGCACAAATGGCTCACGGGGTCCAAATTCGTTGGCGGCAGCCTCCCCCCTGCCCGGCTGGCAGTTGGCACCGGTAGCGCGATGCGCCCCGAGATGCTGCGCGCACAGAGACCCCTCGCCTCGCAGCTGCGAGGGGCCGGGAGGGGAAGGACATGGCAGCTGATGGCAGGGATGCCCGGGGGAAGCAGGTGCCCCCTTCCCGACGGCTGGGTGGGAACGCTGGCACCCAGCGCCAACGGTGCCTCTGCAGAGACACGACCCGCTGGCTGGGCGCCCGTCAGCAGCGTCTGGTGCCCTGACAAAGGAGTCATGCATGCCCGGCAGCTGAGGGAGCTCAGCCCCGGTGCACCCCACGAGGCTCCTTCTCCCTCTGAGAAAAGCTAACAGGAGGGACACAAACCATCGCACCCGCATGAGGACCATAGAATCACAGAATGGTTTGGGTTGGAAGAGACCTCAAAGATCACCCAGTCCCACCCCCTGCCCTGGGCAGGGACACCTCCCACCAGCCCAGGTTGCTCCAAGCCCCGTCCAGCCTGGCCTTGAACCCCTCCAGGGATGGGGCAGCCACAACCTCCCTGGACAACCTGGGCCAGGGGCTCACCACCCTCATAGTGAAGAATTTCTTCCTAATATCCAATCCAAATCTCCCCTCCTTCAGTTTGAAACCGTTATCCCTCATCCTATCACTCCACTCCCTGACCAAGAGTCCCTCCCCATCTCTCCTGTAGGCCCCCTTCAGGGACTGGGAGGCCGCTATAAGGTCTCCCCGGAGCCTTCTCTTCTCCAGGCGGAACACCCCCAGCTCTCTCAGCCTGTCCTCGCAGCAGAGGGGCTCCAGCCCTCTCATCATCTTCGTGGCCCTCCGCTGGACCCGTTCCAACAGGTCAGTGTCACCTTCCTAAAAAGCCCTTTGCTGCAAAGCGCATCGCTCAAGTTGGCTGCTCCTACGGGATTTCTTCTTTGGGGGCTTCTCTCCCCCCAGCCACGTGCACCAGCCCCCCTTGCAGCCACGTGGCCAGAGCTCGAGGTCTGCGATATTTTTCATCCCCGGCTCTGCCTCTTCCCAGCGGGCTCTGGCAACGGACCTGGCTGGCTCCCTGACACCCCAGATCTGCTCCCGGAGGAGACATGCCGGGCACCAAGCTGTCCCCTGCCACTGCATGGTCCTCCCCTATGACCTGTGCCCCCTCCTTTCTGAAGACTCTCCCACTCTGTATGCAACGGGACAAGGACAAGCAGACCCTCCCAACTCCCACCAACCCCACCGCAGCTCACCTTCTGGCTCAACAGCATTCCCATCATCAGCTCTGGAGACCACTGTCCCAGAGTCCTCCCAGCCTGTAAAAGCATGTATTTGGGGTAACGTGGCCACCAGACCTCAACTAGGTGGCATTAGAGCTCAGTAGCTGGTCAACACACTGCTCCTTTTCTGGAAATTTTAAGGTCCGCGGGTTTTGCAGTGCGCAAAGGAGCCCTTTGACCTTCAGTTGAATGTATCTAACCAAGCCTACAGAGCAAACACACAATGGTCTTTCAAGGCATCCAGAATGGCTCATAACTTTCTGCTAGAAAGACCTGAAGAGGACAGTAATGCGTCCCAGTCCACTCTGCTGAGGATTTCCAAAAGCCTGGTAAATACAACACTGTTAATTTTTCAGAGTTGAATAAAGGTAAAGGGTCTGAGGCACTTCTGGTGAACAGCTACCAAGGAGAGACGTGCCACTGCCTTTCTACTTGCTTTCTTTCACCATGGAAGCATCTCATTGCCATCCTTTCAGCGCCAGCCACCTCCAGCACCAAGCTGCATGTGGAGAAGGGGGACAGTGTGGCCAGCAGGAGCAGGACAGAGATCATCCCCCTGTACTGGGCACTGGGGAGGCCCCACCTCGAGGGCTGTGTCCAGTTTTGGGCCCCTCACCACAAAGAAGACACCGAGGTGCTGGAGCGAGTCCAGAGAAGGGCAACGGAGCTGGTGAGGGGTCTGGAGCACAAGCCTTGTGAGGAGCGGCTGAGGGAGCTGGGGGGGTCCAGCCTAGAGAAAAGGGGGCTGAGGGGAGACCTTCTCGCTCTCTGCAACGCCTGAAAGGAGGGGGGAGCCAGGGGGGGGTCGGTCTCTTCTCCCAAGGAACAGGCAATGGGACAAGAGGAAACAGCCTCAAGTTGCGCCAGGGGAGGTTTAGGATGGATATTAGGAAAATTTTTACACCGAAAGGGTCATTAAGCCTTGGACCAGGCTGCCCAGGGAAGGGGTTGAGGCACCATCCCTGGAGGTATTTAAAAGCCGGGCAGACACAGTGCTTAGAGATATGGGTTAGTGATGGGTTTTGTCAGAGTTGGGTCGATGGTTGGACTCGATGATCTGAAAGGCCCCTTCCAACCTGGGCAAGTCTGTGATTCTGTGACATTACAGCCCTCCCTCCCAAGGGAGCAGAGGCAGAAAGCTAAGGTGGAGGCTAGCACAGGATCCTAACTTCTGGTGAGAGGCACTCCCCGGGCTTTGGATGTTATTCAATTCACTGCTATTTCTCTTCCAGAAGAATGAATGGGGGCCAGAGAACAGGCTCACACACTGATTGCCTGCACCATTCAATTCCTAATGCTCCCCAGTTCAGTTCAGACCACTAACCCCCCTTCTTTGCAAGTACGTGTAGAGCCTATTAATCCATTTTTCTGAATTATGTGACTCCCACATCACACTCAGATTTCCCTGTGCCCACTCTTTCCTTCTCAGCATCACCCACTGCCTCTGGTCTCCCCCTTTGCTCTTCACCAGGTGCCAAGAAGGGCCTGCAAAGCGCTTTAAGGGGTTTTTATTGCACAAAGCTCCCTGCAGCCGCTGCGCAGCAAGCTCAACGTGCTGGGCTGAGCAGTCTCCCATTTCCCTAACCCATGCCCTTGAAACCAGATGGCAAGCCAAAGTTTTCTCTGACAAGCAAAGGAATCAGAACTGACATGACTGGAAAAACCAAGCTCAATTCCTCTTGGCAGGATATTAATTTAGAAATCTCTGGTGTCATCGCCCCAGTTCACAATGAATTTGGATCCAAGCTCTCCTAGTGCCAGACAACACAGAGGTTTGACAGAGAAGGTAATTGGAGGAAATGGCTTTGTAATCTTGCTATTGTGCTGGCAAGACCCAGCACTCCTAAAGAACTAGGTTTGCTTCCTGGCACGGCTGATTCATCACCCTTTATTTGTCCCCAGTGCCTCTTCACTTTGCCTAGCAGGGACCGCACAGACCCTTCAAAGCAGCATCAGGGGTCTGCTGGGCATCCAGGCTTTCTCCCAGCCTGGTGAGCGACAGCAATGGGGTGAGGAGCCCTGCAGGGTCAACGACTCCAAGTGTTTCAGGGGCAGGGTGAAGAGCAGGCTGGAGCAAGTCTCATGGCCTGCACACCCCTTGGGGAACACGCACACCAAGCAGATGGAGCCAAGCTCCGCCAGCGGTGTGGGCTTGTGCCACGCCAGTGGCAGCAACTAGAATGGGGGACGTTCAGGTGGGAGCAATCCCACCCAGAGAGTCCCACGGCCTCTGTCCACTCCACATCAATAAGCAGGAGGGTGGGAAAACCCTGAACTGCAGCAGAGTTTGGACCAAAGCTTGTAATCGCATCCTTAGTGACATCCCAAAGTGGCACATACCCCAGAAAAAAAGAGAGTGCCTTCTGTGGGGTTACCTGCCAGATACAGGTCCCAGTCGTTGGATCATCCATTCTTATCCTTCTTCTGAAAAATGTACCGTAGACACAGGCCGCACTAGGAGAAAAAAAAAAAAAAAAATAAGCATTGGAGGACAAAAGAGTCTGCCCTGATTCCGCCAGAAAAGAGAGGAAAAAGAAAAGGGGGAAGCAGGGTGGAGAGGTTCCAAAATGCATCCTGTGCTGAGCAGCACTCGCCTAGAAATGCTCATGTATGCAGATCCCAGATCATCATACGCAGCACATTTCCACTCTAATAACAACAACCATTTTGTTGACCTGTGTGTTCATGCCGGTCCACTAATCACTGTGTTTTTCTAACTGCCAGTATCTAGACTGGACGGTGAGCTGCTCTGGATGGACGTCAAACCAGCACCTCTGAGATCTGATCATCTGGGGGCTGGGGCAGCGTGAAACCCTGTACCTGCTAGCTCTGCAGATCCCACCCATGGCCTGAAGTCCCCTTCGGGAGCCCTATTAAAATGAGCTCTTGCCCTTCAGAAGGTTCCTCTCTATTTAAATAAACAACTGGGAGGATGGAGCATAGCAGCAGCCTAACATACCCTGGTATCTGAATATATCTTTTAGCTCCATGACCTGATTCCCCGATGAAGCCAGCACCAGCACACCGAGCGCATACAGAGCCAGGGATTTTATGGAGGAGGAGGGGAAGAGCTCATTTATTTTTCTTCATCTGCTAGCAAAAAAAATATTAGGATAGTAAACAGCTAGCAATCACACAGGAATGCCTGGGAGAGCTCTTACCTACTGGCACGCAGATCTCTCATCTGGAATTCATTAATTCGTGTTCACTATTGATGATATTGAACTACAGAGGTGGTTGGGGAAGGACACATTCAAAAGAGACGTGAAGAGACTGCTCTCCACTGCCAGTGTCACCTCGGGAAATAACGTAACCGAACCAGCAGACTAATGTTTCAGAAGAAGAAATGCCATTTTCAGCAGCACCAGCACCACCTGGAAATCCAGCGTTATCAAACAGATACAGCTCCCACCATCCTGGAAGGCAGGACACTTCTGCCTCCTGTGTGCAAATTCATTAGTGTTATCAGAAATAGAAGGCACGTCTGTTATACCTCTAGTCACAAAGGTCCAAATGTATCCGTGGGATCAACCAAGATGAGCTAGTGATGCCGTGTCGGGTTCTGCTGCTGGTAATGGCCCATCACACCTGGCGTTACCACTGAAAACCTTAAATGGGATGAATCCTGCGGGTTTCTCAACCTCCTGGAGGAAAGACTGCACAGAAGAATGGCGTATTTGCCCAGTGGGTTTTATTCCGCATCCCGTTTTGCCTCTAATTCCCTCAGAAAGCCTTCCTAGCGCAGAGGGTCGCCTGCATCTTGTTTAATTACACTCCGTTACTTAAACCGCGAGAGAAAACCTGCTTTGGCTATAATCATCTTGAGCTCTGAAGAAATCCCATCACCTGGTGGAAATTAGGTAGCCCTGATTTGTATATTCCCCTTAAGCGCCATCTTACCCGCCTTGCAATGAGTCATACGTAGGTATTTACCGTCATTCACTCAGCTTATCCTGACCGTGGTTCCTCCGGGGTCTGACAAGCAGAAGATACGCTGCCTGCCTCTTATTTTGGGGGTGTTAAGTGGAAGGTGCGGCAGGGAAGCAGGTGCCTCCGGGGAGCCCCGCACGAATCTCCACCACCGTTTTCTCCAGGCAGCTCCAGGGCCGAGACTCGCGCCCAGCGCTGCTCCGGGAAGGGACCACACAGACTCAGGTTGAAGGGAAAAAAAAAAAAAAAACAAAACCAAAACCACGACGATCGTGGAAGTCTCAAGGCAAGTAAATTACTGTTAATTGTGAGATATTTGATTGCAAGAAGCACCAGATGGCCAGCCATCTGGTTTTTATTATAAAATTAAACAAGATTAACCCAAACAGGATTTCCTCAGCATTCTTCTCTGACTGGCTCACAAATACATCTTTAACACCTATGCTGCAGATACAGCACAATCAGAAGCTCTTCCTGCCTTTCCCTAATCTACTTGGGCTAAATGCTCTGCTGATTAATGCCCTTGCACATAAAGATTTCCAGGGGATGGATTAATTAAGAGATGAGAGAACTCAAAAAGTTCAAACAGAAGTGAAGTAACCCCAGCAGAACGCCTCCCTTTTACTCTGCTACAACGCCAAACTTGGGTTCGAAGGGCGCGAGCCTACAGGCAGGAGAGGATGTTGCCAAGGGCAATGAGTTGCCAGAGGCAACCACAGCTGGGGTACCAACCTCTCCTGCCACCTGGTCCGTGCTGGGATGGAAAGGGATAGAATAGCAAAAGATGGGGAGAGCGGCCAGAGCCCCCGTCCTCCGTTCATCTCCTCTCCAAGGTAGCAAGACCCTCCGACCTCCCGACATTCTTCTCCCCAGCTTGGTCCCCCCTCCATCACCATCCCTACAGCAGGAACGGCAAAACCTCTCTCCCTAAGACTAGTTCAATCCTGTGAGGCGCCACTGGCGGCTCAGTGCACCAACTTGTCCCACCAAAGCGAAGCGCCGGACAGCGAGGTGGCAGCACCCTCCCGGCTGGCAAGGGAGCGCTGACATGTCAATTTAAGGACGTGGCTCGGGTGCTACATACACAGCATCACGTCGCTGCTCAAAAAACATCTCTCACTGCAGTGCCTTTACAAGCTCAGGCATTTTCTTTGCCTTTCTACACGTATGCCTACAAACTGCAGGAATTCCCTCCTTGCCCCAGCATCCTCTGCATCACCAAAACACCGCTCCCGCCTTTGTCCCAGGAAGGGCAGCATTGCAGAAGCTAATTTTTGCTTTGCATGGTTAGTGACAACGATGTTTTTTGCAGGCTTTGGCCACTCTTTGCGCCAAGATCTACGAATACAGAGATCAAGCCCTGCAGGAGTCATCTCAGAGACGTTTCGCCTAGCAAGTCAGCCTTGCAGGACCCGCTAACCCAGCAAGTTTTCAGCCCTCAGGTACCAAACCTGCTCTGGGAGTTCAGCTGCCTCTCACGCTCTCCCTGGAAGCTGGGCTGCCACCAAAAAGGCCTTTCCGAGCCCACCCCGTTACCCCATGCGCACAAACGGTAGTACGTGATGGGATGGGATCTCGCAGCCGAAGCCAGCCCAGCCTCTGCCCCTCCACAAGCTTTTCTCATGCAGATTACGCGCCTCTTCATTTGTGAAAGCTAATCAGTGGTGAATTGAACATAAAGGGTGTTCCCCTTGCATCATTCCCCAGCCTAAATCCCCAAGACGTGGTGCATCCAGAAACTACCAATAATACCCCACTCCCACCCTCCCATCTTATCACATACAGGCAGACAATCCGTTGGGAGAGTTTAATTGCCCATCAGCCGACAGACAACAGGCCAGGGCTCTCGCTCATGTAAACATGATTAATTTTTTTTGTTTAGCTTCAAATATCTTCACTTTCAGGGCTACCCTGGAGAGAAAAATACCATGGGCATCTTTCTGGGACAGCAGCCAGCCGGCTCACTGCACCCCAGGCTGTTTTCCCCCCCATCGCTGCTACCGGCAGCTGGGAAACGCCTGATTCCAGCTTGCACCCCTTCGCAGGGTGACGTGGCTCCTCAAGGGATGCATCCCACGGCCGCTGCCCCTTTGGCATCTTCTCCGAAGGCCAAAGGAGAAAAGTACAGCTGGGCTTTGCCTGGCTACTCAACCGCGATCCAGAGGCAAGCTTCCTGCTGGGCAAGCTCATGGTTTGCATCTGGACTCAGCTCTGGCCAAATACAGCAGACCTGGAAACACAGTCTGACTCACACCCCGTCCACCTCTGACCTTGCCTTTGACTGATTCACGGTCATTTTGCACGCAAAGACACACGTGTGCTGCAGGATCACTGCGGTTTGGGATGGAGTCCCTAATAAACAACAGTTTGACTCTACAATACCAAGGAAAATGAACCGAAAAGGCAGATGGTGACAGAGCTGATCTTCCCACCTGCAAACACTGGGTGGCCTGGCTCAGTAGCCATTAGAAAAGAGGGCAGAGAGAGGGGAACCACCCCCTCCTTCCCAAACTGCAGGTCCCAAGGCTGGAGGTGGCCCAGCAGTCCAAGCTGCCCATCATCTGTTAGCCTTGGGTGCTCCTTCCCCGACAGCCACACCAGTTCCTCTTGCCAGAAACACAGACTGCCTCCTGGGCTGCTGCAGGTCCTGCTGCCTGAATGAAGCCAACTCCATCCTTCTAGTGGGCATCCCCGGTGTCTTTAGGATGATGGACTGCCCCAGGCACACCCCAGTGTGATTATCCCGTCCAGATTTTTATGTGTTCTGGAAACCACATAACTTCTATTTTGTGATATGGTTTGTCTTTAAAAAAAAAAAAAAAAAGTCTCAAACACGATAAAAGCATGAACTATAAACCGATCATGTTTCCAGCCAGTTCACTGCTTCTTTTCATCCTACTGGAAGCCACCAAAATGGAGATCAAGTTGCCCTCAACAACAGGCCATCCATCGTTCAGGCCAAAGCCCTCGGGCTTGCACAAACACACACATAAGGACAGTTCTGTCCCCTATCCCTGGGTGCAGAGGGAGATATTGGTGAGATAAAATATGGTTCATGCACAGGCATATCCAGGGAATTAACTTGAAATCTCTAATATGTCTTCTCTCCTTTTTCCCCACACCTTTTCCACAAGAGAGAGCCAGGCTCGCCTTAACGTGGAGGAAATTATTTGGTTTTCCACGGTCTTATTCTCAGAAAGGACCGTTTCACCCTGAGCTGGTATTTCTCCAGGAGAATTTGGTCCAAGGCAGACATCTCAGGTGGAAAACTCCAGTCCCAATAGGCAAAGGCTGACAAAGGCACATGCAACCGAGAAGAGCATCCTATCATAAACCAGAGCAACGAATTACTATATAAGCAGTGATATATTACCTACTTACAAAGCATAGATTAAAAAGCCAGCTTTTACATGAAGGGAACAGATGCTCTGAGAAAAGCCCTGTGCAAAATGTTTCCTCTGCCAAAAGAGTAAAAGGAAACCCACTTTAGCTGAAGAATCAGCTTTTAAAGGCAATCCCTAGTAAATGAGGTACAAAACTGAATTCAGAGCATCTCCACTACTTTCTTGTCTTCCCAGCAGAGCATCCGCTGGGCTGAGCTTTTGCTGACAATCACTCCTCCACAGCCAGCTGGGGAGATGCCCCAGGAGGTGGAAGCACACAAAAAAATTAAAAAAAATAAAAGCAGTTTTTTAAAAAAAAAAAGTGACAAGCTTTTTAAACATGATTTATCCATGCAGGGTACTTCTCTAGCTAACCAGATGCTTCCAAATATCTGGCACTAGGGAAAAACCTATAATTTTACCCCATGATATATTACTAACACGTATTAGACTTGCACAGAAACAACTGGCTGCTGTTGCAGCCGGGGAATAGAGGGGAAAAAACACATGGATTACACTATAAAACAAAAGAGATTTCAAATAGATATGGTATTATCTCAGAGGAGTTTTATAAAAAGCCAGTTCAGTCTGTCTAACGTGGATTGGAAGGAGGATGCGTGCAACCCTGGCTCTCGTGAGCTGCCAGGGGAATGCGCTTCCAGGGATGCTTTCCACCAACAGAAGAGACCTTCGTGTCTTTGCAAGCAATGCAGTACGGATGGGAAGCCCCTGCCCGAGCAGGGATCATCTACCGAGGGGCTTTCAGACAGAGGCACATAAGAATTGGACTCCACCAGATCACAGGTTGCTGCCAGTAACAGGCAGATAACTCCTGCAACTTCTCACAGAGTTTGATAGCGTGGGGACCACGGTGCGTGTCTTTTATCAGCTGGCTATACGTGATGCACAGATACCACTGGAAAAACCAGATATGCTTTTAGCCCGAAGAATGGCTTGTCTGTTTTTTCCCCCAAATCTACCGACTCATCTAACAAGAGAGATTGCTTCCTACGAACCTCGCCTCGGTTGTGGGAGCGCTGCAGGCAGCAAGACCATCAGAGCACCAGGGAGGGAGCCGGCTTGAAACGTGTGTCGCCCTTGTTCCCGCAGCGGATTGGCTACAAAACGGCTTTTACAAAGCATCGGCACTCGTGCGTATTTGTGAAGGGGCCCAGCGAAATGACCCTAAAGAGGATGCAACCTGCAAGGGTAAAGGAAGAAATGTGCAGAGGACTTGGTGGTCGCTACCAGCCCTGCTGTTAGGATTTGAGGTGGCAGGTCGTGCAGAGCTGCGCCAGCAGCACCCGAGATAGGACAGGGTCCTGCTCCCGGCCGGCCGGGTGCAAGGCAGAGATAAGGCCCCTGGGACCGATGGAAAAGCAGGACGCGAATCAGCCCCAGGTTTGCAGGAGGAGGTGAAGACGACCACACGAAGCAGAGGAAAAGCACAGTCAAGCCAATCCAGCAGAACACGCCTGGAGTTTTATCTATCCCGATGAACACAGCGCTGGTTATCAAGCAGATGCCGCTACTACAGAATAGCGCAAAACCCTGCCGCTTCCACACGGGCTCCCTGGCTCTCCCAAACCCCCCTCTCATCTTCACCCCTGCGAATGAACAACAAGAACAATGAAACAGAGAGACAAAAAACCTGGAACGACACCTCAGCTGACCCCAAATCAGAACCGAACGTGTTTCTGGTTAAATTAAGACGGCAGCTTAACTTACATCATACAGCAGGAAAAGGGCAAAAACCATCTCTCACCTGTGAACCACAGGTCCTGGAAATAGTCAGCAGCTTTGCTGTTCCCTCATCAGTTGTCTCCAACCTCCTTCTTCTACAAGGCACAGGACGATGTACATGAGGAAAGGCTGAGGGAATTGGGTCTGTTTAGTCTGGAAAAGAGACGGCTGAGGGGTGACCTTATTAATGCTTACAAATACTTAAAGGGTGGGTGTCAGGAGGATGGGGCCAGGCTCTTTTCAATGGTGCCCGGCGACAGGACAAGAGGTAATGGGTACAAACTTGACCATAGGAAGTTCCATCTCAACATGAGGAGGAACTTCTTTCCTGAGAGGGTGGCAGAGCCCTGGCACAGGCTGCCCAGAGAGGTGGTGGAGTCTCCGTCTCTGGAGACATTCCAAACCCCCCTGGACGCGTTCCTGTGCCACCTGCTCTGGGGGACCCTGCTCTGGCAGGGGGTGGGACTGGGTGATCTCCAGAGGTCCCTTCCAACCCTGTGATTCTATGATTCTATGATCAAGAACAACGACAAATTGCCAGGAGAAGGCTAGGTGTACAGAAACACTTACCCACCCAATGCAAGTAAATCCTATTTACTTCTCCCAAACTAGCCAGACCAGACTTTCCAGCCACATAAAGGGGTATAACCCACTGATGCTGACGGACCCTGGCAATTTATACCTGGAGATGCTCTTAACCCTTACACAAACAGCACCTGCGGCTGAATCCAGTTTGAAGAATGGGGTTTCAGCTTTAAAAGAGCAAATCTACCCAAGTAAAGTGTGAGACTTCTGCAAGTCTACAATATCAGAGGAGTCGCGGAGCTGAACCTGTCTCAGGTCTGGTTTTTGTTCTTTATTAATCATTTTCACGGGCCTTCGCACTTTTGGATTCCAGCCTGACTGGAAGCAGCAAACGCTGGAAACCTCGCAAAGCTTTCCAAGTGTGAACCCCCCCTCCCTGGAGAATGTTTAATGCGCTTCAGATTTGCATCCAGACTTTCAGGGGCTGAGCCAAGCAGCCATCCCTCTCAGACGCTCAGGATGTTCACCTGTCGGAGAGTTTCCAACCTGAAATTCAGGCTTTCATCCTGAAGCACCTTTTGCAGAAGCAGGACCAAGAGACGACGGGGTGCAAAGGAGTGATGGGGCTGACAGGCAGAGCTGAGATGGTGCCCAGAGAACAGCTCGTGACAGCGAGCCGTCGGGGCCGCTGATCCTTTTCTCGCTAAACACCCACTTTTCATCCTTTCCTAGGGATCTCCTAGGCTCCATCACCCTCATCCCATAACTAGATTGAACAAACAATATCTGGTGTTCGCCTCCACGGAAAGACGCAACTCTCAGGCGAGGTTTAGAAAGCCTCAAGTGATGCCAAAATCAAACGTGGCCGAGACGTTGAGAGCAAAGCTGCCTCTCAGCCAAGAGAGCTGGAGCGTGCAGAGGGAAGAGCCTCTCTCTCTCTCTCTTTGCTATTTTATTCTCCAGACTTACAATGAGGGCTATTCTCTCCTGGAAGGAGGAATCCAAAACACTCCAGCTCTCTATTGATTCACTGCAAAAGGGAAGGTATAGATTCTCCTCCGCCTGCCAACTTCCCATTAAAGCAGCCTCCTCGAGCCCATGATGAACCGGTCGAGCTGAACCAAGAGGAAGCAGCGGCCGGTGGCTCTCGGGAGCTTGCAGAATCGATGTTTCCAACCGACCGCCTCCCTCACTCCTTCGAACCCCTCAACCAAAAACACCGCATTCACCGGGCCAGATGGGACGGGAAATGAGAAGAAAAACTTTCTCTCCCTCGCCACTCTTCTTTATAAAGCTGCCACCCCTGCCGCCCACCAAAGCAACAGGGCAACCCTTGAAATTCAAGCCAGCCATTGGAACAAGTTGGCTGGGTTAGAGACAAGAGCTCCGGGCAACGTTTCCGAGGGCTCAGCATCCTCCGCACGGCGCAGGATTCCCGTACCTTCCATCCCACATTGGTTTTAGCGTGAGGCCACGCGGAAAAAGAGAGCCAGGAGGGAGCGTGGCGACGCCACAGAGGGCTCAGGGGCCGCTTCGTGGAGTCATGCCCTGCGTTCAGGTGGTGTGGTCTCAGACGTTTTACCAGTCCTTGATGAAAAGAGGCAAAAAAAGATTAAAGTGTCCTCCGGAGGAGGTTCGTACGGCTCTCATGGATAATCCCAAACTGAGCAAATCCACTTTGCCCCAGTTGTTACCCAGGACAGCGAGAGGCAGTGAGGGCATGATGGGGTGCCTGGAGGAAGGGAGATGCCAGCTCGCTGGTCGGGAGACCAGAAATCTGATTTTCCTTCCCTCTCACACCTTCCCGCTCTCTGGAAACAGCATCCCACAGACCTAAAGTGAAGCCTCCTGCAGCAGAGCCTGTTCGGGGAGCGCCCAGGGGATGCCTCAGTCCCAGCCGGGGACTCCCTGCCAACCTGCGCGCTAGCAGGTGCTGGGACCAACGGGACCCCCCCACCTCAAAGCCCACCTTACCCACCTTCAAGCCGGGTTGGGACGTGAGCTCCGGGGGTCACGCACTGCCTCCGGCTGTGTTTGCACAGCCCAGCTCCATGGGTTCACTCTCCTGGGACTCCCACAAGCCAAGTCCTAAATAATGAAGATATTCAAGTGTTGTGTGTTCGCTGGACTAAGACTCACAGTGTCGCCCCAATGGATACGGAGCCGATGGGAACAGACCCTGGCAAGCTGGTGGCGATGGAGCCGTAACCCTGAGACGCAGATAGAGCCACCCTGATGCACGATGACCGTGACTTTGCCTTATTGTGTATCCCCATTCCCTGCTGCAGAAGACATAAATGTGCCTGTAGGTGGCCCAGAAACACTGACTTATTAAAAAAAGAGAAAGGCGGAGGGGGAGGTGGAGGGGGGGGTGGAGAATGAATGCAGCGTCTGTCACCCTTTTGCAGAATTGTTATTTTTTTTCTATGTAGTTGGTGCTTGTTTTCCAAAGATTTACATTTTTGTGTGTGTCATTCGCTTTTCATGCATTTTTGAGACCTTGGAGCTTAGAAATTCAAAACACTTGTCAGTCACGTCAATCCTTCTGGACAAAACAGAGCCGCCACTTGGATGGGTAAAAAAAAAAAAGCCAACAAAACACAACAAACAAAACACACTTTTCTATCAAGCTGTGACTCGCTCACCCTACTCAATGCAAGCAAGACAATGTTTTAGAGAGAGCAAAAAAAGAAAGATCTGAGTTTTCATACTCGTTGGTGGAACTAAATTGATTAAGGTCATTTCCTAGGTAGGTTTGAAATCTTCTGCAACAATTTTTTGAAAAGAAAAAGAAAAGTGTCGTCCCCCCCCCAGCCCCCGCCCCCAGAAAAAAAAAGGGAAAAGTCACTACTGCAAAAACATTAAATCTGCTTGGGTAACTCAGAATATATGTTGGCAAGGCAACATATCTCAGCTTGAACAGTAAACCTGCTATGTCAGAGGCTCTGCAACATATGAAAGAGACTTGGGTTTCAATATATCATGCTGAATTTACTTCTTTTCAGCCTTTCGCGGCGAAGTATTTGATGTCTATCCTTTCACTGTTGCAATCGATAGGGTGACCTTACTTGAAAGTTTCCTGACCTTTGCTGTTGTCGGTATTGTTCTGTTAAAATGTAATTTAACTCTTTTTTCTTTAGTCTGGAAATAGCACTGTACACACAGCAAACATGACAGGGGTT
>VYZM01004627.1:185053-195721 GCA_013398915.1 Dromas ardeola | reverse complement strand
CCCCCCCCAACCTAGAGGCGAGAGGTAAAAACATCCATCATCAGAGTTGGCTTAAAACCAGATGATGTCAAGAAGCGTAGGACATACAACGGCCCAGACCCTCTGCTGAAGCGGAGCGATTGAGCTGCGCTGATTTCATACCTCACATCGGCGCTGAGCCCACTAGCATCTGCAGAGGGTCTGGTTGGTTCCCCAGTACTTTCTTGTAAAGACAGAGACCTCCTTGCTACGGTAAATAACCAGAAAGGCCTTATTCTGGTGCTCTTACTCCAGTGCAGAAGAGCATTTTGCTCCGGTGCTCAAGAGCGTCCTGCTCCAGTGCCACGGTACGGCTGCTTTCTGAGCAAGCCGTAAGAGGGAGAGCACCAAAACCTGCCTTCAGTGAGCTATTCCTCCATCGCGATGCTGTGAGGACAGAAGTATCTGTTGGGTAAACCCCACAGCAGACCAACTTCTGCTGGGCTCCTGCTCTTGGGTGGCAAGAGCTCAACTCACTGTGGGACCCCTGTGGAGGGAGCTAATTCACCCCTAGTTTATCCCTGACATACCTTTTTCTTTCCTTTTTTCCTGGCCACGGGGAGCAAGTGCTTGTCGCCTTGTTTTCTATTCCACCACCAGCTTCTACCGTCTCAGGAAAAGACAGAAAAAGGCCCTGGGAGGCAACCTCAGGACTTACAGCTCAGGCATTGAGGCGGGGATTGAACCTGAAATAATTCTCCCCACAGGACTGAGTGGTCTCCCTGGATTTATAGCATCACTGGGATGGCGGTATCTCTTTGGTACTGTGAACTTGTAACATTTCCAGGATAGAGACCTTTAGCTAAGGTCTTGCGCTGACTCCACATAATCCCGCAAAACCAAGTAGATCAAAACCTACAAGGAACGAGCGAACTGTTTTCAAACAGCAACTCCCAGAATGGAAAGAGATGGATTTTTCTCGTGACAGTGGGTGTTAGAAGAGTCAGCCACGTGCTTTAGGGTTACAGCTGGATTATCCATCACAGGATCTTGGTGAGCCTGGTTTGAATCACATTATCAGCCTGTAAGGCAAGTACTTTTGCAAAAGCAAGCTCACATCATTATTATCTGTTGTGTTGCTATTATTCCGTCTTTGCATTATGGCTGTACATGGGTATTACCCTGCATTAGTAATGCAGATGCCGCACATCTGCACTCACACCCATGCATTTGCACAGGATTATGGCTAAAACCCCTCATCCTACTTATAAAAAAGCCCTATAAATCCCAGATAGCTCTCTTGAAATCAGCAGCATTATCCTACTGTAAATCTGGGGGGCAAATCAGAGCTCAGCTTCTCTTCAGCCACGCACCGTAACGGAGCGGGGAGGCCAAAAGCAAACCCTGGACTCCGTACACATCGGTTCCCCCCAAAATCCACCCCCGTCGCATTGTGCCTTGCTCAGCCCCACAACCCATCAGAGCCCCACTTCTCAAAGTACCAGCCCAACTCTTCTCATCGAGAAGCTCTCCGAAACAGATGAGGAGCCGGCTTTGGCAGCTCTGCGGCTGCCACGTGCTTAAATATTGCTCACAGCTGAGTTATTTCTTGCTTCTTCGGAACTTTAAATGGCTTTTATGCTCAGTGAACTCATGAAAAGCTAGTATCTAAAGTCAGCAGCACTGAAACGATGAATTAGCCAAAGCAGAAACAGGCCAGTTAGGCGTTTCTTACAATACATTATCTAGATGGTTGCCAGAGGAGCTGATTTAAAGTCACTGTGCTACACCTGAATGTCGTTTATGGCTCATAAAAGGAAATCTGTGTTTTAGTAACAATAAAGCAGGACTGCACTTTCTGTATTAAAAAAAAAATAAAAATAAAAAAAAATATCCTTTGTCAGGGAACAGCTGCATTTTTATTTGCTCTGTGCCTGCCTCCGAGGCACGCGGAGTCCGACCGCGCTGGGTTGCTTTCCGCCATAAAGCCCACGAGTTAATCAGCAGGACTCGCTCCAACATGGATTATGTTCAATTTTTCACTCATTTTTCCACCAAGGCCTTTATGTAGTGAATTTTACCTCCTTCCAAAGGGAGGACCCAAACGTCCACGTACACTTGTAGCTGTCAGGGGAGCAAGGGCGACCCCCGGGCACAGGCAGCCAGTCCTGCCCCAAAGCCACAGCCCTGCAGCAGGAAGACGCAGGGACCCTTCATAAAGTCTCCAGCTCCAGGGCTGGGACATTTGGCCAAACAAGGTGACAGCAGCTCTCACATCAATCACTGTAAGCCACAGCCACATCTACCTGAGGACACGTATTTTCACTCACCTGTTATCTGCTGATAAAGTCCCTCATATCAGACTCCAACAGGTCCAAACCCACTTTTTGGGTCTCGGTGCAAACACCAGCTAGGGTACTGTGTCACACACAGCCATGACAAAAGCCTCCTAGAACACACACATACATTATTTTTTTTTCTATTTTACCTCTGCCAAAGTCGGATTTTTGAGAATTTTCTGCAGGAAAAGAAGTCCTAATGAGAAATATGCAACGACAGACAAACTGTCCTTCTGTCTCTCTGCACTGCTCTGCCCTCCACCAGTTTCCCCATCATCTGCCCATTACCGCCCTTCTCCCAGCATCATGGCCACCTCGGGGCAACCCACCTCCACACAAGTAGTGACAATCCCTGGAGAGACCTCCTTATAGAATGGTTCAGGTTGGAAGTGACCTTAAAGATCATCTAGTTCCAACCCTCCTGCCGTAGGCAGGGAACACCATGCACCCTTCCCAAGCCCCAGTGCTGCTGCTGGGGGGGGGGATGCTGCCTCCCAGCTCCATCTGTCCTTTCAGGGACCAAGGAGACAAGGTGGGTGCTCAGCCCTAGGTCTTCCCACCCGAGGAGCTGGGAAGGACCCACAGCACAGGCGATGCTGCAGCTGCTGACACCGCGAGGGTGGCGGTGGCGACCTTCACCTGCTCTCTCAGTCTGACCCTGCTTTTGGAAAAGGCGTCGTCCCACCACCATTCACCTCCCCAAGGAGGAGGCCTGGAGACTTTATCAGCCCAGTCTCCACAGCAGGTCTGCAGGACCTCCCCAACACTCGGCATCCCCCGGGCCATCTCCAGGGCTGACGCCGCACTGCAAATACCAAACAGCAGAGAGAGGGGGGGGGAAAAAAAAAAAAAAAAAAAAATTTGTGAGCTTCTACCAACTCAAACCTTCAAACCAGCTACAGCTTTGCAGGAAAACATCACACTGCCCGAGACAGGACCTGAACTGAAATAGATACGCTGCTATAAACTGAGAAATACCCTGCAGGCATACGGGAGAGGGATGCCAGTGCCTTAAGAAAGGCTTATGGCAATCTCAAAATGCCCATCTCTTATAAAAAACATCCACACAAAAGGCTGTATTTGCATAGCGACATTGTGACAGTCACGGCGGCAGCCCTTCCCCACAACTGGCTCCTCCATTTGGGGACGGACCAGTGCTTTTTCAGAAACACCAAGGTACAAGTAGGAGAAGGCAGACCTTGCAGCGCTGGCAAACATCTATTTCTATAGGATCATCTTTGAGAAGTCAGTAATGTAACATGGAGAAAGAAACAAAACACAGTCGTTAGAAAACGTTTAGGCTGTTGGGATCTCAGGGGCATGAGGGCATGCTTTGATTTAACAGGAATTTAAGTGTAGCCTTCACAGCAAAGCAGTTCGCACTGCGCCAGAGCTGCAAAACACGCAAACCAGCAACAGCAAGTCAGCGCTGGTTGTGAGACATCATTAATTTAACATCGGTTACCTTGTCCTGAGACAAAGACGACCACGATTCAAGTGCTTCGCTGGCTTAAAGATGATCCACCTCATACGTCCCGCGGTGGCCGAATCTTGCCCCACACGCTTTGGCAACACGGCACTGCAAATTCAACATGAGCCATAACAAAGAGAAGAACAGATAAAAAGGGATTTAACGCTGTCAGGACTGCTAACCCCCAGATTCCATCACAAGCAAAAAGGGCAGAGGACTGAACCCGGATTAGTCCAAATATCCGCTCCATCTGCGTGCTTCCATATTTTTCTGCCACGTGTTTATTCCTAAGCTACAGACGCAGCCTTTCATCGCTCCCAACAGCTTTCACCTTATAAATCCATCAGCTTTACCTTCCCAAATGGCACAGCCCTCCGCAGACCCGCTCCTCCCACCCCTTCCCCTCTCACCACACACCGCTGCTCTCTCGCATTCCTCCATTCAATGCCTTCTGCCCACCCTCAACAAACACCAGGAAAATACAGACCGACCTGTTTGCTCCTGCACCAAACAAAGAAGAGAAGTTGGCTTTGGGATTTCTTCTTTTTGCCTTTTTTTTTTTTGCCCCCTGAGGAGGAGGACGACAGCGGCAAGTCAAACCACTGGGAGGCGTAGATTTATTTTATTTTTTTTTCCCCAGATCTTTATTTTACAAAAATAACTTACAAATAGAGACAACTCTCAGAAGTAAGATCATTCGTTCTGTGCAGAAGGATACAGCTTGTGTGAAGTACGGGCGTAGGAGTTAACAACTCTTACAATGCTGTTAATTTTAACGTGATGGTAACTATATTACAGTACATACATTTGATGCTCCAGACACATGGGTATGACCGCCACAGAAAGCTACGGTCGATAAAGTGTGCCAGCCAGGGAGGATGCACCTCAGAGATCATTTCCATTCTGCTATTTATCATCATCCTCTTACCTATGATAGTTTAAACCGCACGGCCATCTAACGCTCCGAATACAGCACTCTGGATACACTCATCAGCAATAGACTTCAAATACACGATAAAAATATATTTAACTTTCAAATACAATTGTGTAAGGTACACCAAGAGCCAGAAAATAAAGTCTTGAGCTTTTAAATACAACACACTATATATATATATATATATATAACATATACAAGGAGACAAGAGGGAATCTACACGTGGAAGAAAAAGCTTATCCTGGAAACTCATGTTATCTATGGTACACAATGGCTTTGTCTGCTAGGAAGTCATTTCCATTTGCATAGCGTTGTCGAGAAGTCCAGACCGGGCCAGGAGGAGATCAAACAAAACACACCAAACAAAAGGCTTTAATTTTGGTACCATTTCCATTTTGCACCTGATTCTACTCTTAAATTACAGTTTGCTATTTGTTTTTTTGTAGGCTTGAATTCATGCCCCGTTTGTAAGAAGCACAGGGAATGGAGGGGTTTAAAAAAAAACAAACAAACAAAAAAAAAAACTAACCAAACCAACACACAAAAAACAAAGGTCAGAGAGTCAAGGAAGTTTCCTTCTGGGGTTGCAGTCATTTGGCATTTTGCTCCAGAGCAGAGTATTCCGCTTCCGACACTCTGGAAGCATCGATAAGTTTAGTGAGACCAGTTTTGGCAGAGTACTTGAAAATAAAGGCCTTCATGAGCTCGTATCTGTAGTTGCGGTTAATGAAGCTGTACAGGATGGGGTTGACGCAGCAATGGACTAGAGAGAAACACTGCGTGATGTGAAGAGTGGCATATAAAAAGTTCTCCATCTGGCAACTGAAAGGTATGAAATGAAGGCTATAGAAGATGTCAAGCAGGACAGCTACATGGTACGGTAGCCAGCAGACGAGAAACACGACAACGTAGGAGAAAATGATCTTCCCGTTGCTTTTCCTCTCTTGGTCACTGGAAGAGGAGATGGTCTTCGCAAGGAGGAAATAAAAGAGGGCGATGATTGGAAAAGGGATAAGAAAGCCCAGCACGACAGAGATGAGCTCCATGCCAATCAACCACTCTTTGAAGCTCTCCTCCGGATAGACAGGACGGCAATAGGTTTCGTTGTTGGAAGACACCGTCTTGAGATAATACGTGTCTGGGAGAGATGCGGAGAAGGCAAGAAGCCACACTAAGATGCAGATGCAGCGACGGATTATCTTCTTCTTGCGATTGCTGGAATTGGTGAAATAGGCAACTGAGAGGTAGCGGTCCACGCTCATGCATGCCAGGAAGAAGATGCTGCCGTACAAGTTGATGGAAAATATAAGGTGAGTTATCTTGCAGGTGATTTCTCCCATGTGCCACTGGTTATGCTGGACAAGGGAGACAACCCACACTGGAAGGGTGATGACAACACACAGATCAGCAATAGCCAAATTAAAGATGTAGAGGTGGGTTTCATAGCCGGTCATTTTGGCTTGGAGGTTGACCCACACCACAACCGAGTTGGCCACCAGCCCTATGACAAAGATGAAAATGTAGAAGAAGGACAGGGTGTACAGCAGGGCGCTCTTGTTGAGCGTGCCAGGGCATGTTGTCGCATCAACTGTGATGCAGTCACCGTTGTTGCACGTCCAGTTGATCTCCGTCAAGTTGGCTGTTTCCAGAAAATCGAGGATGGAAGTCAAATCAAGTGCGCTCATGTTCGCTCAGTTTGGAGTTCGAGTGACCTACACGCAAAACAGGATCAAAAGGAACAACCTAAGTTAACAGAGACATTTCTGCCGTCATCTTCATACCACAAAGCACATGCAGGACAAGCTGGTTTAGTAATAACCTATTCTTGTAAGGCACTTTCCGTTAAAGAGAACAGTGGAGTAAAACAACCAAAACAGACACATAGCAAAACTCATCTGGTCGACAAAAGAAGAACAGCACTAGCTTTTTGCGCGATTTCTTTTTTTTTTTTTTTCTTTGCAGCTCACATCTGACATCATCAGGTTGGCTATCATCCCCGGGTGTGAAATCCGCAAAGTACGCCATGGCCAAATAAATGTCAGGCGACTAAATCTGTCTTCTCCAGCATAAATGATGATACTATCGCTTTCAGCAGGGGAATCTTTAAGCCATTTTATCTGCACTCCCTCAAGTGTAGTAGAATTGATCTGGCTGATACACGGTACCGTAAAACATTTACCACAAGCTCTGGTCAGCATCTTGTCAAGCCCAGCTCCAGCTGCATCAAGCAGAAATGGGGAACTAAGGGGCTTTGTACCCTCGTCCAATTTTAAATTTAAATCTTGCCCCATCCTCCCCCCTTCCCTTGAATTCTATTTTACAAAGCATCCCCTGCGTTTAACGATTATCACGTAGCTCTGAGAAAAGAGAAAAGAAGTCGGAGCTTGACCACTGAGTGGATCTGCTGGGCTTAAGTTTTCTTTTTAGGAGAGTGCTTTGATTTACAAAACACTCCCCCATCACAGCTGGCTCCACAACAACTGCTTCCTCCCCACCCTTTTGCTTTTCTACATCTACTTTTCTTGCCTCTTCAGCGCCTTCTTCCATTGGCAGGCAGCGGACAAAGCGAGGGGGTCCTCGTTAACTTCTTCGCCAGCAGAAGGAAGGGCCCCAGCAGACCCACACGGCTTACGCAAAACCTAAAGCCGGGCTGCTAATTAACTGTTGTGCTTTTGGGGCAGTGTAAAAACGCTGCCTCCCCTGGTGGGAGGCTCCCATCCCACAGGGCCAACAGTACCACCCACAGCAGCAGCCAGCTGCTTTGGCCCGTGACCACCACGCTTCGGCCAAGCAAGTTTCGGAGCTCCGTGTCCAATTTGGGGCACGCCAAAACAAAGACGGAGAGGTGGGTTTCCAAAGGATGGACCCCATCTCGTTCCACCACGGCTTCACTTGAGTCGGAGCATCGGCTCAGCCAGGCAGACACCCTCTAGCATCCTGAACAGTGGCCACCTTGTTCTTCCCCACGTCCTCAGCCCCTGCAGTGAGCAGAACCCCCTGATGCCACCCTGGTCCTGGGGGTAACACCGGCATGGGCAAGCAGCCAGAGAGAGCAGGGGGGCAAAAATCTCACATGGCCACCCACACCTGTGAACACCCTCGCCCCCACCAAAGGACCTCTTGGCAGTGCTTATGGGAGCACGGAGCGGATGGTGAGCACGGAAGAGCTCAGACACGCTCCGGTGCTGAGCATCCTCTTCTCCCCCAGCTGCCCAAAAAGGGACTTTAGTTGACACAGCACCTCTCACTCCTCCATCTGCATAATTGGCTCTTTCCAAACCTCCCACCCTCCCAGGAACACAGGCTAGGGAAGAGAAAGGAGATAAGGGGGGAGATTACAGGGGAGAACTCAAGGCAGTATTGTCCCGGCAGAGGGGATGCCGGTGGCACTAACAATGAGGGGGGCCGTGCACAAATCCAGCAGAGATCAAATCTCTCCACAAACAGGACCCAAATTGGCCCGGCGATGAGATCTAGCCTATGGCTTCAACCTACACAGCCTTCCAGGCTTTCATCCCGCTGGCCTGCTGAAAGACGGAGTAGAGATTCAGACCAAATTAAGCACAGATTTTGCTAAAACGCTGGCTAAAGAGGGAGCTGAGGAGACAGCAGCAGCTTTCTGCCTTGGGTTAGATGATTCCCCCTCTTGAGCTCAGGAGAGCAGAAGACGATTTAACCCATGTCTACGCAGGGCAGAAGGGCTGATTCTGCCCTCGCAGAGGGCACCGGCCACCCTCAAGCTGCCTGTCCCACCCGGCTGGTGCAGGCAGCAGGGATGCGCGCTGCCCAGCATGCTCGCTTCGACCCAGGGCTGCAAGCGGGAGAGAGAGACGGGTCTCCTGCTAGACACCATCCAAGGTCCCACCACTACCGCTGCGTCCCCAACGCAAACACTTTTCGAGGCTCTCAAGCGCGGGGAGAAGCGGCACCATCCCTAAGTCCCCATCTCTCAAGAAACCACAGCAACTAAAGCAAACTCCCTAAAAGCCACAAAACTCCCAGCCCCGTGGCAGGAGACCTGCTGGTATTTGTGGACAGCGAGCAGAGCAGGAGGACACCAGGCTGACCCCATAACGCCCCACAGAAGTAGCACGGGTGGGCCTGGGTATCTTCTGGGAAGGCATGTAGTCCAACAAGGGGAGCGGGCTCATTGTGCATCTCAAGACCCCAACTCAAACTAGGATGGGGCTGTGACCGCCCACTACCAAGCCTCCAGCACATCCCCTGATGCAGAAGAAACTCAGAAGAAACTTGGCTGCCAGATGTCAGATTCCCAGTGGCAACAGAGAGGCAGCGAAGGTGAGCCGTGAGGCAGCAACGGGGCAGCAGAAAGCCCCTGAAACTGGGGCTCACAGCAATGCTGGGGACACCACAGCCACCGGCCTAAAACAGCAGCTAGGAGAGGGCACCACCATCCCAGCTGCTCACTCACAACCACCCTGAGGACCTTAATGAAGGCAAAGGATGCTCAGCCCCGATCTCACCCTGCCTCCGCTCCAAGAGCGGGTCTGCTGCACGCACGTGCATCCCTCTCACTGGGGCCGCCCACATGCCTGTGCGCTCTCGCATCCCCAGCGCGGTAATAAAAACGTGAAACCGAGACGGCCTCCCAGGCTCCAAGCCCTGCTGGGGAGGACGGTTATATTCAGAGATTACAGCCGGGCTCTCCATAGTCTGGGATTAGCTGCTGTAACCCGAGCTCCGATTCCCACCCAGATTAGCTGGGAGGTGTGGGGGGAACCCACCAGACAAACTCAATAAAGCCACTCTGTGCTCCTTAAAAAAAAAAAAAAAAACCCACAACCTTTAGCGCTCTCTGCAGACAGCACATCTTAAAAACTTGCGAAAGCAGCTGGAATTGCATTTTGTGTTCACTGCACTGCAAAACTCTGGCAGGCCATCACCCCTTCTCCCGGCAGGCACGTGTGCTGCGGACAGTCCCCGCTAGTTCACAGGAGTTATGGCACAACGGAAAGAAGATGCACCCGAAATCCTGCTTCGGGCACCCAGAGATGTCCCCGGAGCCCATGCAGCCTGCAGGACTGCACCTTCCCCATCCCACATCCCACCCAGGACCCGCTGCAAGGCTGTGGAAAAGTAAACAGGCACGAGCAGCCCTGCCTCGGAGGGCAGCCTAGCTCCGGGTGGCAGCGCTCGAGCCCTCGACACTTTGGGGAACTTCTCAGCACCCCTTCTTCCACCCAGGGCATCTCCCAGCCCCGTCCTGCCTGCGCTCAGACCTGCGGGTAAACTTGCCCTTCCTGAGTGGAAAGAATTATGAGCTATGCCGGGAAAAACCACAAGAGATGGTTGGGTTGTCAACTACACACCTTCACCTTTCCCACGTCAAAGGTTCCCCAGCGTGGGGAGGTGGGCGGCACAGCCCCTTCCAGGCCGTTTGGCCAGGGCAGGCGGACACCCAAGCCCCCAAGAGGCTTTGCAAGACTCATTGCAAGACATTGCAAACTCCACTCTGCAGTTTTAAGTCGAAAAAAGAAATAAAAATAATTCGGGAAACAAGTGTCCAGCGCAGCTCTGGATGGCACCCAGGCAGGCGGGGGAACAGAGCGCCCAGAAGCGAGCAGGGCTCGGCGCCGGGATGCTGCAGCGGCCCAAAGCAGGTGACTCCAAAGCCTCAGACCCCCCCCAGCACGCCACCCAACTCCGCCACGGCGAGGGCCAGCCCGCGAACGCGGCCAGGGGAACGCCGGCAGGCGGGGAGAAGAGGCGGCTCCCCCACCATCACCCCCGGGGCGAGCCCGAGCGGGGCCGGGACGCGGCCGCGGGAGGCGGCGGGGGGGCTCGACCCGAGGCTGCGGCGGCCACACGCTCCCTCCTCCCGCCGCTGTCCCCCCGCACAGCCCGGGGATGGGGGGGACACACACACGGACGGACGGACGGACGGACGGACGGACGGACGGACGGACGGACGGACGGACCCCCCGCCCCGCAGCCCCTCCAGCCCC
>VYZM01004627.1:163582-173953 GCA_013398915.1 Dromas ardeola | reverse complement strand
AAAAAAAAAAAAAAACACGTGGGTTTGACAAAGTAACATGCTGAGAGAGCCTGGGAATGTTTCAGATGAAATAAAGTATTTTAAGAGGGACTCAATATTCAAACTCAGCATTTCACATCTGCACCCTTTAAAACTGTAAGGAACGTCACCCCTGACTGAAGTGAAATGTTTGCAAATTAGGATTCTTCTGCCACCGTGCGAAAATTAACACTTGCAATTGCAATTAGCAGTACCACAGCCCCGCTCACCCTTTTGCTCCAGAAACAAGTTGCACATGAATATTCACAGCCAACCAACGCCGTTTAACAGTAGGTTTCTAGTACAGACCTTCCCAGCACACATCCCTCCTCCAGATCGGGAATGAGAGAAGAGAGGCAGGTATCGGTCTCCCTACCGCAGGTAGGTGGCCAGCCACTGGTCATCTCGGGGAGCTCCGGGACGATCTCTTCTCATCTAACCAGCAGTGCAGTGGGGATTGCTCTGCTAAGGAGAGGTCTAGGGATTAAGGGGTTATATACGTAAAAGCACAAGTACTTTTTACTAGGCACATCTTTCCTTCACAAAAAATATCCATCGCCACAGCAGCTCTACTTCTCAACCCCCGTCTTCCCCGAGACATACGTTTGCAGGACCAACTTAACCCTCCGTTTTAACAGCCCGTTCCATCTGCAACAGCAAAAACATGAGGAAAACCAATCCTGGAGATTTTTCACCCATCAGCAGAGGTCACAGTGAGGAGGGGACCTGTGCAGTCATTTATCCATCACCTGCCCCTTCTCTGCTCAGGTATCAGGTGCACTGCAGTCAAAGCACCTGAGCCCTTTCTGCACGGCATGACAGCTAGCTCCAATAAAACTATTCAGAAAAGGGGGAGAATTATTGATTTTAACATCATAACAGGAAGAGTTAAGTGCTTCTTTTAACGGAACAAAGAGTCTCCAACTTAAAGCTGCGGCCATTTTAGCTTTATCTCTCCTGACCGGTGTAATTAAGCTTGAAGCAGAGGACGCAGGACAAGAAATGCAAAGGAGAAGGGGTTGGAAAAAACCCCGGTACTACCTCACAGGTAGTCACATTTCCAGAAGAAACCCCTAGTGAAGCAGTGAAAGCCAAGCATTCCCTCTTAGAAACATAAAAAAGTTATGAGACCGGTTAGAAGCCTTCCCAGCGCACACTGACATGCTACCAACCAGACAGACCAGAGACTCTACCTAGAGCTTTAAAAACGCAAGTAAAATATCATCCCTTGGCGCTGTTTCATCCCCAAACCAGTCTGAAATCATGCACAGGATCTGACGGGCAGCGTTACATATGATTTACTGGGGAACTAAAAAAGCCAGCTCGCTCCACCCTTTGCAGGCAGGATGGCCCATCCTCTCCTCCTTCTGCAGGGCCTTTGATTTCCAGGGTCTGCTCCATCACATTTCAGCTGCACCAAGTTCGCGAGGCAGAAAAGAAAAAGAAAAGTAGTTGTTTTTCCAAGCGTGATATTACTGGCACTTGTCAAAGAGAAAAAGCAGATTCCCCGAGGCTCCTTTCCACTCTATAAAAAGCCAGAAAGTTGCGCTCCACCAGAATAGCTTTCAAATGAAAGGCCAGAAAGAAATTTGGAGCTGCTCTCAAGTCCATCGGTATAAATCAGTGGAGCCCTTGCTGTCCTCAAGGAAGCCAGGAGAGCGGAAAGCAGAGAACCATGCTCCTCCGAGTTTAAAATATCTACTTAAAACTGTAAGCCAGGAAGGTGAACAAAAAAGTAAGGCATGAAAGGAGAGGGTGGCTATTGAAGGGATGGAAAGAAAGATTATATTTACAGGGTCATGGTGTAAATTTAACATGTCGTATCTGAAACAAACTGAGAACCGATTAGGCACCCAAAATGAAACAAACACCTAAGCCATTTACTAACTCCCACTTATGGCATTAGAGGAAATTCAGTTTTAAAAGCAAGTTGCAGACAGCTCTGGAAAATGCCTTCTCACTTTGCAGATAATTCTATAAGGAGGAATCAGGCACTAAAGTTCTCACCAACAGTTGTTTTGCTTGGCTGTCTTAAAAAGCAGACAAACAAACAAACAAACACCCCACCAACGCCTTGCATTGCCTAATGGAAACTTCAGGCTAGCCCTGGAAAATTCCCTGGCCCACCAATAGAGATGGTGGGGAGCTTTCCAACAGGCGAGCTTTGGATAGGGAAAAAAAAAAGAGTTTTCTGCAGGGGGAAAAAAAAAAAAAAAAAATTAGGTTTCATGGAAATATTTCAGTTTTCCAGAAGGACAAAAAATTGAAGGAACGAGGTCTTAATTTTCAGGCAAGGTTAAGTCATCATTTGGTCTAGATCAACTGCTACTCCCCACCCTTTGCGGGTGAAGCTTTCTGCTGGAGCTCCATTAACATGATTCATCCAACTCTCTCCCAGGAGAGACATTGCTTCGTTGGCATCCCTCCTGTATCTTGAGAAACACACTCCGGCCAGAGGAGAACGGAGGCAGCTGCTCCAGGCGGATTACTCTTTTCTTGCACAGGCCCATCGTGTTTCTTGCACGGAAACAGGAGGAGTTAATCATGTTCTTGACACGCAAAAGAAGAGAATAATTTGGGTTTTTAAGCCAGGCTGCAATGATGAGAGTTAAGATGCTGATGTCAACCACAGCAGTGTAATCAGCACACACCCACAACTGGCTCCCGAAGCAAGGGAGGGTTATTTATGAATTATTACACAAAGCCAGGAGACAAGGGCTGCGCGCAACAGGATTGCCACCAGGCCAGCTGCAATATCTGCCGGTTGGTCTAAATCCTCTGGATCCCCGAACATGCTATTAATGGCCAGATGGATGAAAGCAGGGTCAGAAGGCACTTCCAATAGGTCTGCAAGATCTTCACTGAGCAGTTAATTGTTCAAGGCAAGAGGCCCACACATCAAGGATGATTGGTCTTGCGAAACAGACATTACACACGCTTTTGGGGCTTTTTTTTTTTCAAGGCAAGCATTTTGGTTTATTCTTCAAGATTTGAAGTATTTATTAGCACAGACAGGTGTTTGGTTAGCAGGGACAGCCAGCCACGGTGAGGCAAACATCTGGAGCCCAGGACCAGTCGCTTTAGAACGACTTCTTATGCAAGTGAGGACACGCTGGGAGGTCAATAAGCAAAACGAGAACGAATTCAGGGCAGCCACCGGGACTCATAATTGGTCTCACAAGCGTGCACAGTATGTTTGCACAGAGCAAAAGGTACTGCTTACTGCTTTTGTGCTGTAACTGTCAATAACGCTTTGTGATCACCCAGGAGTTCAGGGCAGGTCAACATGCCACAAACAATTCCTTCGCTGCAGAGATCAATGTTCCGCCATGACTGGTATTTACTTCATGCCCTGAGCGATACAACCACTACTAGGTTCTGCATCAGCTAATATAAGCAGACGGGAGGGTGCTGATGGTATCTCAACTCCTCAAGATTTGTTTTGTCAAAGGACCGCCGTGCCCTGCCTTACCTACCAGAATGTGCTGGCATTCAGGAAGCACGCCTGGAGCAGCAGTAAGCTAGAAATCCCAACATCAAGCCAGAAATAAAGACTATTCCTCTATGTTTTCTTTACTGAACAGCAATCTCTTGGCCTTCCCACTCAGGAAAAACATACCCTTGCAAGATTTCAGCCAGCCTTTACATCCCCGTAACAAATCCACACAGATTAACACGGAACTTTAACAGGGGAAGGCAGCCAGATTAAGTGGCTGTGAGTGTTTTCAAGGTCGTTACGGTTAAAAGCTACATAATACCAATGATAAGGCGCACTGCAAAAAGCAAAGTGGCACTTTAGAGAAACGGCTGAAGATGAAACAGCACATCTGACGCTCTGATTCAAAGCCTCAATGGTCAATAGCCTTATGGTCAGTAATCTGGGGAGCTGTTAGACAGGGCTGCTGAGCTTCGAGACTCTTGCACAGTCAAGTCCCTTCAGGTGCCTGTCATTTTAGAAGCCAACAGAGCACCCTTCCAGCAAATTTCATACTGGGCTTCTCTCAAATAATGGAAAACAAAGCCATTTATTTACTCTCAAAAATTATCTGAGGTGACATAAGCCTGCCCTCACCAGCAAAAGGCAACTGCGGCTTTTCATCCCTTGCATACGTTTGGGTCACTGAGGTCTTCTCCGAGCTACCCCTGAAACTTCACACTTGGGACAGTCAGCTTTTGACATCTTTTAGGATCTGATGCTGCCAGCTCGACATGAAACAGCTTAATCAAAAAGAGGATAAAACAATGCTACTGAGAGTCAAAACATGCTAAAGATAATACAAGTTATCGTCTGAACCACCCAAGGTTAGACCCATACAAACGCACTCTTTGGTGTGTTCTTGCTGACTGTAAAGCTGTATAGTTTTAAAATACAGCTGATCTCGTCCACAGAGAATGACACACTCTGAGAAAAGAAATTGCTCGCCAAGCCTTGCAGGGAAAAAACTGAGCTGCTCATTGCTTCTGTGGCTGAGAGTCCCACCAGCAGCAGCTGTGCTCGGCAGAGACAGTCCTCTCCACAGAGCCCTCTGCTTCTCAGAGGAGCAGCAGGGCCATTAAATCTTACACCTGTACCTTGTCACCAGGGCACACATTAGGACAAATTGGGGCATGTAAGCACTGATGCTAATTGGTCTTAACAGTTTGGCTTGCGCCCGCCTAGACTTTTACCAGGTCAGACAGCAGCTCACTTCAGAGCATGAGCCACAATGCATCAAGGAGAGATTCCAGCGGGGACCCCAGGAAGAGGATCCAGGATGCAAAATTATGAAGTTTATAACCTTTTTAGGAGCTTCAGTGGCCGACACTTGCCACACAAGTCCAGGAAAATTTTAAATCTACCATTTCCATCTTTCTTTTCTTCTTCACACAGATGATACAAGGGTTTTTGTGCAAGCCTGATGCATGTCAGTGCCATTTGTAAGGACCCTCATTTCTGGGTATTTATAAATATTTTATTGCGTAGCTGAAAAACGTGAGAAGAAATGAATTACAAAGCATCTTGAATGATCATGCACTCCCATGAGGCACTTAAGATACTTACACTAATAATTTACAACTGCATTATAAAATCCCTTGTCCTTTAAAATTATGCTGATGCTGCAGAAAAATATAAATCAGTACAGCAGAGGGCTTTCAAAACGGCTGTTACTTAGGGTTTATGGTTGTGCTATGATGTCCAAGTTACACGTGGGGGTTGCATGCTACAAACCAGCCAGGTTCTTCCCCTCTGTGGGCTTTAGGCTGTCAAATCAAATGCAGAAATAGCTTCAAAAAGGATTCAGAAGATGTAGGTGCACCCCAAGAACCTGAGAAATTGTGCCTGCTGCTCTTACAGACACAAAGCCATCTGAACTACTAAGGAGCAGGAAAGCTTTAACACATGGAGGCTTACAGCTCCTGATGACACAGAGCTATTGGCAGCTGCCCAACTCATTATGCCCAGCCATCCTTTGAAGGCTATCGTTTTGTGAAACAGAAATCAATACCCCACGCGCTGCTACAAGCTGAGCCAGGGGGTCAATGACATGATATCCCCGCCAAAGCCAAGACTGAAGGGATACGTCGGCAGCCCCAGGCACAGCCAGGTCCCCCTCAGCGCAGGGTAACGCGCAGGTCGGAAGCGCGGCGTCGGTTGATCCTGCAATCCGGAGCGAAGGAGGAGAGCTCCTAACACAGTGCCTCCAGGCCACTCTGCAGATCTGGCTACTAGCATCAGGGGGCCCGGATTGCGGTGCCTGCGGGCTAGCAAAGGCAGATGCTGCTGCGGGTATCTGCAATAGCCCCGCGTGGCCTGACATCAGCCTGGAGTCAGACCGATGACTCCTACAAGCACTACCCCAGCTCGGAAACAACATCATCTTAATACAAGAGTATTCCTTTATCATGAAAATATCATTACAAGTTGCAAAGGAAATGCACCTCTAAGTCAAGCATTTTAATATCGATCAATGAATCTGTGTCAGCAATGAATGGAGAAAAAAAAAAGCTTTAACCACATCCAACATGACCACTGTTGTCTAAGTCTTTGGATCTCTTTGTTGCCCGATCAAGACACTACGCCGACCCGCTGGGCTCATACCCCTCAATGCCGGAGGCTGGCTCCAGCCGCTTTTCCTCACTGTCTAAAAAATTATCACAGGAGACTTCATGCAATTAGGCCTCAAAAATGGGGATGTCAGTCCTCCCGGGGAACTAAGCCTGCCTCATGAAAGCTACTTCAGCCTTTGCTTTCGCTCCACAAGGTGTTTTTTTTTTACCCTGAGCATTTATATCAAAGCAAGACATTAGTCAAGGCGCGCCAAGCCACTGTAGTTTTTACTTCTTTGTAGCTTGTCAAGGTGAATGTCAGTGGAAAAAAAAATCTCAGAGGTGACCAGGCACAGAGATGGCCATCTAAAGTTACATACCTCGGTACAAGAAAAATAAAAAAACCCACCCCTATGTTTTTAGTAAAAGCAAACCTGGTCTCTCTCAGCGACAGGACTCCATTTAGAAATCGGCAACAGAACCGTAATGAGCTGCACAAAGCCAGCCATCTCACACCTCGCCATTTCTCCCCGCGGACCGAAACCTCTCTCAGGATCCACTGCCTTTTTATGACCTGGATGAACACTGCCCGGGCCCAGGGACGCTGTACCTTTCAGTCACTATTCGAATTTTCCTCTTAGCTGTCCTGCTGGACGTTGGTTTTTTTTTTCCTTTAAGGCAATGTTTTTCAGGGTAGCTCTAGCGTCTTATGGGATTCGAGGTACCCGCTGCAAACTGCTGATCCTGCACGCAAGAAATAACAGGGAGAGGATGTACAGGGATAATATTTGTACTGAATGTATGTTTTTCAAAAGCGTACTTAAAAACCAGCTGTGTAAGCAAAGAGAGTTAGAAGTATCTCTGGTGAAGCCCAGCTCTGCCACACGTGGGCTGGAGATCAGCTCGAGAACAAGGTGGATGGTGGATGAGGGAAATTTAAGGCTCCGGATTGCGCGCTCATTTTTCCTGACCCTCTCCTCCGATCTGTGCAATCTCTCAGCTTAGCCCCTTGCAGAACAAACAAAATAAAAAGGCTGCAATGACACAACAGCTTTAAAAAAAACAAAAAAAACCAAAAAAACAACAATGAATCCAGGCTTCTCCTTCTGGACCTACCTGGACAGGAACTACTGCCCCAGCAAGATGCACCGTCTGAAGCAAGATGACGCTTCCACTTAAGCAGCCACCTCTCTTACTCGGCCCATGTTGAAATCCCAAGACTGACAAGATTAGGGAGAGGAGATGCCAGTTCCCACTTCACTACTCCCCTTCGCATCTTCCTCTGAAAAGTCTAAGGTTTGTAACTTGGCCAGAACGTATCTTGCATTCCCTCCAGTCACAAAAAGCAGCAGCAAATTGAGAGATAGGAGTAGAATTGAGGTTTTCTAAAAGAATCAGCCTTCTAAAGCTTTCAAAAGTTGCAGCTGGGTAGATCCAAGCCATTCCTAAAGAAATCACCTGGGAGGCAGACAGTTCCATCTAGAGAAAAAACTACATGTTGCATTTTGGATGGGCTGGGCTCCCACGGCATATATTTCACAGGCAATTTATGCCTATGCAACAGCTGTTCATCTACAGCATCCATCACCCCTCCAACTACCCAAGCATCCCAGAAAACATGGTCCAATCCCTCCCTTTTTCCTCCCAGATACGGCATTTATTCTGAACTGAGAACAAAAGAAAAACTAAGTATCTATCAGCTTGAATGACTGCAGGGTTTCACTGCAGAGGTTTTATCCATAACATTTCTTAAACATCTTTGCTCAGCAAAACAGGGCTGGCGTTTTAACTTCTTATTGCGCTTTAAATTTTTATTGCGTCTCTGAAATGGAGACGCTGTAAAAAAAAAGCTAGTCTTAATTCATTTCTTCTCTAACTCTGTGTTCAGGGGAAACTACGGAAAGAACTAAAATAAAAATTTACAGATAAAACCCGTATTTAGCTTTACACAGGAGTAAAGCTCTTCATTGCTGGACAACTGTTTTGACCCAGATGTTTCCCTACTGTGGCTGATCCAAAAAATATCTGCAAAACTTTCCTTTCATTTTTAGTCTGGATATGAAATGCCAGTAATACAGAGGATACCAACATTTGTAAAACCTCCACCCTTTCTGGCGCTCACCAACATGCAAAAACTGTCAGAAAACAAGAAAGAAAATGAGAAATTGATTCTTGGCTGAACTACAATTAAGTTGTAGCTTTCCCTGAACTTCCAGAGCTTTATTACATAGATTTCATTTGATGAAATCAATTCTACGGTACACTGGAGATAAGTTACTGAATTAGCTTTGGTTACGCTAACGCCTATCACTTCAGGGTGGGTTTTGCCTGGCAGAGAAGATGAGGAGAAGGTGTGGTATTTAAGGTGATTTGTTTAGGCAGGAATGTGCCTCGTTACTCTAGGACAGGAAGATGGCTGCAGGGAGGCTTCCACAGACCCGAGCAGAGGGCAGAGCTCCTCGCGACCATCGCCTGTGGCATCCGGACACAAGTCCCTGCCCAGTCTAACAGCAGCAGTGCTCGTTTGCTAATGGATTTTTCCAAAGCCCACGGTACACAGAAGGTTTTTTTGCCATTTTCAACACTGGAAGGGATAGAAAGATGTCAACATCTTCTAGAGGTTTAGGTTGTTTTTTTTCCTTGGGCTGACTTTTGGCTGATTATTTAGTTTTATTATAACCAGTTCTATTTAATATTGATTCAGAATAACACAACCAGCACTAGAATACTGGAAAAGTGTACAACAGAGACAGAAAATCTGCTTGTGCAAGTAGAGATGAATTGCCTTCCTCTCTTCTAAAAATGCTTCGGCCACCCTAATATAGCATCCAGTGCTAGAAAAAGAGATAGGACAAATTTTCACAGTTGCTATTAACCTATCTCATCTTGAGATTCTTGGGAACTAATCCTCTCTGGACAGACTGAGACCCTTACAGTACTCATTCCACACTGGACAAATCAAAGGCAAGTCCAAAGACTTCACCTGATTTCAGAAAGGGACAATTATCTGCTAATGAACCTTGCTGCAAGGCACTCAGTCGCGCTGAGCTGCACACAAAGCTGAGAACGCACAATGCCGCTGGCACTAGGAAGGAAAGGTGCTACCTTTCCTTTAAACTTAATTACAGAGACCACTAATATATTGGAGACGGGGGAGAACAGCTCTCATACCCCATCCTGCAAAATGCCGTGTACTCTGGTCCTGATCCAGCAAACACACACGTGAAACAGCTTTCTCGTGCCACTGATGTTGGGTAAGGTGATGGCCACCATGCATAACGTATTGCAGGATGATGTTGTTAGTGACTAAGTCCCCAAAACACTAAATCTGTAAGAGAGTCCGGTGGTCCATGCTCAGCTTACTGGAATCAACATACAGAAAGCCTTTAAAATGAAAAGAAATCGCTCGAGTGTCCTGTTGCAAACTTGAGTTTTTGGAAGCTTCCTGCACCGCTTGATAAAGCAATAACATTTCCAGAAAAACAGAAAGCAAATGAGCAAAGTCAAAACCAAAACCAAGGTTTTGTTTGCTTTAGCAAAGGAACCAACCCCCAGGAGTGAAACCTTACCCTGTGCCTCTAACGGTCTGGATTCCTGTCTTCACCTTGCTCCTAGACTTTCCTCCACCAAGGCTGTCTCTGGCTGTCCCTGGAGAGTCCTCCTCCAGCCACATGAAAGGCTTTTCACACCCCTCCACGGCACCAGCCTTTAATACAGCCTAAAAGTCAGACCTATGTTTAGTTCCCTTCCTGCTAGATCCGAGCTCAGGCCGCTGAGCTTTAAGCCTCCAACACAGACACAGAGCCTAAATGTACCGTGGAGAGATCTGGAAACAGAGGCACTTAGGGCTTTTGTAAACAGAGATTTACTTAATTTGAAACTCAACATCAGATTTCTGCTGTACCTAAAGTAAATACTGTCCGTTAATGGAGGAAACATGGGTTTGGGTTTGTTTGTTTGGTTTTTTTTTCATAAAAATAAACACACAAGACATTTAAAAGCTACAGCCCTTAGCTTTCTAAGCATCGCTTCTAATCAATTATACACTTACCCATTTTCAGGCATGGAAATGCATTAGATTGAAAAAGAAGAGAAAAAAAAAAAGGCTGTTCGGGAACTATGCAGCCTTTTTCTCCAGCTTCGTAGAAATGATGCTGAGTTCAGACTGCCCAAAGTGAGACACCGCATAATTCCCTGTGCCAGGTGAGCTCACACCTACCCACAGTGTACTGCTGGGGTATACGTAAGTAGATGAACCAGACCAAGCGGGATGTAGGGAGCAAGCCTGAGAAGACGGTGGAAATTTAAAAAATAAAACATTAAAAA
>VYZM01004627.1:145829-163554 GCA_013398915.1 Dromas ardeola | reverse complement strand
AAAAAAAAAAAAAACAAAGCTTCCTGACTGGGTTCCCAGCTGATATAAAATACCAGCACCAGCTGGTTGCTAGTGGATATACTCCATACGAAAACGAGAGGTCTGGTTTCTGTAATGCACAGCAAGAGCGCACGGGCTAAGCCCCACGCATGCAATGACCTTGGGGAAAGCATTTGCAAGGCAAGCTGACTCTTCTTTCCACACACCAGCGAGGGACACCCGCTTCTCACCAGCACTTCTGCGCTAGCCAAGGACAGTGTGCCATGGGAAATGGTGTCAGAGGCTGGTGCCCGAAGACAGGGAGCGGGCGCTCGCATTTCTCTGGCAGCAGAAAGTAATACAAATCCCCGTGGACTGCACCCATTCGCAAGTGTTATAACCTCATTTTACCCACTGCGGCAAGATACTCTCATGCATTTCACCTACCCAGACTTCCCCACCACCTACAATAGCACTTCTCACAGGTCCCACCTCCATGACCTTCCCGTTGTCCTACTCCCCCCGACCTGTATATATGAATGTCACCTGTAAAAGAAAGTCTCCACCAGATCTCCCTGACCTATCTGCACCACGCAATTCCTCATACTGCCATTAGACACGCTCGAATTAGTAAGGAAATGAAAACAGGCCACAGGAAAGATGTGGGCTGGGGGAAAAGATAGAGATGTAATGCCAAGCAACCAATGTCAAGTCACGGTTGGCCACATCCCATTAGCCGTGTTCAAGGGTTTCTCCTGTTGAAATAGCACCTCTGGAGCAATGGAAGAATCCTGCACGCCCAGTCCTGCAGCACTTTGGGCTCTTTTGTTGGGCACAGGCTCCTTCGAGGCATCGTAAGCCAGCGGCTACACGTCCCATAGCTCCGCGGCTCCTCTGCTTTGCACCAGGAGAAACCACCGAAGGCTCAGTAAAAGCCTGTAAAATCAACGCTTTCAAAGATGCTTTACAAAGTTACTATGCAATTCTGGGAAAGGAGTTTGGATAACAATTAATGAATTTTGTTTGGTATTAAAAAATTGGAAAGTTCTGATAAAAGTCATGAAAATTCCAGGAGGGACGACAACCCAAAAAACTGTTTCCAAAACAAGCTTGTTTTCCCCATTGCTAGTTCTAGCACAAACACCAGGAAAGATTCCAGCACTGATACAAGCAACTCTCTTATCCACCTCATAAAAATGGCTGAAAGGGAGAAAATAAGTTCATTTTCTTTTCTTCTAATATCTCCTCAGCCTCCTTTTCTGCTTGAGGATCTCAGGAGACAGGGCAGAGGTGAAGAGAACACCGATAACCCCCTTTGAAGGTTGAGTAAATTGAGGCATTGAACAGTTTCTGATTTACCCAAGCAGAACCATAATCCCGACTTATTTGCATGTGAAATACTGTCTCCCAAATTAACCTAGCAGTTCAAAATACGACTCTGTGGGGGGCAGGGGAGACCTGTCATTTAGTATACGTATATTTATATTTCCTAGCTCAAGGGCGTATAAAACTCTTTGCAATACTCATTATGTCCATTTCGTTAATGTATTTTTAATACTGTGATGTAGTTTAGTATTTCTTTCATTGTTAATGCTCTTAATAGCCCATCTCCTCCAAGCACCCCTTCAGAAGAACATGAGCTGCAGGAGTGAAAACCACAACTGGAAGAGCTGGGATCCTGAACATACAGGTTGGACGGCAACAACAGCTCTGCAGCAATCCCAAAGAAAAAGAAAAGAGAAAAAAAAATTAGTCTTTGGCTTTTCATAGGTTAATTAATTGAGAAACGAGGAGGACTTCCTTCCCAGGACAGACTATTTGCTCACCACCACATAAACTGCAAGGGTCTCTTATGTTAGGGGACCTTCTATCAGTTGTTCCTAAGCTTTCCAGATCTGACCATGCTGCCATACTGTAATGTATCAACGTAATACGGAAAGAAATAAAGTGACCACCTTTAAAACAGCACCACAGATTATAACCCTGGGAGGAGAGGCTCAATAAACACTAAAGGTCAGATTTAAATCCACAAATATAATGAAATGCGCAGTTAGAGATGAAACTCCCTCCTTAACAGACTGGACCAAATTCAACCCTGCTACAAACCACCCGGCAGATGAACCTGGCCCAGCCATGGCTCAGATCTCCAGCCATAATGAAAGCTTGTCCATGGTTTGAACCCAGCAACAATTAATCTTGACAGGGGGAGATAAGATTCAAGTTCCAAAGAACAGAAAGTTTAGTGGGGTTTTTTTGCGCTTTCATGAGGCTTTGATTATTATTTTAATGCGGTTGTTTGTGGTTTAGTTTCCTTTTTTTTTTCCCCTCCTTCTCCTTAATGGTCACATTGAAAAGATAACAGTCTATGCACTCATGGCAGAAGCCAAAGGATGGCTGAAGTCCAACCTACCTCCACCCCACCATGCTCATCTGATATGCTTCCAGAGAAGGGGAAAATCAGACAAATAGATGCTGTGGATAGTTTAGGACTGACTCGCCTCAGACTTTTTGGAAAAGGGAGAACTCCTCATTAGGCTAAAAGGAAAGCCAAAAGTAGTTATGAGAACTCTCTTTTAGGGGACTAAAATAAGAAGCCAACAGATCTTTACATACTTCCCAGCAGGAAGCCTACAGTCATCCGTAACACTGCTGATAGCCCTCCATGCTTGGCAAGATTCCCACTCAACCATCTGGGGCTCATCCATCGAGGTGCAACTTTGAGGAAGGAGACCGAGTGCCTGGCAGAGGCGTTCACATCGCAGCTGGGAAGAGGGTTTTGGCTCCCAAGCTTCCACACAGTTTGACTTGACGGCAACTGAGGGTACATCTCTTCTGCAGATGGTGCAACTGCAGATGATGGCGCAGGCAGTCCCCAAGCTAACTTTAAGCTAACTAGCAGAGTCGCTGCTGACAGCGGCAGCGGAGTTCAGCATGTGCATCGAAACCCTCCTCAGAGGCTAAGCAAGTAGTTGGGCCGTTCGCCCAAGTGGCTGCTTCTACTTTTATCGGTACCAAAGCTAGTTAAAGCCAGTTCACCTCGTGTCTCCAGGAACCACAAAGCCACCGCAGCTCCTGCATCGTAGAGAAATACCTGCATCACTTCTGTTCTCACCAGCTGACGTTTTGATCTTGCTGATGTCTTCAGCAGAGCACCATCCGACTGAGGGCCAGGAGTTTGCTCTGCACCTCCGTCTCTCCTTTGAAGGTAGCAGCAATATTCACCCTCCTCGAGGGCTGTTAATGAGAGCATGTTCTCTAGTTAGGGGGAAGTACGGCTCTGAAGCCTCTACCAGAGCTGTTCCAGACAATGCAGCCACAGGAGGTCTTTAAATAAGAGGAAAGAATCAAAGATGGGGAGTGACCTGGTCAAATCAGCTGGGGAAGAAGATGTAGGGGGGAGGTGGGAGAGAGCAAGCGCACTGGAAGCATTGCAAGTTTTCTTCCCATGTCCCTTGGATGGCAAATAGCAGTGGCATAAGAGTTCACAAGTGCTCTCTATATTGGCAAATATCACACAGAAGGGCTCGCCATCTCCGTTGCCAGAAAATGTGCCATCAGCATAAGAGAAAAGCAAATTACAATGTAATATAGTGCATACCTATATGCTATTTATAGCCTCTCCCGACACATTACACACACTTGTGTCCCCACGGTACTTTCTTGTCTGCACTTAAAACCCCTGCTTTGCATTTATACAGCATGTACTGAAACCAGCCATTAAGTTAAACACGTAGACGTTGCTTCTCTTATCCTAAAGTTAACTTGGAAGACACGTTGCTGGAGGTGAGAGGAGCAGTGGGGGAAAAAAAAAAAAAAAAAAAAAAAAGCAGAGTTATGAGAAAGGGACACGTTTTTTGCCATGAAGCCACCACCAGAGCATGTAACAGCCACCCATTGCAGCAAAAGATCGCCTAGGTCCCTAGGTCGAGCTGTTCCTCCCCAGCACACACCTCCATGTTAAGATGAAGCTGACATATCCTCCCTTCCAGCCCATACCTCCTCCCCATGGAAGCCCTCAAAGATGCAACTCACCCACCCTCAAGTAAGGCTTAGTCCTCTCTTACCCACAGCAGTTCCTCAAGACTTTTTCCTGTACTTTTAGGCATTTTATTCTTTGTTGGCATGCTGTAGGCACACTCAGTTCTCTCCTTAAAGCTTCTGCAGCTCTACAGCCTCAAGCTAGGAGTGACCACTTACTCTTTGATGACAACATTTGGCCAGAAAGAACCTGGGAAGCTCTTTCTCCAAGGGCTGTATAGAGCCCAGGGCTGCAACGTGGCTTTTAAAGCATACTGCTTTCCCTGAGACCACTAGCCAAAGTTAAAGCAGAGCCTGTTTTCTAAATATCAATCCTACAAGGATCTGCCACTACAATTATATGAGCTGGCAGAGGAGGCTGGGGGGGGCGAGGAGGGCAAGACCCAGGGATGCACTTGGCCAAGCCCTGCGGAACAGATGCACCTACAGACAGAACTCAGCCTCCTCCCAGAGCCCAAAACAGCACCAAACCCACAGCTGCATCGTGTCTTATTTCAGATTTTCAGCCGCTAGATCACAGGACAAAGGCACAAGGGCACACTAGTAGTAGTTGGCAGTCTGACCTGCCCCAGATTTTTTGAACTACCCTGAAAAGCTACTGCAAGGGCTTTAGGAAAAAGAAACCCTCCCAATAACACAGAAGAGGCAGGTTTTAATATTTCGTGCATCGTGGTCTGGCTCACAGCAGGTCACCAACATTGGACAAAACCCGATTAGAGGGGAAAAGCCTTTCTAGTGGCCCAGGAGCCTATAAAACGGAGGAAAAAATGGGGCATCACACCTCCAGGAAAACAAGACACACTAACAAACTGACTGCACACAGCTCCCAGGACATAAACGAGCCATGGGCAGACTTGATTTTTATGAAGAAATGGGTAATGGTTTAGTACAGACCTAAAGTAGCAGCTCCTGGGGCCAAACCACCAAACCAGGACTACTTAAATATACCACAGCTCGTGAAATCTCGCAGAGCAGTGCTCAGACCTGCTGCTGAGCACGGGATGATTCAGCCTCTGCCACATCCTCCCCTTTACAGCTTTAACGTGCCATCCAAGCACAGCTTTTTTCCTGCTGCTTGATGCTTTCAGATCCTTGACCTGGTAACAATATCACATCTGCTAGCTATTATCAGAGGAGGAGAAAGGCTCTCCCCTGCTCGCTTCCCCCCCATACGCAAGCCGGCGTGAACCCAGCGCGGCATGGTGTTGTGTCTGTGAGAGCTGAAAGCCGTCAAGCTCTAATTCAAACAAATCAGATCTAATCACCCTTATCAGAAGGGCGATAAAATCAGCAAAATTGAGAGGCTACAAAAACACAAGCCAGGGAGATATTAAGCAATGGTCACAGAAAGCCGACACCTCTGACGAGCTGTTTTCCCGTAGAGATCCCACCCCACAAAGGACATCAGATCACAGTGGGGCATTGCTGAAGATCAGTGTCTGCACAGGTTCTCTGCCATCTTTTGCAGACCTAAAAAATATTATTTCCCAAACTCTTCTGCAGAAAGAGGGGTATGAGACACAAAGGGCTGTGTTCCAGAATCCCCCATGGCTCCCAGATTTTGGACAAAGCAGTCACAAAACCACTACAGATGGATGGATGCCACGTTGGCCAGATGCTTAATAGATGCGATGATGTCCAAACAAAACACGGAGACAGATCCAGGTGCTGCGGAGGTGACCACAAGTCTTATTTCGTTTACATACCTCCCCCAGAGCTGGACCCTGGCACAGGCACGCAGCTGGAGATGAGGGTTTTCTGAGACCAGGACCCCACTTTAGAGGACAATACAGTCCTGGGTGTTCAGAGAAGCACAGTGGGGCTGTAAGCGTCCATCCTATACCTGCATGGAACAGTATCTCACAGCTGGTTCTCCTTTGCCTGGTCAGCAAGCCATCACCAACCCCTGATTCTGAATCCGCCAGCTCAATGGCACCGTACTGTAATAGGAACAGTCCTTGGCGGGTTTCCTGCCTTGGGCCGCCCATACTTTCTGAACCAGGCTTGTGATGAGTTTTTTTCTGGTTAAGGTCAGCTCCAGAGGAACCACCTGGAGTCCTTGGCCAGCTAAAGGAGAACCTCTGCCCTCGTATGACTCGCCTTCCCACCGCAGAAGAGCCTGAGAAGCATTTAGGGGAAGAGGATTTTGCAGGATGAGCAGTACGCAGATGGACAGGGAACTTCCTGACACGCACACCCCGTAACTGTCTGTTAGTCACGACGGCCGCCAAGCCCTGACCTCCCTCCGGCAGGCATGACGCAAAACAAAGCTCCACTTACCGATTTCAACGCTAGCAGCGAATGTCACACAGTGACGGAAAAATAAGGGTTGGAAAAGACCTCCGGAGGTCACCTAGTCCAGCTCTGTGCCCCGTGGAAGAGTCAGCGCTGCATTATCCCCATCAGGCACACATCTAACCTATTCTGAAAGGCCTCTGGTGATAAAAGCAACATATTCTAGGCTTTTGCCATTTTTATCATGATTTTGAGCACTACTTGAAGAATGGAGGGCACAGAGGGGAATAGCTGCATAATAGCTGAACGCTGCATTACAAAAATGTTGCAGGACCGGGGCGGGGAGGGGGGGAGAAGCTGCTGAATAGATAAGGATATCTCAGCCATACATCAGTGCAAAGGTAAGGACAGGACCACCAGCAAGGTAACGAGGGCATGAGAGTGGAGGGCCCTCAACCGGTCTGGCCAGGCCACCTGGCAGGGTTGTGACATCTGGTACAGCCAAGCAGGGACCGACCCTCCTTCGCTGCGCAACGCGCAGGTAAAGACCTCGGCGCTGCCCACATCCCACAACTGCTGCCTCCCACAGAAGCTGGCCTGACATCCTTCTTGGGGATTAAAAAAAAAAAATCCAGATAAATGAAAAATAAAGCCGTGTTCTCAGCTGCACGGGAGAGGGTGTCTCAGCAAGATGAAGGTCTGGGCATATTTACACAAACACGCAGACTGTTGAAAAGAACAGGGGAAACGCTTTGCACAAAATCCCATTAGCAAATAACGGGATTTCTGGGAGCACCATCTGTGCACCACATTGAACACTCGCCCCAGAGCACAGAGACTAAAGCACGTTGCATATAGAAACCCAGACAAAAGAATATACAATAATACACAAAGGCAGGGAGAGCACATATAGGATAGGGAAAAAGCCAGAAGAGACGTTTTCCTCCCCATCCTCACAATACCCGAATCCCGGTCTCTCCACAGCCTCCCCACAGCGGTTCCTGAGGCATCTCACGTCCCTTCTGTGCCCACTGTGAGGCCCCATGATGTTGCCACAGAAGGGGAAAAAGCCTTGTCATGAATGAGAATAAGCTGGCAAACCAAAACCGTCCAGTGCAAAGTGATGCAGAGGTCTAATATCGAAAACATTTCTTTTCCTCAAGTGTTTTCCAAGGAGATCTCCCATATTTCTAAGTCAAGAGGTTACCTGAAAAAGGCTCTGTCTCATCTGTGAGCTCCTTCAGTTCCAACTCAGCAGGAAGGGCCCTGGGAAAAGTCCAGGAGCAGCCACACCGGGGTTACTCTGAAACAAAACAAGAGAGGATTTGGTGTTGTGTTGGGTTTGTTTTGCTCTCTAAAACCCACTCACTTTACAAATCAGCAGCTTGAATGAGCCATTGCCAGTGACTCTCAAGCACCCCTTCTCCTTTGCACTTCCAAATGTCTCCCTCTTTGTCCGCCCTCCCAAGGGCTCTTCAACGGCATCCTCCAAAACAGCTATTACAGCAATTACTGCAATTAATTGATTTGCATATCCCCAAAGTCCCATCATTAGTGCAACACAGCCAAGCGTGTTAGTGTTTAATAATATCAATCAACAATTATTCATAACATCCCGCCTTGGCAGACCTAAATATAGAGACAAGCATTCATGTGAAAACAAAAAGGAGAGGGGAAAAAAACAAAGCAGCTAAACAAAAGAATTAATTTAGAGCAGAATTAGGATCATAGAAACTAGACAGACAAGAGACAAGGTCAGATGTCTCGCTCCCAGCTCATGTACGACTCTCCTAACCTGCCTGCTTTCAGTTACTTAGCTAGCTCCGACTAAATAAATTGATTTTCTCCTTGCGGTAAATAGCCAGCGAGCTGCAACGAGCATGTACGCAGTGGGGTAGAAACAACAAGAGACGACTTTCACAGCCGGCTGGCCCTGGTTCAGAAAAGCACTTCAGCAAAAGCTCGAGAGGGCCTCCATTCAGGACAACGCTTAAGCACATGCTGAAATTTAAGTATGTGCTTAAATCCTGCTGCTCCTCAGGCCAGGCACTAGTAAAAGGGAAAGGGCTGCTATCCAGTTTTCCAGGCATTTTTAGCAACACAAGCTGCACCTCTTAGGGACCATATGCTCTCACTAACCTCCGGATTTGGAGCCAAAGCCCATTTGCTTAACGCGTGAGCCCTTCAGGACGCAAGCCGTCCTCTCGTGCTGGGACAGGAGAGCACATCGCACCAACACCAGAGCCCGCAGGTACCATCTGCATGGAAATACTGTACAACAACACAAGCCAACAGGAAAACTTGCATCAAGGCTGCACTTTATCAGCCGCCAAGCAAAATTCAGGCATTCAGCTCCTCCGCTGGTGTAAACTGATGGAGTGCAGCGGGCACCAAAGGCAATGGCTTAGTCTGCACCACTGGAAGAGCTGGCATGACCAAGGTGATACAAGGCCACAGCCTTGCCGCAAGTCACAGCTTTTCACCAAGCTGGTGGAATCCTGTTCTGACACCATATCTTATTTACTAAACAAATTAGGCCAGCAGAGGCTCAACAGGTGCTTCCTGCTCTCGAAGATGCAGCCGCGGGGCAGTGATGTCTTCAGCCTTCATCACTCACTACATCCCGACCATCTGGCTGCACTCCGAGCTGTGGCTTCAAAGCCATCTTAATCTTCCTTCATCCTCGCACAGTGCATCCCAAGGTCCCAGAGACTGCTCCACCAACACAAGCATGGGGTAGCAAACAGTCCAGAGATCACAGAAGGCAGCAGGAAGGACGGACCTTCCAGCTCTGTCAAGAGCCATCCCTCCACGCGTGGGTGTGAGGAAGGAGCAGCTCTGCCTCACATCTTACGCTCTGGCATGGAGACAAGCCCTCCAGCATACATGTCCCTCTGCTTTAGCTCCATCGATCCTACAGCTGCGCTAGAGCTACATCCCAACACCATAAGTCATAGAACCACAGAATTGCCCAGGTTGGAAGGAACCTTTCAGATCATCGAGTCCAACCATCGACCCAACTCTGACAAAACCCATCACTAAACCATATCTCTAAGCACTGTGTCTGCCCGGCTTTTAAATACCCCCAGGGATGGTGCCTCAACCACTGCCCTGGGCAGCCTGGTCCAAGGCTTAATAACCCTTTCAGTTTAAAATTTATCCTAATATCCAATCTAAACCTCCCCTGGCGCAACTTGAGGCTGTTTCCTCTTGTCCCATCCCCTGTTCCTTGGGAGAAGAGCCCGACCCCCCCTGGCTACCCCCTCCTTTCAGGAGCTGTAGAGGGCGAGAAGGTCTCCCCTCAACCTCCTTTTCTCCAGGCTGAACACCCCCAGCTCCCTCAGCCGCTCCTCACAAGGCTTGTGCTCCAGACCCCTCACCAGCTTAAGGAGGAGGACACCCTGCTTCCCAGCTCGGCGCCCAGGGCTCATGCTAAGAGCAACCACCAGCTACCGACTGCAGACAAAACAAAGCTTTTTTTATACTGCCCACATCCTGGACCCCTAACTGGAAACTCATCCAGCATGAAATCTCCTATTCCCATTTCTTTCATACCCCTCCCCTGCCTCCATCGGTGCTGATGCTAGGGGAGATATTGCGCCTTGATGGTAGGAAGGAATAAAAGGCGATGTCTCGTTAGCAGCATTCTAAGTAGAAAAAGAAATAAATAAGGTTTAAAAGCCCCCTTGCCTTTTGTTGGCCTTCCAACTTCCCCCACCGCCTGTAACCACACACAACGCGCCAGGAGGTGTGCCCAAGAAATGAACTGCCGAAATCATGAGCAGGAAGCAAGGCAAACTACAATTGCAGTAAACCACTTCAAAAAGGCTTTGGTTTTGCTCAGAATCGCCTGAAAGGAAACTTGCCGCTCACGGATGTTCATCCTTCATCTTTCGCCCATTTTAAAAGAAACACCAGGCTGATTGTATCTGTTTTTTCTTGGGCACAAAGGGTTACTGGAAGGCAGGGTCTAAAAGCAAAACATAAATAGGAAATATAAACGCTTCCTTAAAACCCTATTTGGTTTGTTTGTGAAAATACCCATAAGTTTTCCCTGCCTCCTCACAGCAATTGATACATTTCAGGGGAAAAGTAAGGCGTTTGTGGCCACAATGCTATTTTGCAGAATAACATGGAAGGGGAAATCCAAAACAACTAAGCGCAGAACTGCTGAAGCCTAGACAGAGGTTCGCCTGGGGCAAACATCTTCTAACTGCTGTAATTACCGTGAAAGGTCATCAAGGACACCTCCCTGTGCAAGCTAGAAAAATTCATGTAAGCATTTCATGTGGTTAGCGCAGCTTTTTTAGTAAATGAAGCAAAGCTCTGACATTGAGCCATACAAGATGATATCAGCAAACAGGCATTTTTCTCAGAAAGCCCATGCATAAGAAAGCTGAGGACATTAAGCACCTTCCAGCTCCTTGCTATCTTGCTTTTAAACATGGCCATTAAAAACAAAGTTCAAACCAACCAAAAAGCTGGGTAAAAAGGAGAGCCTGCACACGCCGGACTTCGCAATGACAGAGCCGCATCCTGAAAGGAGTACAAAAAGAGTTTGGTCTGCAAATATAATTGGATTGAAGAGCCAAATTCCTCCCGGGTGCTGGCTGTTGAGAGGTTATCATGTCCCACCTCCAGCCCAGGAGGGTCCCCTTGCATCCCATGCCCCAGTAAAGGTCGTCTCGCACCAGCTCTCCTGCCTGCGGTGGCTATGGGCTGGCACCCTCCGACAGCCAGATAACGACACACAGGCTACGTGCCGCTTGCTCGGCGGTCCGGAGACAGCATGTGCTCCTCTCGCACGTCGACACACACCAACACGCTGCTCTGCATTGGTTTTTTTGCGTGTGGCTTAATTAAAGGCAGATACAAAGGGTGGTTCGCACGAATGTTGATCCTTAGGTGTTTGCCTCCCTGGGACGCCACTCGCAGGCTGGGCGCCGAGGAGTGAGAGCAGGAGGACGGGCCCCCTCCCCAACAGCCTGTGGGTCCCTCCACAGCTTCACCCAAGAGGTGGAGCGGTGTCCTCTCTCCTAGGACACCGCTAACAGCCCAGGGGGTGCAGGAGGACACGTGGGATGCTCCAAGCAAGGAGTCCTTCAAACCCTGCCCTGCACAACACCTTGGGGTGCCAAGGGGCAGGCCACATCTGGTCAGCAGGATGAAGCCACAGCACACACAGCTCTGACCACCTGATTTCACCTGTCCCAAGCAAAAATGATTATTTTGGGGCTGGACTGCTTCCTTTACAGTTCCAGATCTCATTTTCGAGGTGGGGGAAGAAAGCCTTTGATCCATTAAATACCTTTGTAAGGGACTCACTGTTGGCATCTGACTCTCTCAGCAAGATAAATATACAGTAATTTAGGTTGGAAGGGCCCTTTGGAGGCCATCTGGTCCAACCCCCGGCTCAAAGCAGCAGTAAATAAATCGCAGCACGTCTCCTCTGCTCATGCAGCCAAAGGCACAGGTGGGGGACGCATGAGGAGCAGGGAAGTATGCAAGAGACCTCAATACAAGAAAAACGTCTCTTGCTCTGAACAACACTCTGGAAAACAAGTCTCCTATCTCAGAAGAGGCCGATAAACCACATCTTGCCCTGACTGACCACCTCAACTCTCTGAGCTCTTGCTCTTAGAGGGTGTCGTCTCCCTAAAAAGCAGGTTTTAACCCTCAAGTCCCGATCAAAGAAACATTCAGGTGCATAGAAGGCGCATAACTGAGCTGTATCTGCAGAAACAAGTGTACTTGGTGCCTTTGGTATAAATTTTACCCCTTTCTTCCAAGGGCTGATGGCATTATTGCGCACCTTGTAACGCAGTCCTGTCCCAGCAAGGGTCTGCCTGACTTCATTTACCCCACGTAGCCAATCTGGGAAGAGCTGTAATTGCAGTCTCAAAGGTGTTACACCACCATATGCTAGCGTCTGATAAAGAAAATGCTGCAAAGCCTCTGCTTAACTGGGCAAATTCACCTGGTTTGCACTTTGATCTTGATGCAGGAAGCAGAAAAACCCCCTGCTACCTCTCTCCAGCTCAGGCAAAACCTTTCCCTGTGCTCACTCCCAGCTACAACCCCACAACAGTTACGAGCTGTTTTTTCTCTGGCTTTTTTATTTCATCTCTTCATACCAAAAGCAGAGACAGGTCTGGAAACTAAATTACAGCCACCAGTTTCATTCATAAATTTGGCTGCATCCTTGCAAAGCGAGCTATTGTTGTTATTTCTCACCATTTACCACCTCAAAGCCAGAGAGTATTGTTTTTATTGCTATTGTGAGAACAAGACCAGGGGGAAAAAAAAATAATCTTGAGCTTCCTTTCCCCTCCCAATCAAATATAATGGAGAAAAAAAAAAACAAACAGGGCGGATGTCAGATCCTTAAGGATTTTATTATTTTTTTTTGAGCTATCTACAGGAGCTCAGCCTGGTGCTGCAGGTTTCTGAGCCTGAATTTTATCAATGGGCTGCGTTGGGTCCATTCGAAAGGACAGCAGGTGTTCGAACAATGAACCCGGGCTGCCTCTACATCTGGGCTACAAAAGCCATCACGGTGTTTACAAGAAACAGGATAATCAAGGAAACATCCTGCCGCAGGCACCTAAAAAACTACAGCCCCTTGTTATTCATTTTTTCTCTCACACTGCGCCGTTTATTTATAGCACGAGAAGTTGAACCGGGAGGAGGAAAAAAGAAAAACCAAAGTTTCACACTCATTTCCACACAGAAGTGACGCATGTGCAACGTGGAAGGGACGGACAGCCAGGCGCTTGGCTCGTACTGTTCCTTCAGCTCAAGGTGGGCCACAATTAACCCTTGAGCTCTTGCTGTAACTAATGAATTAGCTGGGCATAAGTTGTTGGTTTTACGTCATTTATGCAACAGTATCGGTTGAACCTAACTCATCCTGGGACACCCCAGATGGACGCTGAGTCCCCGCATACTGAATAAAACATCCCTAGAGCCCAAACACAAAGAGATGGGCAATTATGGGGGAGGGATCATGGAAACTACTTATGCATCTTAGCTTTCAGCACTGAAGGTTGGATCCTGATGGCCAGCAGAGTAAGAGGCTCTTCCAGAGCTTAGAGAAGACACAGAGGGTCCTCTCCCCACATGCCCTCTGGAGGAACCTCTTTCCCTCCACAGGCAGCACTGGCTGCCCAGCCTTCGGGGTCAGAAAAGTGAATACACAGTGTATTGAGCACGCTTGCAGAACCAGATTGCCACCAAATTTCAGCTGCTGATGGATTATGGCTCCCTACAAAAGCACTGTATTTTGGGCTTACTTACTACCAACATTTTGTTCTGCTTTCTTTTAACTTTTCAGTACAAACGAAGCAGGATGCACCCAATTTAGTAAGAGGTTTGGGGTTTTTTTTTTAATCAAAATAGTTTTCATTGAAGATGCACCAAAACAGAACCTCTAGAACATTTCTCACCATCCTCAAGAACGACTTGGGAAGCTCCAAGGTATCTCCCCCTTCCAGACTAACGTTTCATAACTCAGGTCATCCTTACATCCAGCAAAATTAAGTATTCCCTCCCCTCGTATCCTCCGTTCCCTGCTTTAATAGTTTTCCTTCTGGAAGCCCCCAAAACACACCAGCTAGAGCCCCCACGCAGAAACCCGTGGAAATGAGAGCTGAGCTGCTCAGCCACCCGAGGAGTTTGACTTCCTTGCTTTTGAGTTGAATCAAAGAGGATTAACTCAACAGGTGCTTTACTGGAGAGCGGGAGGGAAAACAAAACAAAACACAACACAATGAAACAACAGCCTACGTGCACAAATAGCAGATGAATTCCTCCTCTTCTGGGCGATGAACTGCCAAAGCAGCTGGCTAACATCCCCTTCTCCTTTAGGCCAAAGTCACTCTCAGCTGCTGACTTTAAAAGACATCAAGTCCCGGAGCTCAAACGCTTCCCTTAAATCAGACAGTGGGTCTGGAAGAGGATCTTCCTGATCCAGACCCAACCCCTGAAGCGTTGAGCTGCCTCCCCTGCCCCTTACTCTACCCTGGTCATTCTCAGAAACACCAGCTCCCCAGCTGGAGAGCAAAGGACCTTCCAACAGCTTCTCCACCTCACGCATTGACTAGGACGGCTGAAGCCAAGACTGCTGCCCCGTAAATTCATGATATCGCCCCACAGCTATTTTTTTCCATGAACAGAAAGACCATCAAACAGCGCACGTACGAACTGACCACACCAAAGACCAGCATCTTCATCCCCCTCCCGCTGTGGGAAGCGAGCAGCACTTTGCTGTTCTGAGTTCGCACCAACCCAGGGCTCCCCAGCAGGTTGGTCCCACCAAACCTCCTGCCCGTTTACCACGGCATGAGATGTGGGGGCTCAGGTCAGCGGAAATCCCATTCCAATCGAAAGGCGCAGACAGTGGCTTATGTTGTGTAGCGTTTTCTCCTTGTTTGCTTAAAAACGTGAGGATTTTTTAAGTTTTTGGTGTTTAATGTGTACACATAGCCAGTATTAACAGTTAAACTTTCTGTCATTTTTCTATCAAAATCATAAGAGAGAAGCGTCTACGACATTCTAAATTGCTGACTGGTGAGCCTATAAAGTGAGTAAATGGTTAGAGTATCTGTATATCTTTAACGAACTGAAATGGGTCTGTCCAGAAGTGCCATTTCACATGCGACATTGAATACATCTTCACATTACACAACCAAAAGAAATGCTACTTATTTCCAATATTTGTTTTGCAGAATAATATAGAAGCGACCTTTGCCCTCCTAAGTGACTAAAGCTTGACACAGTATTTGTGTTCATTTATTAAAAAATTGCTAGCTGAAGCCAAATGTTCAAGCCAACCGGTTTTCTAAAACCTCTGCTAACAAATTGCTTGGATAATTGCCAGAAGCCCGAGTCCGATCCCTTTTTCTATTTCTTTCTCACCAAAAAAAAAAAACCCATCTGGTGCATGTTAATTGTCAATCTGTATCGACTGCTGGATTTATGCTGGTAGGCATCTTTAAGAACAGCAACCTAGATAATTAAATAGCTGAACACCGACAAACAGTTGTCAATACAGAATAAAATCAATACGCTCCCCCATGCTTCCTAATGATAGAGAGCTGATGCTATTTGAACCATCTTCTTTTGAAAGCTTTAATTTTATCGAACAACATTATTTCAGGAGAGATGATTTGGGGTTTTACTTTTTAACAAAGAGAGAAGTGGAGTGTGGCATGGCATTTAATATCTGGCTGAGATTTAAAACGCACACTCCTTATGAAGTATGACATTTTATACCTGAAACCACAGGAACATTTCCCACATGTAAGTGATAGAGGGAAAATTCTTCAAATTAGATTTGAACTTTATACCTTCTAATTCTGCTCCAATCCTCCTCCTCCATGTACCACGCTCAGGCCTGATGAACACGCTGGTGCTATATCAAAGTCTAATAGACCTGACTACCGACAAATCCCCTTCACTTAGCCTTGAAGTAAGCAGCAAACCTCCTGTAGATCCGGCAGTAAATGTTAACTGGCAAAATAGCTCAGCAACTGACGGCAAGGCTAAATGAACTGGTCAGCACAGCCCAGCTGACGGAGCCGTCCCTCCTGGGTGTCAGCACGAGCTGGAAGCCAGCACTGAAGCCACAAGGCAAACCTAAGTCCCCAGGCTTGCAGAGAAGAGCCACCCAGAGCTCCTTTGCGCACTTTAAAACCAAACACCTATCTGCAAGCAAGTCCTGAGCAACATCTCCCCAGGCTTGCCTGTCAGAGGTCCTACTTCTCCCTTTCCTGGACTCACAGGTCTGACATGCAACTCAATTGCGACCAGGTCCCTCTTTGGGGACAGCTGCCCTGCTCTAAGTGCTGTCACAGCCACTGCCCCTTGCAGGAGAGCTCCTCTGTCAAGCCCTCCAGGATGCGAGGGACACCAGCACTCCAGGGTAGTGCTACAGACCAAGGCGGTTTTTCAGCGCAAGACACCCAGTAAAATGCACCCTCCTGTACTTCAGGACCTCAGCTTTGCCCAGCTCCTTAGTAGCATGCACACAGGCCCTTCAACAACCCCTCCTGTCAGGAAAAGATGCCTCACAGAGCACACCACATCCTACACTCCAGGGAGGTGCAGCACAGACATCTCACGCCAGTCCCCATGGCCAAACGAGCAACAGGATCCTTGACTCCCAAGCAATGGCCCAAAGCCTCAGCTCATCCATCCCGCGTGACGGAGAAAGCCCTGACCCACAGCCTCTCTCTTTGGGGCAGCAACATGCCAAAAAACCCAGAACCACTCCTCTTTCCGTCCTGTGCCTTGAGGGACAATCCAGACCTTTGTAACGCTTTGAAATACGAGTTGCAAAGGCAGAACATTTTTCCTATTATGTTCCTTGCTTTACTTAAGCCCCTACTCAATAAGAGACAGGTGCACTAAGCTCTTTGCCAGGGACCTGCGTTCAGAGGAACAAGGTCCTCCAGTTTTATACGTTATCCCCTTCTAAGCTCACTAGTCGCCTCTTAAGCTCGTAATAAAAGACTTTTTTGAAAAATGATGGCACCTAGTTTCCAAGGCAGCAGAACTTTTAAGCTCACGTTTGCAAGAGCCTAAGGAATTAGCGATGCCAAAAGGAACAGGCTGTATAAAACCCATCACCTATTCCTGCTGGATAGATTAAATTACACGGTTTTATTTTTTAATGCAACATGATCTGGACAAGGAAGTCGCTATCAATGCTATTAAAAAAAAAGTACGATGTGTGGAATAACAACTACAAATCCCTTTAATCTCTGGTGGTACCTACAGATCTCAGATGGTTTGGTGCCTGTAGGGATTATCCAAGACGCGTGATCCTGGACTGGAAAGACTGAGATGCTTCACGGTACGGACCGTCAACGGTCTTGCTGGACCTCTGCTGCAATTCAGGCTGCGGTGCTCCAGGGGATGAGACAGATAAAGGAAAGAAAGCTGGAGACAGGGATGGAGAGCAGCTGTGCCGAACCCGAAGGAGAGATGCGGCCACAGCAGAAAATCCATCACAGGGCAGTCCTTTGAGGAAAGCACTGGCCCAACAGCCCAGGCAGACCTGCCTCATCTCGCTTCAAATTACCTGTAAGCTCAAGGATTTGACTAGAAACCTACAGCAAACCAGAACATCTCACACTCCCCCGTTTCTCTGTTTATAAATATCTATTTTCTTTAGGCTAATCCAATTACTTATTCTCAGTCGTACACTACTCCCATTTCAGCTACAAAGCAGGCTCCTTTCCCATGAAAAAAAAAAAAAGTATCAACCCTGCTTATTTCATAATTTATTTTACTGCATGACTTTTCCCAGCAATGCAACTCATTATTTTTTTTTCAAGTTCCCCACAAACTGATGAAAATAAAAAGCCCCTCAGCTCATGCACAGGCTCTCTGCACGCTCTCACGCGCATCACTTTTTGTGGCTTAATTTCCCATTTTTAAAAGGAAGATGTTTGCTTTCCTTCAATGTTTT
>VYZM01004627.1:111202-142932 GCA_013398915.1 Dromas ardeola | reverse complement strand
TCTGGCAGAGCAAAATTTGCACATACTGGGTTCTTTTTTTCCTGTAATGAACTCCTCATGCTTTCAGCACAATACAAAGCTTTAAAAGTTTGTTTGCAATAAGCAGACACTGACGATGGCAGTGGATCAAAGTGCCTGCAAGGAGCCGTACTCGCTCCTCCAGAAACATTACCAAGACACCGAGCCCCTATGTTAAGAAAGCGTTATTACTGCAAAGTTGAGAACCAAACTCTGAGCGTCTTCTTGACCTTATCCCTCAGTATTTTGCTGTTTGCTGCTTCCAGGTCCATCAGTACAAAACTCTGGGCACAGCCAACCCAATTTGTGACAGCTCTTGTTCCCAGCTCTTAGCTGGATGGGGAATGGTCAAGTTCACTAAAATAACAGTACATTGGGAGGGGGGGAGAAGAAACGCCCCCCTCCAGGCAGTAATTGCTGCCTGCTGCTGCTCCTTTCCTGCTCTGACCTAGTCAAACCCAACAATATCCACACTGCTGCCCGAGCACAGCCTCTGCTGGCATCTTACCCATGGTCTTCTCCTCTGCCATCAATGGTACCCGCCTCAAAGCCTCCTGCTTCTCTCTCTCGGTGTCCTCTTCCCAAACTCCAGCTCTTTGCCAGGTAAAACCCCTCCGACTCTCAAACATCCTTCCAGCCTCGGAACTAGAGCAGCTCTCTTCGGCATTCCACATTGGGTCTGCCCTAGCCTAGCCTCCTGCCACCTGCTTCAACGCATTTGCAGTCCCAGCCGGATGCTACCACCACTGCTTTCCAGCCAGGCAGCTTCTTTTTCCTGGCTGCCTGGCTCAGGAGAGAAGGATGACCTGAGAGGAATAAAGATGATGATCGCCAATGGCACAGCAGAGACTGTCTGGGGGTTGTGCTCAAGGACACAGACCCAGCACAGCCCCCAGCAGCCGAAAGTTTGAGGAAGGCTTTGGTTAGGTCCCTGAGTAATCCGGTGCAGAGTTTAGCTTGTAACAGCAGTCATCATGCTTTACAATGGCATGGTGACTCAGTTAAGGGAAGTTCACAAAGTAATGGGTAGTTACGTAAATTGCGTTGTTTAAAAGAAAAAAAAAAAACCCTACCAAAAAAAAACCCCAAACCCACAAAAGTAGTGTTTAACCTCTTCCCAAGAGAGTTAACGCGGCATCTGTCATTCCTACTGGGTGTCTGAATCATGGCTGCTGCTATTTGAGCTAGATTCACACCAAAGGAATTGAGTACAGTTGGAAAATACTTGTGCCTCAACTGTTTGGCTTAACTCAGTTTAATTTTAATAGAGACAGGGCTCTTTAGCATTTCCTATAGCATTGCCAGCATTGAACAGCAAACCCATATAAACATGACACACATCTCCACACCACATGACAAAAAAAATAGACAGTTCTGGTTCCAAACAAGGTAGTGATGCTGGTAAGGGACTCCAGTCTGGCGTTGATGCTGCTTGGCTCACTTCACTACAATCACTCTGTAGCTGTGCACAGCACGACATTTATAGCTAGGCTAATCCAGTCCTTCATAAACACAAGTCTGAATATACTAAAGTTCATCAGCCACTGCATCTATAGAGCTTGAGTTAAGCAACCTGCTGGATAGTTTTGTTTGCTGTATTCCACACCTCAGTCGGTGCACCAAGTTTTCAGGACAGTTTGTGCTTTTTTTTTTATTGCCCCAGCAATTGGATTCAGGTTATCACCTGAGAATCTCAGCATCCCTTTTAAAAAATAAATATTTTTTTAAAAACCCAGAAAAAAAGGTGCATCAAAAATGCTTCCAAGCCCATCAAGAAAATAAAAAGTACTGAATTCTTATGTAAATATGCACGGCCTGAAAGGTTTAATTTCCTGATTTTTAAATGGTTGGGAGCTGACAATCCTGACAAATCCATAAAAAAAAAAAATTATCTTAATGTTTACTGTTCACAGCCTCGTGTGTTCCTCCACAGCACAGGGCTGAGTTGCAATCAATGCCCGTAGTTACAAAATAGGAGCTCGCTTTCCTTTTGTCCTAGGCTATCTTGTTTTGCAAGGTACAGCTGAGTTGGTTCTCAAGTAAGTTACTAAAGCTGCTGTTATGTGATTGTATGTAGTGAGGTTATCCTGGCTGCGTACCACAAATCGTGCTTAATTAAAAGTATTTTAAAAGCTAATTTAAAATGCTAATTTAAAAGTATATGACAAAAACACCGTATAGCAGACTGCACTTGAAGGCAGTAAAGCAAATTGCTGATAATGCAAGAAAGAACTTTAGTACTTTGGCCAAAAAATATTTTAGGGGACACCCTTATTTGTCTGAGAAGGGGGATGGCTGCCTGTCTTGCCAAGGCACATGGAGGACAGACTCCATCCTACGAAGAGGTAGACGCGTCAGTAAGTCCCAGCCAAGTCTATAATACTGACTTTTCAATACTGTACAGTCACATCCTGTGTACTGTATAGAAGCGCTATACAGCACAGAGCTTTTTTTGAGCTTGAGGTAAACAGCTGCTTTTTAGACATCTGGAAGAACAGCTGCTACACACACACACACACATACACACAGAGAAACGGCAGTCGGACGTGCTAGCCCTGCTAAGCGTGCACGCAGGGCAGTCGTCTTGCATCCACCCCGAGTCAGAGCGGTCAGACCAGCAGCGTTTGCAGCGCAGTCACACCACACACAATTTACGTGGCTGGGATTTCAGTATTTCCATGAGTTTATGAGGCCCGTTCACTATCCTCACAGCCCCGTGGTTTTAACGGAGGTGTTGTCTGAAGCTCAAGGAAGCATTTTGCCCCAGTGCCTTAGTAAGCTCTGTATCAGGATAGAGACAGGACACTCAGAAAGCGCTCAGCTATATTCTCTTAGCGTCAGTAAAATCCAGCAGCCAGCCAAAAGAAAAGTCGCTTGTCCAGACGTGCTCGCCATTTTCCAAGGACAGCTGCAGTGCTCACGAGAGAGCGTGCCCATTACATTTGCTCTTGAGTTGATTAACAAGTGCTGAACGTATCGCACTTCCTAAAGTACTCAAACCCCAGCATTTGCATACAGATGTACATTTTGTTCCAGACATTGAACAGGAGATTTACATAGAAGTTTTTGCATTTATGTTTTCCTGCTGTGTTTCCTCCTCTTTCATGAATTTGTTTACCATTTACTTGACCTGTAGAACCTTGACCAGTAATTTCTTAGCTTGCCCTAGTCCAGACACATTTAAAGCTCAGTCTTAGCACTGCTACCATTTGTACGAGGTTTTAATCAGCTATAAGACATTTGCCCCTGCCACCAAGGACCTTTAAACAATCAAAAAGCTTTAAAATTTAATCTCATGTCACAAATAGAACTTAGGTTAAGTCAGTGGTTAAATATTAATCTAAGACAAGATCTTTAGCATCTCCCTTTCTGACAGAAAGAACCAACAGAGAGCTACGTACATTACATCCGGGATGCTCAGTTAAAGAACATTAAGGTTGCAAACCCAAAACGTAAGAAAATCTCAGTGCAACTTTTAATCCCCTCTTCTCTCCCCCACTTTACTGCATTACGATGCAGTTTCTTATGTTGTGATCACATCTTACTTTCTTCCCACGGGGCCCCAGCCTCATTCAGCAATTGGGCTGTTCTTGAATATTTCTTTTTATCCCCTCATTCAGCGTGTGGCCCCAGGCCATATTCTTCAAATTCCATCCAAACGCCACAATTATTAGCTTCCTCCTGGGCATTCCTAGCATGTTCTCTCTCGTACATCTCCCAGGCATTCACAGATTCGTCTTTGCCCCTCTTTTCCACCCCTGGTGAGCATTAGCGTGTCATCCTGCTTACGTTAAAGCAGGAAAACAGAGACAGAATCAAAACGATCACGACTAAGACTCAAAGCTGCAACTCCCGCCAGGTGCCTTCCTTCATCCTTAATGAGCAGGTAAGGAAAGATCTCACGCATTGCTCATACGTTGTCTCCTTTGGGAAAAAGCATGGTCAGCAGAAATATCCCAGAAGCCCCTTGTGCTAGAAAACAGTGGTGGGGGGGGAGAGGCTACAGTTTTCAAGAAACAGAGTAGAGCATGTTAACTTTGAGCTTAAAGCCTCCTGATCCGAGCAGAGGCAGAGCAGCACCCGGACGCAGCATTTGCCCTTTGTGGATGCAGCTGGATGGGCGATTGCTCTTTCCTTTTCCAAGGAAGAAAGGGAGAAAAAAAAAAAAAAAAGAAAAAGACACACATAGAATGGTAAATGCTGAAATAAACCTCATTACCACAGCCAGTAAAGCATGGTGTAGACAAATGCTGCTTGGAGCTTGAGTAGGTAGGGTCTTCTCTGCTCCGGTCTATTTCTGGCTATCCATCTCTCACCAAAGAGCTCACTACAGTATCTGCTGCAGCAATGCCACAGAGCAACGGGATGCAAGTTCCCAAAGCTCTCCTTCCCCAGCCTTCCATGCGTCCCTGGCCAGGAGGAAAACTGCTTGCAAAGGAGAGGAGGCTGCTCTTCTCCTCCTGACCTCAAAGCAGAGGGCAGCCTCCAGCCCAGGCAGGAGCCGCAGCCCAACAGACAGAAGGATGGCCTTTGGACTATGCTACAGCAAAGTTCAGCCTAGAATAATGTCTCCCCCCCACCTTAATCACTTCACAACGGCCTCCTGTCAGTAAACGGTCATTTTTCCAATCAGCCTTGTCAGTTTGGCTAGAGCGGGTGCTCGAGCCTTGCTGAGGTGCGGTGTTGCCACTGCCGCTTAGTGGCCTTTCCTCACCTTCCGTGCAGTTTCCCATTACATTTATGGCACAAAAATCTTTTATCCCCTGTTGACTCTCTGTCATAGTTCCAAAGAGTGCAACTGGAGATGACAGGAGCATAGACCTGTTCATGTTAACAGCGCCAGCAGGCTGTATATTTTCTTTCCCCGTCACAACCAAAGCCTATTGAGGTTTACCCATTATTTTCCCCAGATGCTTCAAACTCTGTAAAACATCACGGCTAGAGCAGACATGCTTAAGGGAAGTCAACTGGCAGCCTTAAATTCACCACCAGCTAAGAAGTTTGGTGTAATTATAAGCCCAATCTTATTTAATGAGCAAGGCAGGCCTGACCAAGTGCAAACCCACAAGTCAGGCTAAAGGCTTTTAAAACACGAGAATTGATTCAGACAAAAACTTGCAGTCAAATTTGGTCAATAAGGCCACACTGAGCTCTATTTCCGTCTGCACCTCTCCACCACTAGAAAAAATTTGTCTATAATAAGACAAAAGAAAAGAGAGGGCTGCTCGTATAATACATTTAGGCCTGCAACCTCCGCGCGATACTCAAGCAGGCTGTAGTGGCGGAACAGATAACTCTGCTGACCTGAAGAAGCCAGCAGTCATTTTAAGTCTGGTGATTTTTAGAAAGAGAGAAGGAAAAAAAGAAAAGCAGCAGCATTTGTGCAAGCCCCTTTTCCTCTCAGGGCCTCACTTTCCCCTCCCAACCTTTGTCTCTTGTTTCTTTATTTTGCAGAGGCTGCAGGGCAGGGTTTCCCTCCCCCGTGTTTGCCCAGGGCTTAGCACAATGGCTGACCTGTCAAAGCCCCGAGTAGCTTGAGGAGACCCTGAGGACTGGCCCCTGCACACACTTCCTTGTCGCTAGACCCACATCTCAGTCTCCTCTTGTCTGCTCCGTGACCGTTGGCTGGATCTGCGCGGTGGTGACTTACGTGCTGGGCTCCTTGTGCCCTCCTCCAGCGCACAGATCCCTGCTGCAGCCCAGCTCCGCACCCCCTCGCTCTCACAAAGCCCTGCTGGTGCTTCCTCCATTCCCTGTTAGATGGCCCAACCCTGCCAGATCTCACCTTCTGAGACAGAAGAAACGCAGGTGGTTTGCAGTGGCAGCATAGATGCTTCAGAAATGTTTTTAACACGCACACAATTTGGCACTCATTTAATCAAACGGTAGTTTCTGTATTAGGTGAAGAGAGCTGGGCCAAGTCAGAGTCAAACGTTTTCCCTTCCATCTCTTTACACGTGTCCATCCATCCGAAAAAAGAAAAAACAGTAGGGCCCGTGCAGTACTACACTCCGCATTTACATGGTTGGCGTGTGAAAGCGTGAGATGCTTCTGTCCTTTGAGGACAGCCCAGAAAAACCAGGCATCAAAGAAGCCTGAGTTCAACCCATACACAAATCCAGAGACAGACACAGCTTGGAATGCAAACTGCGCCATGTCCTGGAATAACAGAAATAGTGTTCCCTTTGGCAGCTAAGTGAAAACACCAAGACACTTCAGGGGAAAAAAAGAAAAACCACACACACACAAAGGTAACCCCACTGATGCCAGAATTCCACTACGGGCTCAAGAGTGGTCTGAGGGACAGTTTGCATGCTCAGCACAAATCCTTCCAAGAAGTCCCAAACCCAGTTCAACACAAGTAAGGCAGGCTAACCTCAGCTGTACTCAAAACCAACACATTTTTCTAAGTGTAAAAGGAGATGGGTCAAGCAAACATGCAGAGGCAGAGGGCCCTAGAATATTAAAATGAGGCAATGCATAATTTGGCAGGATTTTAAACATCTCTTTATAACTTGAGCAGAAAACCTTTTTTCTACGCTTCACTCTAAATAAGCAGATACGGCTTTATTTTGAGCGATGAAAGCGAGATTCAAACTAGAAGTCATGCTACGGCAAAAGAGTCTTCTTAAGCCCTTGTTCTAGACTCCGTTTCTACTTTCTGGGAGTGAAAAGACGACAACATCACTTAGGAGGTAAAGCGTTGACCTTCCCTCCAAGCTGTAAGTTGCCAGAAAGCGCTCTGGGGGCTCTGGAGTTAAGTCACTTTATGTGGTTTTTTCCTCATCCCATTACAGCATTGCTTATTTTCCCCATAACAATCCTATTTTGTAGTTGCTATGACAATTTGCAGCATTACTTATATGGCTACACACATGCAGAGATCGAGACAGACTTCTTTCTTTTCCAGGATTTAATAATCTTACGCCTCGAGTAGGAAAATTATGCTCAGTCCTGCTGGTTACCTGCACTAGTAGGCTAGTTAGATACTCTAATCCAGTCTAATTCTGATGTGATACCATCCTCAGGCACGGATACGGCTCACAACCTACCCTTTACAGAACAGGATCAAGCCTACGAGATGAACCAGTGACAGTAAAGAAAAAGCCAGCAAGCTCAAGGTTGCGTTGTACTCCCCCTTCAGTGCGTGGAAGCAATTTTGAGGGATTTTACAACTTAATGCAAAGGGAGACTGAGCAAATAGGCAAAAATTCAAATAGGGACTTAGGGGTCGCACGCTGTCTGATTAACAGGCAAGGAGAGTCAGTCTTGTCCTTTGCTTTTAACACATAACCTTGAAGACATGCATTACTCCTTCTGACCACCCTTGAACACGTTTGTCTCCAAAGCCAAAGGGCTCCTCAGGATTATACCAGCTCTGCCAAGTCCCCCAGAAAGGGCTATAAACTCCAAGCACATCTGATCCCATTTGGACACTAGTAAGACCTGAAATAATTATTTTAACCCTGTTTTGGGGAGGGGAAACAAATGGCTGTGGACGCATCCTCTAGTTTTTAATCAGGGTGAACCGAAGAAACACTCAGATCACCTATCTGCTTGTACTGTCCAGTTATCAAGTATCTGCTCATCCCCATCACACGTCTAATGAACTGAAGCCCTAGGGCCAGGTCCCCCCAGGGTGTCAGTCACCCTGACCACAATAGGTACACAGGAGCTGCCAGGTCTTTCCAGCTGAAAATATAGCAGTTCCACATCGAACTTTTCCTTCAATACTTCATTTTCCAGTGGGCCTGTGCCTTCTTTTGCCCTCATTTACACAGAACATCACTGCTGCAACAGCTAAAAACATACCATAATATCTATAGTCTTAACATCTGACCCACAGCAACGTGCTTGCAATCATCCTAATGCTTATCTGGTAAACTAATGCTTTATGGAAGCAATTATGTTCCATTATATTGCCTTTATATTAACGTACTCTGAAGGGCTAGAGCACTCCATCCCCCTCCTCCCTCAGAAAGTCATTCAAAATATAAAATGAAACTGGATATTAGCTGGCTCAGCAGGAGGAACCACTTGACATTCCTCAGTCAGAGGAGGCAGAAAGGGAGGTTATTGTAAATTGGAGTGGACAATCGTGGAGTCGGTTCTCATCGCGGTACAATCTGTTGTCTCCACGCAATAACCTGCATTCGAAACGCTCTAGCCCGAGGATACCCAATGTTCGTAAATCAACGATAGTGTTGTGGGGACAACCTACAGGGCTAGGCGTCCTCAAAGATTTATAACCTCCCCACTCCCCAGTGGTCTGCGAGCGGGCACAGCTAAGTCAGTACAATACCGCCTTGTTTCCTTCTGTGCTGGAAAGCCCCGTGAACCTCACACCAGCGTATGTTCTTCCATGTCCTGACTTCAGAGAAAGCGCACAAAACTCCATTGATCCACCAGCAGAGCCAATAGGGTCAAAGCTAATACTAGTCTTGTTTGCCCCAGTCTTCTCCACTCTGCTGCTTTTATTTTGTTTATCTCCTGCACCTGGGTTAATTGCAGCAATTGAGTGATTCGGGTGGTGGAATGGGATGTAAAAGAAGTAGGAAAAAAGGAAGGGGAAGGACCTGGGTGGGCTGCAGGGGCATTAGGAAAAGCACAACCAGCTGCATCCTGCAGAAACTCAGATCAGCTGAAAAGTATAATGTGCACTTTTAAAAGTTAATGGTGCAAATTCAATGGCAGGGTTTAGATTGTTGGTGTTTTTGCTGACTGCTGCGGGGAGTCCCGGCAGCATCCTGAACCTGCAGCACACACCCGGTGCTCGGGGCACTTGTGGGCTGGATTTTGTCCTCTCCACCCCGCTGCTGCTGCACAAGCCTTGAGTCATTCTGGACTCGGAGATTGGGAATGATAAAATCAGCTGACAGAGCTCCAATTTAGACATTTATTATCATGCACGAGCAACGTTAACAGCTGCCCTGTTTTCTTGTTAAAATTAATACACAGGCACTCCCTCAATGCTGCTCAGACCGGCAAGAGGTCTGCTCTGAAAGCTCATCTAATGCTGGCAGGGCCTTTTACTGTCTTCATCCTTCTTTAAGAGGCTCTAGGAACAGCAAGCAATAGCAAGGTTGAGTCTAGATTGCACCATTGAGGCCAGTGGCTTTTATTTCTAGGTCTAAGAAACAAAAGTCAGCTTTCCCCGTTAACCTTAGCCCACTGTTTTCCACTCCTCCTACAAACCTGACAACGTGAATCAAGAAACTGTTTTTCTTCCAGCATAACTGAGTCTCAGCACCAAAGAAATTTCGGAGCTCTGCTGGTAGAGAAGCACTTTCAGAGACGTAAGATTTGTTGACGCCTGTCACTCCCAAGAGAGAGTCTCCACTAGCAAAGAGAGGTTACAAAATAGAACAAGACCTAAAAGGGTTTTTTGCCACCACAGATGTTAGCACCCTTCAGTGACAAACCTGTTGTTTGAGCTCTTCTCTGAATAGAAACCTTATTGCCCAGAGTCCATTCCTGGTTCCTTTAGGATGATTTCCCATGATATTCTGCACTGATCTGCTTTTACCATGAAACACCACTGATGGCCAGTCCACGCTCACATCAGAGCTCCACCTATTCCTACCAAAACTACCAAGTAAAGAGCATTATCACTTCTAGAAATGCAGCTGGCCTTAGGTGACATCTTCCATGTCACATGGGCCACTAGACCAGACATTAAGCAATTGCTTGGAGTGCAACAGTTGCTTCTGTAGAAATAAATTAAATTATTTTCCTCACTTCACATTTGAAATAGTGCCCACAGCAGCGCTTTAGCATTGGCACCAATGTAGCCCTTACCCTACAATTAGCTCTGAGCAATCACTGCAGAAAGGCAGAAGAGCAACACACGCTTTAGAAACATCGATTGGTCCTCATCCCAAACGCAGAGACCTAAAAGAGACCGTCGCCCATCATAAGGGCTTTGCGGGGGAAACACCTTTTCTATTAAACCATCTTCTCAATTAGCACAATTGAATGAAACTTACGGCACTATTGGAGATCGTAGCTTTGAGTGTTTGAAGGATGCTTCAGGCATATTAAGGAGAAAGTTGAAAAGTTTTTAACTTTAAAACATTCATTAATAAAACAGCGTTTTAAGATTCCTATTTTAAAACAATCAAAAAGAGAAACTTTTGCTAACGTTTTTTAAGATACATTGTAGTTAAAATCTCTTTATAAATGTAACGGCTTACATTTCCAGGCTTGCTTTTTTGAGAAATCCACACACATAGAGCCCTGGCATCGTTGTGTGCTAACTCTTGCTTTCATGTCAGTTTAACATTGTCTCCTCTTTTCAATTAGCACTTACAATAGGATGTGGACAGATGCCCAGAAAGACCTTGACATCCAGCTCCGGAGAGAAAGAGAAGAGTTCCTCCAGCCAGAGAAGGACCGCGTGAAAGCATTCAAGATGTTAGCCGTTTCCTACATCAAATACATGCAAATCTTCCGTAACTTGGAGACGGCCCATGACCAACTCGTTCACCAGCAGAAACGGACAGTGATACGGCAAGTGCTAGATGGCGTGATTGGCCGGATCCTGGAGATGAAAAAAGAGATGGTGGAGCTGGAGAACTCAGAGTTTCATTACATCGATAATATCCTGGAAGATCTAAAGCTTCTCCCTGTAGGTCTACCTCTATTACGAGCAAATTCATAGGAAGTTTGCCTACCCTGTATTTTAAGGACTGTCACATTTACTTGCAGTCCTTAAAGTTCCACCAAGTAATTTAGCTTCCTGCACGTTCGCTAGTGTACCGGGCGATCAGTAATCACGGCATTTTTATTAAAAATCAGAGTGTATTTGATCTATAATGAGCATTAGATATCGGAGCAAGATTTTAAAAGCTGAACTGCTTATCAGTATGTTGCATTTCTGCATCTGCATAGCAGCACATGCGCTGCGGATCTTTAACGTGCACGTATCCTAACATGAAGCCATATTAACTTAGATAGCTTCACTGTTAATGACAGCAGCTTGTCTCCACCTGATTTCAGTGTGGGATTAGATAGAAGACAGGCAAGTGATAACCAAGGTGCAGTCCACTTCAGTCTGCCCTGTGCATCACTGTGAATCAGCCTGGCCTCAAGCCTCTTCCAGAGATTACAAGCAATGCTAAAAGTTGCATAGTCTGGTTTGGTAGTTTGTAGTACTACTAAAATAAGAAATCTGAGACAACTGTCGTACTGTAAAGGAGGCAGGAGCAGGAAGCGTATTCATCGTCCAGGCTTCAGTTCTGCCTGGCGTAAAAGCAGCCCCCTGACAGACAGCCCACTGAACCCGATGGATGTGGCAATAAGGCAAAGTCTTGAAGCTGTGCTCTAAAAGCAGTATGAAAAATTAGCTGCGAAAAGGTGGTTACTTCTCTCGCAGACAGCTCCACCTATTGTCAAATTTAGGTACCGATGCTAACAGCTTTACCAAAGAAAAGGAGTTGGAGCTTAAGTTACTGCTGTTTTAACGTTATAACTGCAGTTATAACGTGAGATAAATTGCCTAATACCATTATAGCATTATTCTGAGATTTGTAAACATGTTTCTGTTTGCAATTGCATGTGTATTTCACTCTGCAAATTTAGGATAGTAATTGCCATGAATTTTCACCAGCTCTTTACCTTCTATGTTAATCCCAGCAGAGAACTATTTAAAACTGTGAGAAGGCATACTGGGGAATATAAACATATCTCCAGGAAAATTGATCCTTAAACCATATTTTGAAATCATGAAGCACTGCTGTTTTAGTGATGTATCAGTAAATCCACCTGCAGCAAAAAGTTGGCAAGTCTGAAAAGACATGCCTGACATCTATTAAAAAAAAAAACCAAACCATAAATTAAAATTCCCTCACCACACCTTAATTTCAAGGAGGCATGACATACCAACCCATTAAAAAAAAGTCACTGAAGAGATTTCAGGCTTTTTTGAATAAAATATTATTTTCCATAGTAGATAGGAATACAGATTTATAGAGTTTTTTTCTAAAATAATCACATATTCTCAGTTACAAAAAAATATTACTAGCCGCTACTTGACAAATAACTTCTGTTTTTTAAAGAATCTGCCCAGAAAGAATAGTCCTTTTTTTACTGTATTATCCTGGACTAAGATCCAGCATGATTGTAGACAGAGAACACAACAGAGTAGTCTCATTTTATATCTTACGTAATGATATTGTGTGCTTTTTACTACGTCACTGTAAGGCCAAGCTTCATCTTTCTTTAGTTCTGTGCTGCATGTTTTTGTACAGTTGCCTACCAACGCTCAGTTACTCCATTTCCTGGGGTAATTGTAAAGGTATTTGGATACATAAATCCCATGTAGAGCTGGGAGTGGCTGAAAGGCTGCAAATTTGACTTGAGGGTAAACATCACAAACCTAACTTTTCAATGCTGGGCCCCAAAAAGAGATTATAAAGAGAAGTAGTCCTCCTTCTTCCCACTCCCTCCAGCCCCAGTATTATAGCTTTGGTCAGTAAAAGTTACAGCCCAGAATCACTTGTAATTAAAGCTCTGGTTAGACATCAGACATACTCACCATCCCTGCCTTGACTGACTCACTGCTGCCTGACAGCTTAAAGGTCCCATCCCGTGTAAGGGTGTCCAGGCAAACCACTTGATTTCTTACACCTAAAGACAGCCAGATTTGTAATCCATCCTAGAGCGATTTGCGCTCTTAAAGTAAAATATATAATCAGTTCCATCAACAGTCAAGTATGTTAGAAGGTGCAAACAGGGAGCTTAACAAGACAAATATTTAGAAACTTTAGCAGACCGGACCTCTGCATTGATAAAGTCGCTAGGGATAAACACAGTCCTGCTTGGAAGCTTTCTTATGCTGCGCTAATAGGGATGTCCCAGTCTGCACCGTGTGCAGCCGAGGGAATTAGTAGTGAAATCTTTAAGTTGGCAGATCACGGGGGCTGTTTTCATTGGCCGCAGCCTTTCTTGCAAATTCTTGCTCTAGATATTGGAAGGCCTTAGGGCTCGTAGGCAGCACATATACCATGTGCCTGTGTCAAGGCAGGAGCAGTGCTTCTTCTTTACAGCCAGCACTTTTCTTCTCTGTATCTGTCCACACTAGAGTTAGTGTTGAGGCTGCAAAGGATCGAGTCAAAGATCTCCCTGAGCAGGTCAAAGCCCACCAGTTTCCCGTAGCAGACAGAACAGAAAGCACTGATAGCGCACCATCGAGTCTTGTACCTGGCTTAGGCTCCTTGGGCAAAAGGACGGGTGTCCACATATAACTGGGGACAAATTATTGTGTAACTGGACTATCCAGCTCCTCGTGAGTAGCACAACAGGGTGACTCTACAGCCTGTCTCCCCCTATCCCTCTGGGTGAACCATTCTCTTGAGGAAATGCTCTAGATGTTCCTGAAACAGTACATAAGGAACATGGCAGCAGTATGAACCAGACCTATGAAGACACATTGCCCTCCCCAAAGAAATATACTTACCAGTAATTATTCTTGAAGAATCGTCTTCGATACAGTGGAAAGAACAGGTTATGCCGCTCTGCAGCATCTTAACTTTTGGGGACTTTTTTTTTGTCTGCCTGTCTGTGTCTTTTTTCATTTCTCGACAAGAGTAAAATTCTACAGGAAAAGAATCGGTAGAAATGTCAATCGGTTACATCTTTTTAATGATGGAAACGAGTAAAGACGGCCACTTCTAATTGTGCCTGATTTTGAGAAGTCACCGAGATATCACAGTCACAGGCAGTGACAGTTTGTCTACCTGTAGAAATAGCTGTAGATGAACAGAATTGTGCTTTGGTTCCCTGTAACGGTTAAAGAAAAATGCAAGAGAACAGACCTATTTTTCATGTTGATTAAAAAAAAAAAAAAAGCGGGATGATCACACAACCAGAGGTATTCAATTCAGTGGAAATCATGCTCAAATTTCCAGCAACCCTGCCAAATATTTTAACAGTTTGATAATATAATTGAGCTATTACAAAAAGAAAGATTTCTGGGCTGCCGTGGTTCAGGAACCGGGTTGATTTATTTGTTTTTGTTGAATTAGGCCTTAAGTAATTGCAAAGTAACAGCTCAGCAGCTGTTTCAGAGGTCAAATTCCCCAACGCTCCAAAATATTCAACAATCTCAGTCCAATTTTATTGCTTTGTAAAGGTGTTCAATTAGTAAGTAATGTGATTTTAATGCAGTTCTAAAAAAAGCATCTCATGACTATTTCTTCCTCTAGGAAGATGTAGAAGTACCTATACCAAGGTATTTCATTAAAGAAAGGCTGGAAGTTCTGCAGCAGAGGGAGAAAATCCTTGATCAGATTTTGCTTAATGCTGGATTGCAAACAGAGGTAAGCGTACCACATACCTACATAACAGCGTGCTTAACTTTTTAAGTTTATAGCCACGCATATCTGAACACACCAGCCGCTGAAGTGAAAAGTATTTTTACAGCAGTTAGGAAGTAAAATCCTGTTTATTCATAAGGGACAAATAGAAAGATTACATTTTCCTGTGTAACAATATCCAGTCACATCTTGAGTCTGGTTAAGACCAAAATGAATCGACTCTGCTTTGTGTATGTGTGTGAGTGTCAGAGAAAGGGCAGCACTTTGGCCAAGTTTAGTAGGTGCTTTATTTGTCTAGCTAACTCTCATCACATAATTATTCTTACTGAAATCAAGTTGGGCTTAAGTTTTACAGAACCAGGATTCTGAGCCAGGAACGGGCAAAACTCAGAGTGCAAGGTAGCACAACTGTTAGTATTCACTTGTTTATAACCTCTGAACAACGACTGCAGTCTCTTCTGTGCAGCGATAGAGCTGCAGCTGCTAGGAGGAGTAGAAAATTGAGTTTTGGCAGAGCAAAAGTCATTACAGAGAAGTACGTGAGCGCTCCAGTGAAGACTGTTCTGGATTTGATATACTTTTGACTTCTTGGAAATGGCGCAATGCCTACAAGCAGTCGTTGCTAACCGCCTGAAATAAACAACTGTGCCCACACATCTGGCTGACTTCGATTCATAGATGTTATAGCCATAAGAGACAGCCCGCATCAGACCACTTAGTCAAACCATTGCACTGTCCCAAACCGTTGAAATCTCCACCAGTAACTGTGCTGGTGGGGGAAGTCTGTGTATTGATTGATCCCACAAAGCAACGGTGGGAAGCCTCCAGGGAAGAAACCAGCACTTCAGCCTGCAGAGACAGAGCACAGGCACTCCGCTAGATAACTTTAACGGGCAGCTGCAGTCCTCTTGGCCTCCACAGTAAAGCTCTGGTAAATTCTCTGCTCTTCTTACAGTCTGATGTTGGTCTGTAGAGATCCTCTGTTTCAGCACATTACATCTTGAAGCCTTTTTGTTTCCCCACATCAGGTTCACTTTCTTCTAAAGGTCCCTCAGAAAAACACATCTCTCAAGATACCAAACTTCCAAGATACTGCAAGATGGCACTGAGACAGAAGTCTCTGCTGTTTCAGACTAGGATTTTTTTGTCTTAGAAAGTTTCTGCAAAAAGTTCATTCATTGTTTCATTTGCTGAGGTAGGCAATTAACAAAACACATAACTAATACTTTGCTTTGTCCATTCCTTCTTGACTGTGCTGTTGAAGAAACCTGTCAAGGCCATGACATCTGAAGAAGCCATTAAAATGATCGCGGTTGCAGAACGGGCTCACCAAGGCCCTTGTCAAGCAGCGTTCATGAAGCAAATTTACCATGAAGAGAAGAGAGAAAGACAAACTAAGCATGAGGTCCAGACGGGTCCAAGTCCAGATGATGCTGCCACTTGCATTCAAAAGGTGAAGTCTGTGATTTAACAGCAGTTCTGGTAGAACCAAACAACAATGTTTTGTTCAGAAGGACAGCAGTAGACAAAAACACAGCTTATGGGATGGGAAGCACTGTGAAATGATAGCTTTCAGGGTGTCTAGCAAGGTAAAATACATCATTTAAACCACTTAACAAAATGAGACAGGACCCTAGACACGAGATCAATGGAAGCAGTCCTGCACTAGCAATGTGGGATGACTTTATAACGTACATGTTGTTTTTCCATTCTGATTTTTATGACTTCAGTTGCTCTTTCTGGCATCCCTTTGGAATCCAGTGCATCTCAGGGAATTCGTGCCTTTTTCTGTGATCTCCAGGGAAAGAGTTCGCTCCGTATCTTGAAAAGATGAGAAAGGGAGATCACTGCTAAATTCCAGAAGAAGCCCTTACACATGAATAATTCAGCCTGATGAGAACAGGAGCTCAGTCTAAATCTTAAGTCTAAACATCTTTTGAACCCGGCTGATGTTGTATTTAGAAGCTAGATATACCGGTATGAGGGGATAACAGACCTCAGAATTTGGGGTTTTTTTTAAAAAAAAAAAAGTAGCAGATGGCAACCTGTTAAAGAGTAATAGTTTCAATTGTATATTGTGCCTTTCCTTCCTCTATTTGTTTTTTCCTGTGTCTGCCACAGTAAAGGAAGCTGTAACAAGGCCCATTTATCTCATTAGAGTTTTGTTTACAATTCAGGTTTGGCGTGGATATATCCAGCGCAAGAAAACAGAGAAAATGAGAGAAGAGGAAATGATATTTCTGGGGATGGTAAGTAGTGCTGCCTAGAGAATATAAAACGCCACAGTCTGTTTGTGCCTCAGACTTTTGTAATTTAGCAGAAGACGAGAAATTAATTTCTAAGAGTCTTCCTATTTGAAAAGGAGCCTCTAAGGAATACAGAACTACACTGAAATAATAGATGGCACAAAAGCAGAACAATTTGTCATATGCTGCGTGCTTGTGTGTGATATATACATAGTCCAATGTATATGGCAGATGTGGAAACAGGCGGTGTAGAATTTGCCCCAGGTTCTAGGGAATTTGACCCAGGCGTGACAGAGCAAGGAAATTTTATTAATCAATTTTTAATTCATAATTCTAAGACGCTTGACCTACCTTATTCCTGAAGTAGAATTAAAACAGCAAAGTATTCTTCTCCCACCTCTTTGCAAGCCAGCGTATACGTATGTCAAGAGGAGGGAAAAGGAACATTAAAACTGCCATATTAATAAATCGATATTTCCTTAAGTCCATATGGAAAGAAGCAAAATATTCCTCATATCATACTGCAAAAGTACAGGGAAGTGAACAGCTGTCAACGGTCAGTTAGACTGCATGAAGTGAAAGAGAAAAATGAAAGCACAGTTTCCAGAAGAAGGGCCGCGTTCCTCCCATTATCAGAGAAGGTACATCTCCTCCTCCCACCAACATCTTCCTTCCTGGCAAGAAGATAAACTCTTTACAGCTGACATTTTCTTTGGCCACCACCAAACTTTTGGGCGCCCTCATTAGGCACTTAACAGGTGTCAAGCCTCACAGCGCTCTCCAATTCCAGCTACAGTAGCACAGCCCTCACACCAATTTCTAGTAAAGCTGCTCCAAAGCACCGCATTACAGAACCATTCATCACTGCTCTGTGTTTGGTAGGTTTATTTATACCTCCATGTTCTATAGTTCTCCAATGATATTTTATAAATGAACCATTTACTTTTGGATTAAAACATGCTTTCTGCTCCTCCCAGACAATCTGGATGATTTTCTGACCCAGTAAAGCGATTGTCCTTAGCTACGTGATAGGTTTATGAAAACTAATTGTGTCTATAGCATACACCTGAAAAACGTGCATCATCAGTTAGGAGTGATCTTAAAATTTTTTCTTTAGGAAGTCACATGTACATTTACCGAAGTTTTGACATGTTAAACACAGATAACACCTTATGGATTATTGTCTTTAATTTCTGCTGGTCATTAACAGTAAATGTAGCCAGCGTAGCTAAACAGAGCTTTGAGTGCCGATTCTGCCTCTGTTTAAGACAAAGAAAATTCCCAGAGTGAACCCGAAATTGTGAATATTTGTGATGTACTGAAAATTAATTAGAAATTATACCTTTAGCAAAACAAAGGATCGTTTCCTATCAAATCCCAAGACATTTTCTGTCGAGTCTTAGAACTAGAGTTTTAGGAAGGAAATCTAAGTCTGGTAGCAGTTATTGGAGGGTTCACAGCCAAGCGCTCTTTTCATGGTGGCTGATGGTAGGAGTAACTGATAACTAGGATGTAAATAGCCTAGTTTATGGGGAGGAAATCTATATGATCATAGGGATGAAGGGAATTAAAACCAAACACATGTAGCGTATTCGTTCCTGACCTGCACTTAGGAGCAAGAAAACTGATGTTTGCAACTCTGCACTCGGAGTCATTACACTCTATATCAAGTATATAATCAAAGGACATAGGGGAAAAAATTGATACCTCTAAAAAAAAAAAATCTGCTCGTGTTTCTAGTGTTTTTATGTTCCCCATTTGTGGTTCCCATTTACTTTTCATCCTGCATTCCCTTCCAAAGGAAGCGAGTGGCAAGCAGGCATTGGTTCACACTGATAGATAGGCAGTGAGCTCCAAAGGTCAAGTCCCTTTGATGTATGATCACGTCAGCCCTCTAAAAAATGACCACAGATCTTCACGTGTAAATATGTTGAATTTGCTTTTCTAATGCTGCACGACTTAGACAAATTAGAAGACCTAGCCATCCATTACTCCAAGTCCATCCCAAAGGAGACTTGGCTTTTACTGCAATAGGTATAATTTCTCTTATGATTATAGCTATTTTTAAAATGGCTATGTTATTTTCATATGACGGCTGCTTTGCAAAAAGAGTTAGTCCATTTAAAGTCTGGATAATGTGGGGTTTTTTTTTAAAAATTCAGTTGTGTTGGCCTAAAAAAATATGGGAATATGTGCAAAGACCAGGAATTGTCCAGTGTTTTACTTAATCCAGTATTATTTTCTTTACTGTCTGCTTACTTCAGAAAAATTTATATATCTTTTCTGGAATTTGATTCCGTTTCATCTTTTGCTTGATGACAGAGTAGAAGGCTATGTTCCTGAGATTTTTCTTGGCTCAAAAGTAAAGGCTCGTTATTATTATTATTTATTAAAGCTTAATTGCAGAAACAGCATGATTCCCTCAGCACATGTTTTTCTAAATCTCCGATAAATCACAATTTATAATACCAGTTTAATTTGTGAAAAGAAGCGAGCCTCACTAAGAGCACATATATCTTGATAACTGTATCCTGACCTGTTTCCTGATCTTCCTCACATTGCTGCCACAATGCTGTTTACCACCAGAACCAACGTTCCAGGCATAGTTCTGTGTTTAAGCCACACCGACCACACTGATGTTGCAAAAAAACGCACGTTGTCTTGAAAACATGCACATGCAGCCCAAACCAACCTGTATTTTCTTGCTCCGACTATTTTACCATTACAGCCCAATTATAACCTACCATCTTTCCAGTTTTTAAACCAGTGCATAATTCCACTTGTCCGTTTCTAAGTTCCCTGTCATTAAACACCACAGTTAAAGGCTATGTGAATGAACTGGGTTTTGGCAACTGCATTGTCTCAGGGTGGTACACAACAGCCCAAGTCTAATAATGGATCTACACTCATTGCTCTTACCTAGCAGACTCTCCTAACAGGGTAGAGCCCGCAGGAAGTTACACTTATAATCTCAGAACGCAGGCTACTGGCAAGAGGAAAAGCTGTTTTTAACATAAAATGTTAGGATAAACAGTTTGCAATCAGACCGATTTGTGGCAGGGTAAGCAAGAGCCTAGGAGCAAGGAACACAAAAAGAAAAGGCAAAATCCATCCCAATTTAGGGGCTCAGCCTACTGTTGCAACGTTGAGGCAGGAGTACTCTGAAGGCCTGGACATCCCCTTGCTCACGTTTTCTCTTAACGAGCCCAAGTAATCAATCCCATTGGAGGCAAGTGCTCTACATGCCTAAGCAATTTATAGGACTGAGCCCTGCATGCTTTGGACATGTACATATGTAAACGCCTTCTTGTCTCACAGATACATGTATTGATTTACAGTCCCACACCCCTCTCACTCTTTTATTCCATAATTTCAGCCCCTACCAAAGAGTTAGTGGCACAAAACACGCTGATCTATGATTTTCTCACATAATATTTCCACCATTCTTCCTTATTCTATATCCTTTTCACGTGAAAGGATCTATGTGGTCTTAAATGAAAAGCTGTTCTCTCCTTCTTACCTCTTTTAAACATACCCTAATTTAGGCATGTTGTCTCGGATGATGCTTTTATTTATATCTGAGAAAACAGTCTGCCAAACATTCCTTGTTCTTTGAATTCCTGATAAATATAATTCATTTCATCCAGTCAGGAAAAAAAAATTAGCATTTCCCAGAATAGCCCTCTGTGTAAACATTATAGGTTATGGCTAAATAAATATTATATGGGAATTAACAAACCGCAAAATCCATAAGTAAGCGAAATTTAAAATATTTCTTCAGCTTTTGAAAGTGGTTAGTTACAGTAGGGGTACACACCAGGCCTCTTTTTATCAAGCATAAGACTAAAATGACTTTTGTTTTACTTGCAACCTAAATGACGTTTAGATGTCAGCACAAAGTTGTATGTTATTTCACCCGGCATACATATACATCGAAACAGTAATATCTAATCTGTCCTGTTTTCCATCGAAATTTTAAACTTGCTTATTCTTGAAATAGACACTGGGAAGCAAGAAGCCCGCTAAACAATTTGGCTTTCATTGGCTGGAGTCACACTAACAATGAAATCACCGTCTTTCAGAGTCCAAAACACATTTGCCATTTTTAGTAGAAGCTTGACATCATGCCCAGGTATAATATTGGAAATAAACATAACCAATATTATATAAACTTATATAGTCATGAATATAAATGTTGTCTTCACTTCAAATTTTCTTTCTTTTATCTTATTATAAAGTTTGCATGTCAATATTTATATATATGTATGTATATATATAATATAAATCTATAAAACAGCCATTTTCAATATTTTTCTAGCAAGGCCTCTTACTACAAATGTTTTGTTTGAGTGCATATGACAATTACTTTAATTGGCAAAGCCATTGAAGTGAATCATATAGTGGGGAAGCTTTAATGAATGCAATATATTTTGCTTAGTTGTTCCTTTTTTGTGCCTAATTTAGCAATTCAGCCATATAATTGATGTGGCTATCACCATTTGTGTACCATGGAACCTATATGAATACAATCTCCGTAAGACAAGAGACCTCTCAAAAATGCATTCGTCTTGCAGCCAGAGAAAAATACATCAAGGAAATGAGGAAGCAAGGGCATAGCTAACTCCTATATTAAATTTTCAAAGAGAATTTGGATCGCTGTTTAGAATTGAGTAGAATAATAGTCACGAGTAAAGAACAGGGACCTCAGTTACTTAAGCGGTAAATTCTTTTATTCTACTAGTAAGGAGTTACTTGCCTGTGGAGTCTAAACTTTAAAAAAAAAAAAAAAAAGGAAAAAAACCCCTCACTTTCACTACTCGTGAAAATAAGTGACCACCAAAAATACTGACTTTGCTTACAAAATATAGCCCTTCAGAGAAGCGAACTATACTGTTTCTGAAAATAAGCAATCTACAGCAAAATGCTACATAACTAGTACATCTATTGAAACGTTAAGTTAAGGACAATATTGTCTGTAGCAGAACACGCACTGAAAAAGTCCCATAAAACCATTCAGTGTGTGTTTCAGCGGTGCAGTTTCAGGTCTAAGCAAAGAAGCTGTCCTAAATTAAGTACCCAGTAATAAAAGCTGCAGTAAATCTACCTTTCAGGCATAATACGAATGTTAGCCTTAAAACGCGAAGTAAAAATGAAATGTATTTATTTCATTGAAATGAAGACTATCTTTCCTTGTAAGCGTAGTCGTAATGGAACAATTGAAGAGCAGTTAGTTCCACAGCGTGGGGCCTCCTATATGTAGAACTGTAGCCTTAAGCATGTTCAGCCAGCCTGCACACCTCTAAGTGTTTTATAATGAACAATAAAGCAGTCCTGCGTCGGGAAGAGCTGTTGAGCTGACTAAGCAGGAAGGCAGGATTTTCAAGCTAGGAAAGAGCGATCCATGCAATCGAGTTCCTAAGTCAAAAAGGGAAAACGTACAGAGACTTCCACGGCGTTGGCTTACTCGGGAGGCGTAGGCAACTTCTTCCTTCCTTCTGCTGGTGGGTCTTCCGCTGTCATGAAACCTAAATTCTCTTTGGGGAGGGCAGGGGGAGGAGGAGTAAAGAAGAGAAGAATCAAACAGCCCTCTCATCAGCGTACTTCTGACTGATGAGTTGGAATAAAATTCTCTTTTAGACAAATGTCCATTTTGCCTTATTAATTTAAACAAGGATTTTAAAGACAAAGCCCATCAAACATTAGATAAGCATTTTAAGTTAATGGACCATGTAGTCCTATTTTCCCACAAACTCAGGAATCTTCGTATTGTGTCCTATTTTTACAGCAACATCAATTATTAATATGTATACTTTTGCTGACAGAGGACCACACTAAAAATGTGAGTTTCGTTATCCAGTTCTGGGTCATTAACTGTGAAAAGCTTGTAAATATAATGGTTTATTCACATGGGAAGCCTTCATTAAGATGCATTATTTTACAACTGATGGGGCAGCATTGCATTATCAAGTTCACTGTCTCCATCTAATATTTGTAATTTGTTTCTAAATGAGTTGCTGTTTGTAGGGCAAGTTAACAAATTTGAATTTCACATAGCCAAAGAAATTTCTTAAAGATGGGAAAACGCTTCTTCCCCCAAGGAAAAGCTATTTATTAGTGTCTTACTGTAGAATGCCTCCCTTTGATTCAGAAGCAGAAACATTAGCGGCGCTGAGAGAAGTCATGTTAGAAATAAATTGGCTTTTGTCTTCCTTAATGTGCACATTAAGTATAGGGGGCTATAAAAGCAGCACTCATCATATTGTCTCATCGTAACTCTTTTGAGCTCCAGAACAAACATGTGGACACACGGAAAGTTGATCCGCAATCCTGGAAGGCACAGGTCAAAGGCTGGCCAGCAGGGAGGTGTTCCTTGCTGGAGCTGTTTGAAACCAACCTCTCACACTGTCCTGTCCATCAGTCTCTGCCACCTTTCTACCGTTTCACTACCTATTTTCTCTTGCGTCATCAGATAACCAAAGGCTGTTCAGCCATACTTTGCTCTGAAATCTTCTCCTTGACAAGAGAGCACAAACTCCACCTGGGCTGCGATATAGACTCTGTCCCTGTTTGAAGACCCAAGAGTGCTTGAAGATGAATCCAAGATCCCAGGTTTTGCAGTTGCCTCCTCACTGCAAAGGCAGGGTTAGGAACGGCTTGAACTCTGAAGCTGGTGAGGTTTAGGATGACACATACTTTTGTGATTAGGACAAAAGAAAGCAAATTAACTCACTGGCTTTCTTAAATCGCAAAGCTAGAAGCAGTACTATTCTCTAATCCAGATTATCCTTGCTATTCAAAGCTGCCTTTTTTTTTTAAAGGTGTTGCAGTAGTCTAAAACAATTCATACCATCCATTGGGTGCCTGAGAATTCCATTTTCTTTCCTCAGTTGGAGTCTTTTTTCTTTTTTTTTTTGACAAAAAAAAGAAAAGCATTTTCTATGAAAATGCATTCAGAAATGCTCAGCAAATGGTAGAGAACTGACACTGACAGCTAAAACAACGGTACAATTACATCGCCTGGACATTTTGTTACATCTCTTCAGCACTTCCTGCTGATGAAGCCTCTGCTTTTGGGGTAAGTTGCTAAATTCACTTCCACGCTCAACTTTTATGTAGTTCAGCTTCTTATTCCCTACCTGTACTTTACCAACCAATTCCGTTCCTTAATCATTCATACCCTTAAATACACTTGGGTTAGTTCTTACAGGCCAGGGAAGCAGTTTTTAAGATCACCTCCATTTTACTCAGCCCGCATACACGTGAGTTCTTTTGATCTTTCCTCATCCTTGCTTTTCCTCAAGTTCAGTTTCTTTTTTTTTTTTGACATAACTGCATTGATTTCAGTGTAACGGAATGGAAAGTCAGGCCAGTTGTACATCCACCTGTACTGTTTTACTTAAACAACCATAGCATGATTTTCTTACTGTCATTCAGTGCTTGCCGCCGCCTCTTCCTCCCCCAGAACAGAAGCCAGCCTTCAGTTCCTGACACACATTGGCCTTCTGGGTCGTCACTCATAAACAGGACGCGATGCGTATGTTCCGCATTAGTCGGTCACGAATCCTTCAGGACTCATTTATCACAGCCAGCTCTGCTCTTTGTTTCACGCCCTCCCTCGCCCATCTGAGCTGGAGCCTGTTACTGCCAAAGCTTTGCACTACAGGAGGAGCCCCTGGTTTGGGAACCGTCCGTCCACCACCAGGCCAGCTTCAAAGGATGTCCTTTGTTATTAGCGTATCTCTCTTCTACTCATCACAACAGCTTGCCTGGCAGCGCCGACTCCCGCTCAGATAAAGCGTCTTTTTGTACCTGCCATGTCCATCCATCTTTCAGGCTCTTCTCCAGCAGCTACCCTCCTCCCCAGCTTATCTGGTCGTCTAGGTGTGAGCCAGCTCTGCGTTCCCAGCGATGGAAGCAGTCAAGCAACAGCACATTTCACATCAGCAACGGCTTTTTCCTTCACATAAATAAACCCTTTTCCACGTACCTTATTTTAGAAAATATTAATAACAAGAAATCAGTAGGATTGAAAAAAGAGCGTTCAATCTTACCATCTTTCCCTTCCTCTTTCATTCCTTTCTTCAGTGGGTTATCAAAGGTGGGTAACGACTCATTGGTAGAAGTGGCTCCTGCTTCTTTTGTTTTCTTGTAGTAAAACACTCTTTCTAAAAGAAAATTTAAAAAAAAAATAGAAGGACAAAATACAACAGAGCTTCTTTTCATAAGCTGTTCTACAAGGTTATGTCTGTACGTCAGCCTTAGGGCTTTGAGTGTAGCTCGTAGACTAGTAACAGCGGATATATTGATAACTCTATGATGCTCAGAATAGTAGCTGCACAAATATTTACTCAGGGCTTAGCTGGGTTTTGCAGACCAGAGCGTGTTGTGTAGCCCTGTTGCTATCAGCATCTGAGCCAGCTGGTTTAGAGCTACCTGGACTGTGTCCACACCAGTTTCACAACTCAGGACTCAAGGATAAATATGGTCTGTATTAATTCACTTAAGAGATAAGAATTTTCTGCTTATGGTCTTGCTCACATGGGCACATTCTTGCCAGTTCAAGCAGTTCTTACCTCATCTGGCTTTGGTACTGATGAGATACACGCTGGTGTATCACAGTGATGAGTAGCTGGTCATCAAACGCCCCCTCAGGGCTCACTGGAGAGCAGTTCAGAGGGGGAGCTGAGCGGAGCAAAGATTCAGAGGTGGCAAAGAGAAGCTCTCCTGTCTGCTGCTGCATGGGCCATCCTGCTCTCCACATTGTTCTGGTCCCACCCTCACCCACCACTTCCCATTGCTATGGCTCTGGCCCTCAGTTGCCTCCTTGGCTGGCTTATTGACCTCATTATACCAAGAGAGAATTAACCCAGCGGAGGTAAAAGGGATTATTTTCCACTTCTTAGAGAGCTGTACTGGTTTCACTGCATTGTCAGGTGAGTGCCAGAGCCTGTGCAGGAGAAGGGAGGAACCACATGTCCAGCAGTTAGGGTAGAGGGGGAACAGCCCCTTCCCAGCACCAATAAGCTGTTCATCTGGTGAGCCATCTCATGACGTTTCACCCTTAAACGTTCAGATGTGTGCTGTAGAGGAGCCTGTCTTTCTCCATCGGCTGCAGATCAGCATCACTAAAGCTGGAGATATCCCTGTGCCGAGGCTTGAATATTGATTCTGTCACTGCCCAAAGGAGACAGGAGGGGAGAACTTCTGCCCAACCAGCAAGACATCACCAGCGTTCACCACAACTACCTTTGCTTATGGAAATGCTGGTTCGGTCCCTTTCTTGTGCTCCCAGATTTCTTTCCCTTATCTTCTCACGTATCTTCAGCAAGAAATGCTAGAAAACATGTTTCTAAATGAAATAGCCCTTCCCCTGGTGAGGACCTAGTTAGGAAATCTTGTAGGTTGTCGTCTCAGTGGCTGTTCAGGCTGCATTACAGCATTACACAAAGACGTGGAAGAGTCATGCTAGCTCTAGCTGGCTCATCTCTTCGGAAGCAGCCCTGCTACCCATACCTCTAGGCAGCAGCACTCCGATGGGAACTTCTCAGAAAAGCAATCCCTTGAGCATTACTGTAGTGAAACAAAAGTTGGGTGGGAAACTGCCGGAGGGAAGCAGATCTTGTTTCTGGATCTCAATCTAGGAAGCAAGCCTCGTGGGTCCTCCTCTGGGTTCCACATGAGCCCAGAGAAAGCATCATCGCATCTGGCTATTCTGAGGTTCATTTCATATTAGTAAGGCAGACAGTGGTGAAATCCAGGTGAAATACATTATTTATTAATAGTGTTAACATTAGTCGTGCTATACTTAAAAATAGGTGCTGGTGAAGGTGAAGATTGGAAATGCTTCAGTGGAAACTGAAACATGAGTGAAGGTAACATCTCAGGGGGAAAGGCAACGTTTTGGGTCATATATTCAGGAAGAGAGCGTGTGCAGCCGCCTTTCGAAAGCACACTGCTCTTCTTATTTCCTCCTGAATATTTTCTCACTGGTGGCCTTGACCAATTCCTTTTGCATAGTGCGAGTCACACATGGCAGACACGGGGAAGGCAGTAAATTGCTCTCCTGAACAGGGCCTCTGCGCTTACTTTGGATAGTGTGCAGTCCCCGCTGTGCACTTTCTGAAACCAAATTTGCTTGGCACTTGTTAGTGATTTTTGGAACCTGGTGGAAGCATGGAAAAACACCGAATAACAGATCTTAAATATAAGCTGGCCAAACCTTTGATAGAAGCTTTTTTGTCTTTGTGGGAGACCTCTGGAATTAGGACCTGGAGCACGCTAGAAAATACATCACCAAAGCAAGGAGAAGGTATTACTAAATTAGTCTGAGATGTGCTGGTTTAAGCACAATTTCTGTACATTCTGAAGGTGGAAGAACCGAGCGGAGCAGTACCGGCCTTTTTCATGCAAACCACCAGTCCTAGGCTTGTGTTCACATGTGCTGCCATCTGTATGTCAGATAGTCGCTAGCTTCGAAGAGTAAAACACCAGACCACAAAAACAGATAAATCAAATTTTCTCCTCTTCTCCATTCTTAAATTTGACATACACTGTCAGATAATACAATTACTACTTCCCAAGGACGTGGAAAATATTTTGTTCTGGAATTACAAAAAAACGAAGCTAATTTACAAGTTAATTTCTAAAATATACTTTTCTCAACACTTCCGAGGTAGCGATAGCTCATAAAACACCGGGAACATCTTAATTTTATCAGCCATTGCAAGCTAAAAAATGCAAAGTTTCAGACCACCCGCACAGATGGTATTTTTCATGCTTCTGTATTTGCATACCAGAAAGACTTTCATTTTTCTCTCTCAAAGGACACGTGTAAAATCAATCACAAAGCAGAAATCATTGTAAGACTTGAAACTGGCTTAGAAGTCCTTCTTGCTAAGGTTATCAAGTCATGGGAAACTTGGGGAGCTATGATTTTTATTACACTGTTTGGGGGGGTTGTTTATTCTTTTTTTTGCTGTTGTTATTCCTCAAGGGAAGTCGATTTCCTAAAGGAATATGACCAGCTGCAACAAAATACCAGGAAACCACTGACCAAGTAGTGCATATAAAAATTTAAGTGAACAAATTAAAAACAATACTGGCTAATTAAACAGTACCAATGGGAAGTCCAAACATTTGAAAATTCAATTAAAAAATCTCTGGCACCCTTCTGACACGGATAAAAGTTGGCATTTGCAGAACAGCAGCTTTCTCACCTGTCTCATTGAGATCCCAGGATCCCACGCTGGAAGGGTTGTTTTTGTACATTGCAATGTTATTAATTAATACTGAAACGCTAACAATAGACCATTGTGTGCATCCAGGCACTTTTTATGAGCACAGGGGTTTTTTTTCCTGGCTTCCCGCAAATAAATTAAGGCTTAAGCTTAGATTCACTATCAGCCTGGCATTCCAGTTTATATTAAGTTTCTTTTAATTCATACCTTTTGTTTTCTCCCTCTTGTTGCTTTCAGAGCCTACCTCCTCATTTAAGGGCAACGAGTATTTCGCAGATGCACGCTGGGCAAGTAAACGCCCTGCAAGGTGACGTCCAGGCGAGACACGAGGAGGTATCCATCAAGGACAAGCTGAGAGAAACAGAGGGGCTCGACATCAAGGAAACTCTCCAGGATCAGATCGGGCAGTGTTTCATCGAGTGCCGGTGAGCAGAGAGAAACACTTCCTCCTCAATAACTCCATTTGCCCCAAGGAGCCTGATTTTGCAGTTCTTACGAATTGCAAAATCTATTTTACAGTGGTGATCCCAGTCCCAGCTGCCCAACTAGCTCTGCACCAGCTGCAGAACTAAGTTCCTGAGCAGCAGGACTCCTAAACTGGGGAAACCAGAGTAGTATATCTCTCCTTGCACAGTCCAGCAGGGCTCAGAGGTCACCTTGAACAACTGACTGCAGAGTCAGGTCCACAGACACTAAAATGGAGACATGTTCAGATTGCACGTTAGCTTGGGGTTTGGCTTTATAATTATAAGAAGCATGCTTAAAGTTTAAGAACACTGACTTTTTTGTCCCTGTCTGAATGCATAAGGTTTAAAGAGAGAGAACACAATCTTCCGTGACGTAGAAGTATAATTATGCGCTATAGCAAATCACATCTCGTCACTGGTACTGCAATCCAGGTGCCTGCCGCTGGTATTATCCAGCAGCCGATATGAATCTGAAGCACTTGAGGCCTGACCTTCAAGACGCTCCCCTAAATGTAACTTTACGTAAGCAGTGCTGTCGATCTCAGTCAAACTTGACGTCTCAGCACAGTTGAGCACATACTTAACATATTTTTAAAATCAGCCTGACACCTATAGTTCTCTCAGGAAGTTTACTTTAGCTGAAGATGTTTTGAGATTGGCAATTTTAATATGGCAATACTGTAAAGCCTTGTACTAAGGAATATAGACTGATTTTATGATATAGGTAATTTTTTCCAGGATTTACCCCATCCAGTGGGTTTGTATGGAAAAGTAAATTGGGAAGCACTTCGAGGATTTAGCAGCAAGGTTTGAGCTGCTCTGCAGAAAACTGCTCTGCAAAAACACTTCCAGTGTTTTTGCATCTTGAGCTGCTTGGTGATGTTACAGGGCCCGTATTTGTCTGGTGGACTAGTGTCATGTCCATTAATCATTCAGCCTTTTTTCAGCATGCTGGACCTGCCTTCAATGTGCAGTTTCCATTTGGAAATACAAATGCATTCTGATGAAGTCCTGCTCTGTTTATTCCCCGACTACTTCAATCGGGTTTTGGTAGCTATATGACAGTGTAGTGTTTGTTAAAAAAAAAAAAAAGCAATCATAAAAATAACAGTCTCACAAGTCTGCCACGATCTGTTTTTCTTCTTTCAAGTACTTTTGCCTCTTATAACCACGCGAGACTCTGGTCTATTTTTACCCCATCTAGCTGTCCTTTAGAAAAAACTGCTGGTTTTACAAACCTCGGTTATTACAAAGCACTTCCCCGTTCCCTAAATCAACCCTGTTCCTAGGGCCCAGGCTGCACACTTCTTGAGCTCCCATTTCCTGCCGCTCCCCGCAACTCCCAGCGTGTTCGGAGGTACAGAAAGATCTTGTTTCCTTTGCTTAATATTACTCGTCTAACAGTAATTCTCTAACATAGGTCAATCGTGTCCAATTAACTTGGCTCTAGAGCTTGAGGAGAACTAGCTGAAATACTGTGTGAACCAATAACGATGTTTCTTTAGGAGATTAGCGGAGAACAGTCAGTTTCCCAGAGAATAAGGCTGAGCCATAAACCTCTTCAAAGACAGTTATGAGATATTATTAAAAGTAAAATCTATTCCACGGAGACACTTAACAGCAGGGCCAACCAAGAGCCCGACCAATCCAAAGGATCATTTGGAGGAAACCGAAGCCATCGTTCGATCAAGGGAGTTGGAGAGGAATGGCTGAATGTGCAGTTCATCAAAACCTTTCCTCCGAATGTATAAGCAACCTCGGTCTCACGTACCTGTGAAACGCTCTGAAGATGTAAGGTGGAGCGTAAGTGCTGAGCTTTCTTATTCAGTTGCCCTTACAAGTGAAATGGGACCTCGTTGCTACATTTACATCCCAGATGTGCCCAGGGGCCCAACTGGAAGTGAGACTTCAAGGCTATAGGGAGCCATGGTCAGTATCCCAGCATATAAAAATACGTGATTAAACAAGTTCTAAGGAGTTCTTTAGCTAACCCTTAAGGTGTCTGGTCTAGTCAGGTTCAGTAGTATTGAATCTCATCTAGACTTGAGAATTAACAAAGATTAAAGCAGATGTTTGAATATAAGCACCACGTTAACTGATCTTGGATAGCTTTTCCTGAGCAAGTGATTGTATTAAATGGGACTATGATATACCACACACAGTTAGTCAACGATACCACTGCTTATAGGCAAGCTTTTAGTCAGACACATTCTGCTGTAGCCGAGAGACTGAGAAAACAGCTCCGCTCCAACCTTGTAGAACAACCTCAGAGCTGCTTCTCTACCCGCCCAGCTAAAACAATCTGACATTAAAAAAAAAATAACCAAAAAGCACTTTTGAGCTAAATCAGACCATTTTGATAGAGCACAGTTAAAGAAACACTGCATGTGCAGTTACGTGTGTGCCTGAGTGCGGGGGTCACCTCTGAAGGCAGAGCAGCGTGTTTGATCACACTCCCCGTCGCTCTCTGCTTACAGATTAACTGTCCAGCAGCATCTCTACAAATCAGTAAGGCACATTTCAGCCAAGACTAGACAGATCATTGGTAAAAGCTATTCTAGTGACTTAGCAGAGTGGTAGATAAAATTTGCCCCCAGTGAAGCCAGTGAGAAAGCTGCCATCAGCTTCAGCAAAGGCTGGACATCACCCGCGATTTTCCAGTTCACATGGATCTGGCTGAGTGATGCAGTAATTTACGGGACCAAGAGGAGTCAAAGTGAGCTGCCTGACATCCTACTCTTCACAGGAGGCCTCTATTTAAGCGACCAAAATAATTTTCACCACAGACATATTCACTTGCATCCAGAATAGGTAAAATAAATAAATAAATAAAAAATCAGCAAGTTTCTACACATGGGGAGCGCATGCGTCACGCAGAGCCAAGCTTTCCATGTGGTGCATGTCAGAAACACTGCAGAACTAGCAGGAGTTGTGTCCTTGTGTCCTGCTGAACAGTGGCTAGGTCTGAAGTATCAAGGTTTACATTAATTATTACCTGCCAGGATATATTTTGGCTCTCCACTAAGCCAGTCTACAAAATCAACAGCTGAATGTAGCTTATAAATTATTCTTTAACTAGGCTTTTTGACAGAGTTTACCATTTTCCATAGTCTATTAAATAAACAGATAGCTAAAGGGAAACAAAGATTCTTTTAAATAAATTTTGCTGTATCTACCAAAAAAAAAAAACCCCACCAAACTTCCATATTTTATCCTTCAATTAGAAAAGGATGTGGTAGGAAATACAATTAGCAGGTATTGTCTTTCAGCACAGCTGCTGTTAGATTACAAAAGCAATGAGCATGTATTAAATTTCTCCGCTTGTAGGAACTGCTATAAATATTTACCACTTTCTATGCACCAGGGAACAGGCGTAGCTTCAGTCATTTCAAAACCCCAGACAGCTTCTCCTCAAGACAGGTTGTAAAAAAAAAAAAAAAAAAAAAA
>VYZM01004627.1:85129-111168 GCA_013398915.1 Dromas ardeola | reverse complement strand
AAAGGCAAAATAAAGCAAAACCCAAAGGAACAGATTAAATGAAAACGTACCAGTTGCTTATAGTAATCCCACAGCAGAAAAGACAAAATATTTGTGATGTAACACTGTGCATTTCGCAGCCTTACCATCCATCGTGCTGTTTATCTGTATTGACTTGTACGGAGCTGGTCTTATTTGGCTTGCAGATCAGTCACATAAAGCTTTCTAGATTTCTATTTGGCCTTGTCCCTGTGCACCACACTAGAAAAGAAAGATAATTTTTTTGGAAAGCTTTTTTAAAAAGGCATCATGCAGCACACCTACAGGCCTCCCTTTTTTTTTCCAAGACAGCTCTATAATTCATAGAGCGGGAGTACAAATGTTCCAAAGTTTAACAGTTGCTGTGATTATATACATCTGAGTCTGGATTTTAATCATGTGACTCCCACAGATTCCATCCATTATATTAACAACAGCGTTCCATATTAAAATATAGCAATTGCATAGCTGAGGGCTGCGTTTCAATTTCCTGTACTATTCCAGACCAGAAACATTTTTTCTCTAATTTCACATTTAGGGTTTTGCGCTGCATATGCAAAACCCGTCATCGTCATCTTCTCCGCTCTCTATCCACAGTACACACTGACAGTTCCCAAATCACGGAATCTTCCTTGGAGTCATCCCTAAAATAAATTTTAAAAAGGGGTGGGGAGAAAAGGGGAGAAGGATCCCCTTATCATACAGAAAAAAAATAGAGTAGTATCTGTGAAGTCTTCTCTGACAGAAATCAATACAAAGGATAAGAAATCAAGATGAGGTTTTTATTACCAGAGATAGCCTCAAGAATCACAGGGGAGAGTCTGATACACAGGCTTTACTGTAATGTATCTTATGCCCTCTAGCTGTAACAAATTATGCTGTGAATTTCTTGGAGGATTTATATGCTGCCGCTCAGTGCTCTGGGGAGCATTTCATCAGTGGCATTGCTGACCTAATAACAGGGGATCTAAGTAATAGCAACTTTTATGTACGTTATGTGTTATTCCCACAGATCTGGGGATTGGTTTTCTGGAGGAGGGAGGAGGCGAGGGGTAAATGCGCTTTCATAATAGGTTTACACTTTACTGATTAGCTTTGAATGATCTCGCTCTGCCTGCTGACTCGAGTACTGTCAGAAAAAGAATTGGCCAAACTTCATGGTGAGTGAATGAGACTCCTTCTGAAGCCGGGGGGGGTTCCTGCGCTTTATTTATTCATTTCGAACGTTCCTGACAGCCAGCCCAGGCTTTGATGCAGAGGAAAGGAGAAAGAAATAGGAAGTGAGCGTGTTATATTTCCCTTTTTCACCAGACTGTTTTGTTGAGCTGAGTTTACTGCCAATAGGCCCGTTCAGGAGGCTCCCTAGGTAGCAGGGGGTGGGGAAGGAGGAGGAAGATGAATGGGGAGAGAGGTTTTTGCACTGGAACTCCGCAGAATAGGGAAAGTATTCATTTGTGTCAGGCACTGCCCGTATTACATTTCACACTCTGTACACACTGCTTTTTATGAAGTTAATGTTAACGTGTGTGAAAGCTGCCAGGCAATCCGTCAGCAACTGAAGTCTTGCCAACAGGACAGAGACAGATGACACCTCGGCGGTGCCGAGCAGTGGCACCCCCTCCCCATCCCGCCTCAGCTCTGCTTCGCAGGAATCCTTGCTTTAAGTCCATCCAGACTCATGTTGTTATTCAGTCCGGTCTGGCTCATCGTACGTGCCCTCAACCCGCCAGACGCGCTTTCCAAGTAACCAGGGCGTATGGATTGCGGTCTCTACACAATATGGCAACAGTTCACAAAACAGCTGATAGGAAGAATTCTTAATAACCAGTTCTAGTGCAATGAACGTCTATGGCAGACAGTCCTCTTAAAGAGCAAGCTCCAGGCTGGAAATCCTTGGAACACAATGAACCAGAGATATCACCAGCCCCTTCATCACAGCCCTCGTTCCATACAATTCCCCTTTACTCTGGAAAATGCATTCCCTTCTCCCCTGCCGCCCCTGCAAAGGCATTTCTCCTGTAGGAACCTACCAAAAAAAATGCCTCTCTGGTATCTAGTACTTTATATTCAGCCAGGAGTTACTGCCCACAGGAGCCATTTATAGATGGGTGATGAACCGCTCTCTTTCACCTAATCCGTATTGTCATTACTTGTTTTCCCTGTCATCGTTAAAGGATTGTCACACACTCACAAGCTACTTGTATGTGAGATTCCACTATGGGAGCAAAAATTACCAGCCAGAAGCACCTGTAAGCTCAACATAAAAATCAGGATATTCTGCAAATGGGGATAAACAAGGAGTTATCTGCTGATTCTACTAGATAAGGAGGAGCTGAACTAAATTAGAAAGAGATCTGTATCTGCACCACAGTTTTCTCCTGTCCTTACCTGTTCACCGGAGTTGAATGTATCTTTTCCTACCTTCTTGTATTTTGTGCGCTGAAAGCCCACACAAGCCAAATGCTTTAGGAAATAGCACAAAATCGGTAGAAGCTTCTTCTGAATCACACTCGGCAGCCAGGCTGGGTCGGGTAGATTCTAAGTCTTGTCATTTTTCTCGGGAGAGCGAAGGCAAGCTCTGAATTGTGGAGACGAAGTTCTGAAAGAGGATGGCACAGGCTTGGGTGTCCTCCTCTGCCCGGATACTTTGTCTTCCTGCCAAACTACAGAAATATTAATAGATACAGAAAGTGGGCACCTTTGTTGAATGTTGGTTAATTAGTAAGACTTACATGTTGTTCTTTCATCAGTCCTGCTGTAAGCGTGAAAGCAAGCTTAGGAAAAGCTGAAAAATAGTAATTTTTTTTTTTAAAAAAAAAAAAAAAAAAGAGAGAGAAAGCCAAAACATCTCTTTCACAAAGGCGTTATTCCCATTGGTCTCTAAATCAACTAATGCAGAATAGTTGGCATTCCACATTGGGACAAGAGCTGTCTTTTACAAAGCCTCCAAGGAACCAATAGAAGACACAATGTCTGATTTTTCTATCAATAGTTTCACCTCTGTTGGTTTTTTTTTTTGACAGAGCTAACAACTTCAGCTTTAGCAAAGGCAATAATCTCTGTGTTGTAACAATTAGTGCTGGTACAGAGTGCTCTCTGAATGCCTTTCTCCCGTGCCAAAAGGCCATTCTGCAGGAACAGCTTCCATTTAACGTCCGTCTTCCTGAACATGGCTCAGCCTGCTCGCAGATGTTTGACTGTACCTCGTGTAGACAGTCAAAACTAGCTTCAATATCCAACAGGAACACACCACAGCCCTGACAGCACATCGCTCTTGACAGCAAAACCTGTCCAGGGCCCTGCATAAATATTCTGGCAGCTAAACCGTGCTGAGCTCCTCGCTGCAAGCAGCCGTGCCACCGAGTCTGAGCCGGTTAGTTTAAAGTACATCTGTGGGAACTAAAATCCTGCCTTTGGGCTCCTGGGTGAGACAACCTCTAAGACTGATTAATTAACATAATTAGCAGCTGTAAACATTAATGGGTAATGTTCAAGCCTTTTCTAACACATTCTTAAGGCTTCCAGTGGGTAGTTATCTATTGACTAATTTTGGCAGACATCTTTAGGGCTGGAGGGAGCAAGGGAATGGAATGCAAATGCATCACTGGCTTACCGGAGGAGTACCAGAGCAAACAACCCACTGGGTTTCTTTGAACAGAGGAAAAATAAGTTATCACAAACAAGAGGATTGTTTGTGTGTGGTGGGGAGGAGCAGAGCCCATGGTTCTGCAACCTGTTTTCCCATTGATTGCCATCAACTGTCTAGCTTTGACAGCCATTTAAAAAAAAAAAAAAAAATAACCCCACAAACCTTCAGTTCTCCTTTCTTGCTTATTGGAACACCACGTAGAATCATAGAATGCGTTGGGTTGGAAGGGACTTTTAAAGGTCATCTGGTCCAACCCCCCTGCAGTAAGCAGGGACATTGTCCTCTTTTAAAAGAGTGAACCCCTCTAATTCCAAAGGAGGGACGACTGTTATTAAGCCCATCTGCAGTTAATCTACTTTATAGGGTGTCTGTGGATTTACAGGAGGTAGGGGACACCTCTAGAAGCTTCTGTGCAGTGCCAGAAGTTGCCTACTTCAGTGCATGCTCAAAATTTACGAGTGTGCTGACATTAATGGAGGCGGCTTGATGGCTTTTGGGGGGATCAGCCGGAAGCCCCTGTATCCATATATTTCTCATACTTGGTGAAACACAGATAAATCTTGGTGGCGGGTATCTGAAACAGTAAGACCAGTTGAACCCTGGTGTCAGGCCTCCGGAGAGGCACTGATAACATCACTAGTTCTGCTTTCTAAATCACCACAAACTCTGAAATATGTTGCCTTTCCAGTTTTGTAAGGCTCCTTGAATTTACACTTCAATTTATGATTGCCGCTTCTGTACCATGATTAAAAACACATGCAAAGGACTCTGCTGCTGATATTTAGTTTTGCTCACTGAACTATCAAAAGTTTGAAATAATTACAGAACAAGAAGACGACTCTTAAAATATCTCAAGTGCAAATCAAGATTCCCAAGGGGTTTTTCAACATAATTCATCCTCGTGAACTATGATTTCATCACCGACTTCACCAACGCTGCACATAAGCACATCTTCACCAGCTTTCCAAACGCTACTATTCCCTTCCAGCAAACTTGCTGAAGGTGCGCTCAATCCCTCTGTCCGCGTCACCGACAAAGATGTTAAACAGCGTCGGTCCCCATACCAACCCCTAAGTTGTACAGAAAAATATAGTAGTTGCTTTTCTGCTGACAGAGCCAATTATAGGCTTTCTGCCTGCGATGGGGCTTTTCTTCAGCCCCATCTTGCAGGAATGTTCAGAATGTCAAGTATCTGCGAGCACATGTTCATCTTTTCATCAGGCGTGATTTGCATTGCACACCTCTTGCCATGCTTGCATGCAAATTATGTATTAGCCGCATTAAAAGCTCATTCAGATCTGAACAGTCGCACGTTAGCAAAGCCGTAACGAGCATGGTTCTTCTTCAAACCACTCTTTCCTCCTCCACTTTTCTCCTCCACCTGCTTGCTTTTAAATCACTTTGCCCAGAAAGACTTAACGTTTTCCCCACCCCATTTCACAGTCCCAGTTTCTGTCTCTGCAGTTTTCAACTGTAAAGCTCTGACCATGCTGGTGACTGCAGACCAAAGGCAAGTTGCAACTCCTTCTGTCTAAAACTTGGGAGCAAAAGGGCTGATCCAATTAGATATTCTCATTTATTTTGCATAAGCAAAATTAGGAAGTCAGGAAAAACCTGAATCACATGGACCAATATTTTCAAACCTATATATCCTAAGTTGAATACGGAACATCTAAACTTCCAGCCCAAATGGTTAATAGCTTGACAAACCCGTGATCAACTGAGAAACGGAGCTTTGTAATGGATAGTGTCAAGCTGTGACACTGGGGAAGCGCTAAAATCAGAACTGGAAAATTAGCACAGCTGGTTTGGTGCTGTCAATCCCTGCCCAGTGCACGGCAGAGCATACACAGCTGCTCACGCAAGACAAGAGCCAGGATAACGTTAATCATCAGAGCTTAGAATGCAAGAGGAACCACAGCCAGCACACGAGCACACACGAGAGACATCCCCCACGAAGCCCCAGATAAGGCAGCGATAGTTGAGAGGAAGCAGGTCTTGCACCACCTCCCCCCCCGGCTGCCAGTAACGGGGCTTTCTGAGTGCCATTTTAGGTGCTTAACTTTTTCAAATATTTGATTGGGATCCATAGCCTCCCCATTACAGGCCAGTTTCAGCAAGTTAGGCAGTGTGGGGTGGAGACAGCCATAGGCGCACAGTTCTGCATGAACAAACAGGGCGCCTCTTTATTCTCTCTCTCTCTCTCGTGCTTAAGAGCACAGTATAACATAGGAGTAAAATGGATGCAATGAGCAAGGCTGAAGCATTCATGGAATCGTTTAGGTTGGAAAAGACCTTCAAGATCATCGAGTCTGAGCGTAATAAGCCTCCATGCGTGTATTTGGTGGTACAGCTGCTCTTCAGCATGGAAAAATAAGAGGACCTTGTCTTAGTACAAGCCAGTTTGCTCTGTCCTGTCCTGCTTGTCATTTCGAGCCCCATTCTTACAGACACACTTATCCTGAGCACTGCTCTGTAGAATGACTTCCTGACTTCATTTGCTTTCTACTTTTTGATTTGTAGCACTACAGAATTAACACTGACAAATTTAGGTTAGATCCCCTCTTTCCACCTTCCTGAAATGGCTGAAAGTGACCCACAGCCCATTGACCTTGAGTCCAAGCCTCCTGCTTAGCATTAAAGCTCCTAAAAATATTCACTCCTTTATACGTCTAGAAGTCTGGAATCAGCTAAAATAAATAGCATTACTCTGAGTTGGTGCCATTTGCAAAAAAGAAAAAAAAAAATCTTGTAACTAATTAGTTCATTTTCCTAAAGTACTCATACCCATCTATAGCGTACTTAGGAATTAAAAGTCTGAAAATACTAAGTGTTACCAACATAATGCAACCAACCCCGCCGATATTCTCTCAAGGACACTTCCCAAACATTAGACTTATTTGTTGTCATAGATACTTACACACAGACACAAACATCAATTACATTCAGGGACTCAGACTTGCCAGCAGCTTATTATAATACAACTCTACATGTTTTAAAGACTGAATTGGGTTTTTTCTGGAAAATCCTGCAGTAGTGTGCCCTATTCAATGGATGCGTGTTAGGTTGCAGTTCTCCCACACAGCACTTTCTTTATTCCTTTCCCAAGCAGAGTCTTAATGCAGCAGACAGGATTTACGAAGGCAGGAACAGACAAATGGGGTGTTAAACGCTGATAACTAGGGCTTGATTTTCACCTCAGAGCTGGTTTCTGTTCCAGTAATCCAGCTCGATACATACCTTGGCCCAGTGGGGTCCGCTGTGCCATCTGATCTGTTCTTGGACCAGCATAGCATAGTCCTAATCAATAAGACAGAAAGAACAGAATGAATCCCAAGGGGAAGAGGAGACCCAGCCCAGCTATTTTTTTCTCTCCACTGTGACAGGGAGAGATATCTTCTCCAGCAAGTTAATAGAGAGCAGGCGGAAGAACCAATTTTACCACTTCCCCATTTCCAACAGCGGAGTGAATAAAGGTCTGCTGGGATACAGGAACAAGAAACAGGCAGAGAAAAAAGAAACCGAAGTCCCACTTGTGCCTGGTGGAAGGACAGAGAGGCACTGAAGAGCCAGTGCCTGGCAGAGGAGAAGTATTTGAGGGATATTCTGGGAAGAGAAAGACTAAGGAAAAGCTTAGAAGTTAAGGAAAATAAAAAGGAACATGAAGCACAGAGCAGTGGCTCCCAAGCTACAGCCCTTGCTCCACAGAACGATCTCTTTGGAGAAGCAAGTAGAGGAGGCAGAAAAGACGTTTTCACCCTTGGCTCTGTAGAATACAAAGAAAGGAACAAGTGGGGAAAAAAAGAAACATGGCATGGATCGACACAAGCAGAGCAAAGGGGTAGCAGAACCAGTCATGAGGAGCCAGAGAGGCAGAATCAGAAGAGGGATGAAAGAGGCATATAACCGGAAAAAAACCCTCCTATAAGTTACCAATTTGAAAAATAGGGACGGTTAGAACCAAAGACTCATAGAAAATATCATGTCCAAAAAGAGCAGTCCTCAAAGGCGTATGCCGGCAAGCAAGCTCAGGTAGATACACGAAAAACAACTTGATTGTCAGGAAGTCAGACTACAGAGGTGATGAAGGCATGCAAGTTATGGCTGAGAATGAGGTTGTGAATAACAGCCTGTTATTCTTTCTCGCAAGAGAAATGAGGGATATATTTAATTCCGAAACACAGTTGTTTCACTGTTTTCACTGGCAGTGGGTTTTTTGGAGTTTACATACTGGGGAGCGTAGCAGCAGAGTGCTGAGGCTGATTCAGAGCATTGTGGCTTCAACATGCCGACATGTTTATTTAACAAACTGTTAACAAATTACTTAAGTGCTGAATTTCAAGAGAATTCCACACCCAGGAGACCTGCATCATCTGGCATAGAAAATCCAGACTTACGCTGGAAATTGGTGTAGTATCTACTACGCTGCTGAGCGCGCTTCCCTTCCAGTCTGGTTTCCCCTGGCCCTCCCTCACCTGTACCTTGGACAAAACAGCTCGTCTCTTTTTGAGTCAAATATCAAATACACAATTGGACTCAGCTGCCATCAGGTACCACTAAGGTTGAGAGCTCAGCTTCAGTGAGAGTAGGTTCTCAGGTGGTTAATAAAACATCCAGAGGCATTTAAGTAGAATGACTTTATGCCCTTCGATATGGGGCATAAGTCAAATTCCAGTAGGGGGAAGCAGAAATTATGAGGAGTTGAGGGGGAAGAAGGACACAGGCAGCAGAAGCAGGTTATAGAATCATAGAATGGTTAGAGTTGGAAGAGACCTTAAAGATCATCCAGTCCCACCCCCTGCCCTGGGCAGGGACACCTCCCACCAGACCAGGCTGCTCCAAGCCCCGTCCAGCCTGGCCTTGAACCCCTCCAGGGATGGGGCAGCCACAGCTGCTCTGGGCAACCTGGGCCAGGGGCTCACCACCCTCACAGCAAAGAATTTCTTTCTCATATCTCATCTAAATCTTTCAGTTTAAAACCGTTACCCCTCATCGTCATCAGCCTCTAGATCTCCATAGTGGACTAGCTGGTACGTGTGAAGGACGCATGAGGCAAAGCAACTTTTTTCCATTGAGCTGATTATTTCCCTTGAGAGCACCCAAAGTATCCCTTTGCTAGGTGGGCGGCGTGCTGCGTGGTTTGGCAAGCATGTAGGTAAACTCCTTCCAGTGCAAAGTTAGTGTTAAAGTTGCTCCATCCAACTCCTATATTGGATCGAATCTTGACTTAACACTGAAAAGGTTTGAAGGTAGTATTTCTGTGGGCAGAACAAGGTCTTGCCTGAAACCTGAGTCTCATCTACTCCATCCAGAGTCAATATGTTTCGGTTTTACTGAGGATTTCAGCGCAGGGGAGATTAATCAGACTCCATTCAAGCAGGTTAGTTTTATTATCTAGGTCAGAGTCTGGGGCTTTTAAGTCATGCTGCATTTCAGCCCTGTGCAGATACAACAGGAAATCTAATTATTTATAGTAATTTACTTTAAACACATCCAGCTAATAGCATCACAAACTAGCTATGCTTTGTCTGCTGTGTAGGACTTATGCAAGAGCAGTATTAAGAGTTACCATCCTGGGTTGAATAAGAGACATTTAACAGTGTGTATAAGGGAGGTTGCTAATTCTCGTTAGGCTCTACTTGTACAAAATAACTATATCGACATAGTACCGTTCAGCAAGATACCGTACCAAATACAATATTGTTTGACTTGGGCAAAGAACATAGAACCATAAAAGAGCTGGTTCAGTATTTACCAAGATATTTATGTAATACCAGGAAACTGCATTACCCTTAACTAAAATCTGTTCAGGTGCTCCCCCCGTTTCTCTTTTTAGGGTGTCATACTGACACAGTAATCCTGTGGTGGCTTGGAAAGAAGTTTGCTCTCTTGTTTTGTATTCCCCGTCACACAGGGAGACTGGCTCTTTCCTGCAGATTCTGCTGGAAAGCGTCTAATTCAGCAACTGATTTTGACGATGCTGGTTTAAAGCGTGGCTATATAAGTTAAAGGCTGCAGTCTGTGTAGCTGCAGGAGTCCTCAAAGTATTCCAAGTCAAAATACAATTGCTCTGAGGGAGCAAATTCCGGAGCCGGAGCTCTGCCATCTTTCGTATTGCGTACACGTGCTTCCCGTCATTGGCTCAGCTCTGACAGCCGCTGCAGAGGGGGTAACGCCATGCCCAAAATATCGTTTCACCTTCATTCTCTTTTGGGAAATCATGTGTAATGCATAGTTTTATTCTTTATGTATTGCAAGGTTTGCAATTGCGGGAGGCCTGGGAACTAGCGGGAGCGAAGGTGGGAGCAGCTGATTGTAGCCTCTCCCACGTATGTGCCTATATTTCATTCCTGTCCAAACCTAATCTTTACATTCTTTGCCCCAGGGAGCTCTGCTATCCCTATAATAAGGCCAATTCCAGACAACTGATCCTCTATACAGGCCCGTGAAGCAATACCTTTATATCTCTAGTACTGAAAAAAATACAAAAGAGCCCTAAGATTTAACAAGCGAGTAAACCTGCCCTTCAAGTCTCAACCTTCAAATTGCACTTCCCACACCAATTTACCTGTTATGGCACTTTTGGCAGAAGGAAATTAGTGATGTTTGGGCACTTTGCTTCTACCAAGAGTGGGCTGCAGGTCCAGTTCCAAATTCCCAGAAGACAATCGCATGCCTGTCCCTGGGTCTCCAGCCAGGTGTCCGCCCCTTCTGCCACATGTACAGCAACTCTCTGCAGCACCAGCTTCATCTGGCAAAGAGATGCTCAGAAAGCACCTTACTAAGCCATCACGTAAACAATAACAAAAAAGCCTCCATTTTATGCTTATAATTGATTAAATTTGAGTGCATCTCAGTGGGTAGCACGTGAGGGATAATTTAGTCATTTTGAGAGGCAATGCCAAAGTTCTACGAAAGGCATTTGATTCTTTATCAGTCACTAAGTCTACATTTTCAGCCAATTTAAGGAGACTATAGAACATACACAAGAGACATACACCAAACAGGTACAAAAATAACGCACTCCGATTTTTCTTTCGCAAAACTAAAAGGCGAGGGTTAATGAACTTGGCATCTCAAGGCATTACAATGTGTTTCTTGGACTGCAGAGATGACTGGGTTTTTCAATTAACACTGTTGATAAATGGATGCTCTTAATACCAGCCTGAGACCGGCTTCTAATTGAGCTCATCTGGAGTGTTTTCTCCTTGTCTTTTTTCTCACACTTTTTTAAATTGCCAAAGCAGAGATTCTAAATTATTTTTCTTCCTACTGGGCTGTTTGGTTATTAGCATTGACCAGGAGTCTGTAGACATCTCTAACTTTATATTCGGGTTCTCCGCACTATTCTTCAATTTGAGCCTCAGTTTTTTCCCTGGTTTTACAGTCTGCGTACACCTGATTGTGATTTATTCAAATAAGACTGCACAAGCCAGTTGGGATGAACATTGAAAAATCAAGCACTGTGACTGCTTTCATATGCATGAAATTGACTCAGATTAATCATTAAAATAGTTCATTTAAACACTCATGCAAACCACAGAGAACCAGATCTCTTGAAGGGGACGAGAACCTTCGCAGCAGTGAAATGTAGAGCAGCCTGTTTGGTTGCCACCTTTAAAACTTAGGAACATACTATGTGCTTCTCATTCTCCACTGAAGTTTTTCTTCAGCGTCACGAGTGCTTTTCAAGGAAGTGCAGTTTTAGCTACAAGTAGTGCCATTTAGCACAGCGCTACGATGTCGGTCTTAAGCGAAGTAGCAAGCCACTCTCCCAAGCAGTAACGCGATGCCTGACAGATGCTGATTACACATTGTCCTTTGCAAACGCTTAAAGTCAAATCGTGGGCCGGCGGCAGGTCAGAGACACAACGATCCATGAATGGGACAGCCACGATATAGTGGTTGAAGAGGACAGTAGGCACATACAGATCATTTCAACCCAGGGAGGCGAAAAACGAGGCAAGCTGAAGTTATGCCAGACTGGACTGTATTTCTGCGTTGGGACCAGAGACATGAAACAGACTTAGAGATCGCGCTACTGAAACGTGTCTGATGCCATCTTCACTGTCACCTCAGATTTACCCATCTTCTTCATGCCAAAGTGATGCAAAGATACCAGAATAAAACCAGATAAATAAAGAACCAGATGAAAATCACATCGTTTTACCACACTTACACGAGGTAGGGCTGGCTCATTTTAACCACTAACACAAAAGGCTACAGATTACTCTTACGTGCTGTGCCGTATTTATTCCAGTATTTAAATAAGGGTAGATCAAAGCACAAAGCTTCTCTGTTCATTTTCAGCCTCTTAGTCCCCAATTTTCTGGACAGATATAAAGGGTGCCTATGCTGGGAGTTTGACATGCCCCAAGTGCATTGAATTTATTATGCATGCACGCAACTATCCATCCGGCATAGGAGCAATAGGTTCAGGGAGAGCGCAGTCATTTCAGAGAGTTTTTAATCAGCTCGTACAGCTAATCCCCTTGAAATACTTCAAGTACCTTTCACAGTCAGGTGGTGGCAGAAGAAATACAGCATATGCAAAACTATTTCAGAACAAGGAGGAGGGCAAAGTCCTGAGAGAGCCGACACAGAGCTTGAGTGCAAGTGGCACTTTTCCAGGTGGGCGACCTGTCCACAGCACCATTTCTTAACCCTCCCCAAAGCTTTATCTTCAGGTCAAAGTGATGGGCCATGGCAAAACCATGTCAAGCAGCCACGCCCACTTTACAGCCTTTTTTCCCCTTCCATAGAGATGCTTTTTGTTTCGCTAACACCTCAACTTCTAAGAAGCAAAAGGCGATTGCTCAAATTTCTCATAAACAAATCCAATAAGACAAAATGCTCTCTATACTCCATTTCATTCCAAATCCCAGAGAAACTTGTGATGTTGGAGGGCAAGTTATTTCTTTTGGCTGGCCTTGCTACAAAAAAATCACATGCTTTATTTTCCTCTTTACAGAATTCATATTGTGTTAATAAAGTAGTGTTGATTCCCTCTGGCTGACTCTGCAGGAAAGCTATTCTTGCAAAGCTTCTATTCTGAGTTAAAGTAATCTTGCTTAAAACTGGCCATAATTGTTTCAGTCTCTTAAATTTAATACTAAGCACAGGAAATATTGCCAATTTGAGTCAGGATTTGGCAATTCTGTGAAGGCAGGATAAGCTGACCAAAGGTAAGGAATTCAGTAAATGCAAGGGGAATTTGACCTGGCGTTTCTTTGAGCCAGCTTCTGTATTGTTGACCTCGCTTTAAAGAGAATGGAAAGATAGAAGAAAACCAAAGCAGATGAGAGTTTAATGAGAGTTCCGCGCTCCAAAATACTCATTACTCCCATCAGCCAAGTCCCCCAGACCGTGGTGCTGGGCCCTGAGGGGAGTTCTTCCTCCGCAGGAAGGATTGGCTCAACCCACTCTTCTTACCGCCATCGCATTCCTCAAAAAGCTGTAGACAGTCAACAGGAAGCTGACACTGGAAACAAGCCTGGGGACAGTCTGACTGTGAAAGAGGGGGAGCAGCCTTTCACATTTTGAGCCAGCCCCTCGAGGAAGGCAGCCTGCTTCACCGCTCGGGGAAACACGGCATGATGAACGAGTCCAAAAGAAAAGGACAGGCACTAAGAGACGTGTAGACCTCAAAAAGAAAACATGGGTGCAGCGTTGGACGTCAGTATCTGCTCTGTAGCTCTCAGAGAAGCAAAAAGGCAGGATTTCTTGTTCTCTCAGACCTGTTTTTTTGGGGTTTGGGGTAAGGTTTTACCCCAACACAAGCACATACAGTCAATTTGATTAATTCCTCCCTAACAAAGCAGTTACTGGTAGGCCTGGCAAGGCCAACAACTAGAGACTGTTGTGTGACACCATGACGTCCCCTGCTCCTAGCTCAGAAACCATTCCCTCCAAGGGCAGGGACGGTCCCATCCCACATCCTTGGGTCCACCAGGAGATGCCTTCACTGTTACTGCAGAGAGCCTCACACCAGGCTTGCCAGCAGCTCTGCCCAAGACTGTTCTGCATTGCAGGAGTCAAGGCAAAAAACCCTAATAAACCTTCATAGAATGGTTTGGGTTGGAAGGGACCTTTAAAGCTCATCTAGTTCCACCCCCTGCCCTGGGCAGGGCCACCTCCCAGCAGCCCAGGCTGCTCCAAGCCCCGTCCAGCCTGGCCTTGAACCCCTCCAGGGATGGGGGAGCCACAGCTTCTCTAGGCAACCTTAGAGGAATCTGCTTTCCAGCCCCTTTCATCTTATTTCCATTTCCATGCTATCTAGGTCAATTTAATACTCGTCTTCTCTAGGTTTGTTTAAGCTTTCAGTACTGGTTGGATGTTATTAGCTCTTGCAAAGGAGTTCAGTTACATAGGTCAGGATGGGATTTCTCCCAATCCTGAGTTAATTCAGATTTGTGCTCTGAGGAAACTTTTGGCAATATTTTCGTGGGTATGGAGGGACGTGCAAAAATCAGAGCATCAGAGCATTTTGTGAGTGTGGATATTGCCAAATTTTTGTTCTGATTTTTCCTCCTCTTTTTTTTTTTGTTTAAACTAATTTGGAACTGCAAAATAAATCTTTTTGTTTCTCCTTGGCATTATTCATGCCCATATTGCCTTTTATTTTCATTCAAAAACTTAGCAGTAATTTGCAGTGCTACCTTCCCGTGTCTCCGATTCAATTTGAGTAGAAAAGCCTGTTGCCATTTTAAACCAGGAATAATTTGTCAGAATTTTGAAGGTACCAATCTGTGAAAGAATCCTTTTCAATCCTTTTCCCCTATGGTTTACAGCAGGAAGCAATAACCAGGAGTACTGTCAGAGAAAGCTCACGTCCAAGTCTGTCTGAAGGGGAAGAGAAATTCCCTTTTTTCCAATACACTAATTACCTATTGCTATCCTTAGAAGACCAGGAGGATCCTTGAAAAGATAAAATAACTTCATGACAAAGCATAACAGACTGTTTCTCTGTAAGAACTCAAGAAGCTTAAGAACGGCTGTACTGGGTCAGCCAAAGGTCTACCTTTCCTGGCCAATAATACTACATGTAATAAAACTATCAGAGAGAATTACCACATTCAGGCCTGTCCCCTCCAACAACTGTTCCCAACAATTATTTAGCTTTGAAGCTCACTTCTACCATTTCAGATCTAAAGCAGGCACCGGGTACCCAAAAGACCGTCTATTGTTTCTAATTATGATAGTTACGGTAATAAAGGGTATCACCTTTCCCCACAAACCTTTCACACTCATTCCTTCGTGGGAATGTTTCTTCCTGCACACTGTTGGCCTCACAACACTTGATCTTAAATTTTTAAAGACGAATATTTATGCAGAACAATAAAGTTTCCAATCCTCCAAACACTTCTCCCTGCAAGTCACTCCACTGAATTACTTCCATGCACAACGATCACACATACAAGCAAACGCTCGGAGGATCAGGATCTTAGATAAAACACAAGTTGTAACATGGTTGTGTCCAAACCCATTAAAGATGACAAGAAGCCTGTGGAAATTAATCTTGCTTTATAAGTAATTCTGTATTTGTGTAGGTTATTTTTTCTGGAAATGATTTTCAAAGAACTAATGAAAGGACACACATATAAGGAAAGAAAATGCCGCAGCAAAAACACCTAAAATAAACCAACGCTGCTATGTAAGTAGTTTGAGAGAACCCGTATCGGGTGGGATTACAGAAATAGGCAAGAACTATCGAACAACGAGGGGTTTATTTCTTTAAAGGGTTGCCCCCACCCTTTGGTTTTGTTCCTTTTCTGTGCAGAACACTCTGCTGTCCCTCCGCCTGGAGCGTACAGCCATCATTCATGCCTTTTTCTTCTGCACACAGCCCACATCCTTTCTTGCCCTGAAAAGAGTTAAATGCTCTTTTTCCTCCAAAGAACAATTTTTTATTTTTCCTGACAAGGCCTTTTATGCAATTAGCTAGAGAAGCCATGGCCAAAAAGAAAGAATAACACATGTAAAATCATGCCAGAGAACAGAATAGGTAGTAACTTGTTGAGTCTATTACCAGACAAAATGTTTAAATCAATGGTGTGTTCTCATAAATCAACAGCCATATTTAGTCTTAACTATAACCATCCCCGAGCAATGTGGAATAGAGAGAAAACACTTAAGAAACAAATGGCGATGCTCCTGAAACGAGGAAGGGAGGAAGCAGCAGATGAGACAAGTACAGCGGAGGGTCATCTCCCAGCCAAGGAAGTTATTTTGGAGGTCAGAATAGAGGTGCCACAGCTTTCAGGGCTGAGCAGAGACTGCCAATCACACCGACTCATACCAAGTTCTGGTCGTGATTTGGAGATGTTAAAGAACCACCCGAACCTAGTTAAAACTTGGACGTTGCTGTGGGTTGTGCGCTAAAACAAAAATGAGCCCAGAAGAGCCAAAACTCTATGTTACACGTTCGGAAACAAAAGGGTTTGCATTGCAGACCATAAAGGATCATTCCTTTTCAATTACACTTGACAGATCTAAGTTCCTATGAGAGGAATAGGTTTGGAAAGGGGGAGAGCAGTAATAGTGAACCAAAGAACAGGATGTAACTTGAGAAATGGCGCAAAAATCTCATCCGATCCTTTTCTTTCTTAGCTGGGAGTGGAAGATTGTCTCTCTCCACTCCTCCATCGTTGTTCATCCCCTTACTCTTCCGGTTGAGCTGGTTTGATTCAGATTTAAGGCCCCCAATTCATTGCAGTTAGATGGCTTTTCTGTAAAGCTATTTACCAAACCCATGCTATGCTCCCGATGACAGGATTTCACCGCTTTCCAGAAAAGTAATGGATTTCTCACACACCACAGTTTCTAAAGCTTCCTTCTTCAGCAGTGTCCTCTGCAGCACAGAAACATTTAGCAGTTCTGTTAAAGCGGTGGCTCTGACCCAAAGAAAGGTATTTTGCCTACCGCGAACTCTGGCCCTCATCAATTTGATTTGCAGCGGTGCAAGCAAAGCTCCCAAACACATCTTTCTGTTCAGTGGCCTGTGAATACACAACAGGGAGCCCCCAAGAACCGCCCTCAGCTCCTCGCCTGCAGACTAGGAAGCGGCAGGCTCTGGGGGCCTTAGTCTCTAAGGGCTTTCCCAGGCTCCCGCTGAAGTTTGTCTCACAAGGCAGAGATTTCTTCCTACCCCTACCCTTCGGTCTCACCTTATTGGCTTCTCTGCAGCCACCGAGTCCAGTCCTACCAAGCAGCCACACTTTTTACAGGTGTCATTTGTTCGTTTAGGCAAACGGTTTTACTAGAAGCGCACCCTCCATATGAAATCCTAGAGAATTTGCTTCTGTTTTTGCTTGTCCTTAACACATTGTCAGCACTCCCACTGAAGCCATCGTGTTGAAAATAAGAGTTGCTTCTTCCAATTCTGGCATTTGCACATTTTTATGAGATGCTGGAAAAGCACAATTGGATATTTTTTCCCCTGCAAATATTGAGACAATAATAAGTAACAGATTCATTGAGTTTTGACTTGCCTCGGAACCAGGTGTTTCTGACATGTACCATGTCTCTCAAATATATTACACACTCCAATACTCTTCTTATCAAGAGCTTAAGCTTATTACATTCTCCTCTCCCCATCAACATGCAACAAGACTTTCAGACTTTCCTGACCACCAGTTTAGTTTTTGCATAGTGCTCCCTTCTCAGCGACATGCAGAGAAAGCATCGGGGTGTGTGAACTTTGTGGGTAATCTGTCAGCTAGATGTAGTGACTCGTGCAAAGAAAGCATCACAGTACTATGAATAACAAAAATAAACGCTGGGCAAATTAAAGAAAGTAGAGACCAAGTAGTTTTCTTTTTTCACACAACCAAGAAAGCAATCTAAATAACAAACACCAGTCAGAAATTCACGCCCAGTGATCTCTAATGAGCGAGACTTCCAGTGAATGTATTTGCAACTCAACTTTTGGAGTCAACGAACAACACAGGTGCAGGTATAATGCTCTTCTACTCCCCAGTTAATTTTCAGGCTAGTTGATGACTATGGAACCTCTGCAGCTCCACCTTCTGTAAGTCTTGGTTTACAGCATGGTTGTGCCATTAGTGCCACACAGGTGGAACCAAGGATTTTCACCGTAAAGCTCTCCTCTACACTTTCCGCAAAACAAGACAGCATACCAGGCTCGAGTTTGGAGCAAGTCTTTACATCATCCGCATTAATTTCCTTTTAGTATTATTGCCTTAGAACTGGTTCTAATCATGAATACTTCATTGTTTCTAAGAAGTTTCAAAAGGGAAGGTCAGTTTAAAATTATTTGAACGAATTTGAACTGTGAAGCAAGGTCAAAGTCATTCTACATGTTTGGAAGATCCTCCTAATTCAAGAGCTGTTCCCTGTTCAACATGAGACATGCCTCACGGAACATTCCTGAGCCACAGGTGACGTGTAGCACATGTGATGGAACAAAGATATAGGAATACCCTTGGCTGCTCGTGGAGCTTGTGCTGGCTGCGCATTTCATCCTGATATTTTGTCATTATCAACAGCTAATAAAACAAGCTTATACAAAGTAGTTTGGGTCCAGTGGAATCCAAATTAGCATCTTATGACAAATGCATGAGACAGCCCTTTGTGATGCCTCCGAGTAGAATGCTGCCAAAAAGTGAATGAGGAATGAAAATGGAGATTCATTACCTTTGAAATGGACTTTTGACCAGGAAGATAAATGACTGCGTTTTTCGGTGCAGATTTACAGGCCAAACGAATCCCTGGTTTAACCTCTGAACTCAGAGAGTTTCATAAAGAGAGGAATTTGTCTAGAAGGGTCATGCATATGCACGCTTTCCAGGCATTACAAGATTGAAGCTGTAGTCATTTAAACCTAGAAGAGAAAGAGGAAAACCCACATGAGGTCAGATAAGGAAACGAGACTTAAGAATACCGCTCCCTGACCATCGGACAGCGATTGATATGCTAAGCAACAGCACACAGGAAAGGATGAAGTCCAGAAAGAAAAAACAGATGCCCCAGAAGAATTAGCTCGACTGAAACGTGTGGTAGCTCTCTGCTCTCAGGGTCACTGACGGCCATGGGAACTCACATTCTGCGTTGCCCTCAACCAAGTCCCCGGACAGCTGACTGGTTAGTAAATGGCTGACACTTTTCTTCCACCGGTGCAAAGAGATCGACATTACCTTCTCTTCACCTCAAGCTATTTTTCAACATAAGCGCTTGTTGTTGCTGCTACAAAAAGACGGGATGAGCCACGTCATCCCAAACAGCTGCAGAAGAATCATGCAGAAAACACAGTTCATAAACAAACTGGAACCCAATTCCGAATTTGAGAATTTGATAGAATTTCTACAGCGCTCAGATATACACTCATCATATACATATCCAAAGGGTAAATATTTCCACCTCGAAGCGCTGTAAATGATTTAAAAGTGAAAAGCTAGTACAAATACCAAATGTAACACTAATACATTTTGAAAGCTGGCAGTGATACCGCATTCAGTGGGCGGTGGACTCCAAACTGATTCTTCACCCGCAGCGTATATTGCCTTTCCTTCCTCCCAGCTGGCATTAGTAAAGTAGGAACAGACTTAATATCAGATTTTGAGAAATTTGTTGCTGTAAGCCAGACTTGTAGCAGCATTTAAAACAAGATTGCATTTAACATAAAACTGAGCTATTTTCTGGCTGTGCGTAAAAAAAAATGAAATATGATCTATTATTAAATAAACTAGAGGATGCGGGTTTCTGAGACTAAAACACCATTCTTGCTAGATTTAAAAGAAAATACACTAAAAATGCATCACGTTTTCAGATGGGACAGAGTTAACTTTCTTACTAGCAGCTACTATAGTGCTATGTTTTGGTTTGGGGATGAAAATAGTGTTAGTAAAACACTGATGTTTTCAGTTGTTGCTAAGCAGTCAAGGCCTCTTCTGCTCCTCATGCCGCCCTGCCAGCATGCGGGCTGGGGGCACCCGAGAAGTTGGGAGGGGACACAGCCGGGACAGCTGACCCCAACTGACCAAAAGGGATATTCCATGCTGTATGACGTCATGCCCAGCATATAAAGCTGGGGGAAGAAGAAGGAAGTGGGGGGATGTTTGGAGTTATGGCGTTTGTCTTCCCAAGTAACCGTTAGGCATGATGGAGCCCTGCTTTCTGGGAGATGGATGAACACCTGCCTGCCCGTGGAAGCCGTGAATGAATTTCTTGGTTTTCTCTACTTATTAATCTGTCTTTATCTCAACCCACGAGTTTTTTCTCACTTTTCCAATTCTCTCCCCCATCCCAACTCGGGGGAGCGAGCGAGCAGCTGGGTGGTTCTAGCTGCTGGCTGGGGTTAAACCACGACACAATGACATCCCTTTGTTCACGCAAACTGGTTTCTGGGAACGCAGTGACCAAAGTCTTGCATCTGTTTGCATATAGTACTAGTAATTGTTGAGCATGCAAGTCAGAGCTTACAATCAGACAAATTGTTTACTGTTTGTTTATTCTTTTGTAATTTGTATTACATTAATACTAACTGGGGATCCAAACCGTGCACATGGTACTATAGAAACATAACTGATGCTATGTTCCAGGGTTCTCAGTTTAAAATTGAGCCTGCTGCTTAACAGTAGACTCAGAAAATCCCTTAAGGTACCAGTTGTTTTAAAAAAGATTAAAGCAATTTTTATGAATCACATTGACCTTTCTGAGCTATTTTCTTACCAAGGGAAATTTCATTTAGAGGGAAGGTTACCATTCTATTTGAAAGTAGCACAAGTATTTTTCTGCAGTATCAGAACTTTATTTGGAACAGGAAATCTTCCTGATACTACCAAACAAAACAGAGAAATCTTACTGACATAATCCAAAAAGCTACAAAAGCTAAAGAAGTGAAAGAATCTTATCAATATGAATGGCTTTTGGACTGTAGTTGTTATTTATATCTTTTAATCTTTCTGAAAGGTCTGAAAGCACCCTGTTATCTATGCTATCCGTGATACCTCACCACAAAGCCCTTAATTCCACACCCCCCCAGCTCCCAACGCCACCCAGTTGCGCAAGTACATTGGAAAATTTTGAGAGTGGAGATCCTCAAACAAAATACAATCTGGAATTTGTAGACCAAAAACTGATTTAAATAATTTTTTTTTTAATGTTGAAAGCAGAGACCAGAGCTACAAACATAAACTCTTTAAGCTAAGTCTCTTGGCTATGAAGTGATGTGCAGTCTTAAGAAATTCCTTAAAAACTTTCAACATTTGACAGGCCACAGGATAAGCGACAGGCTGGTAACTGTTTTAAGTAATTTCTTAGACAAAAAGCCACTGTCATAGGAAGCGATCCAGCTCTTTGTTTTTGTATAACAGGTGAAGGAGGGTATGCTTCCCCACTGTCTAACATCTTTGTCAACCAGATGAAAAATTACGGATTTTAATTCCTTTTCTATCTTTTGTTTCTCACACAGGCATATCCTAGGCAAGTTTCCTGACTATCCTACTAAAGAGGCGGGCGGTTCAATGGCTATTCTTTCTCAAAAAACTCCAGAGCAGGTACTGTCGCTCTTCTAATGAGAAAGGTTAATGGGATTGGGGAAGGAATTGTCACAAAACATATCTGTTTATTTAAGCAGCAATTGTTTGTAACAGTGACCTCTAGAACTCCAGGAGCCTTTTGTTTAAAGAGCTTTTTGCTGCAAGTGAAAGGATTGTTTTCTTCCAAGGTAAACCACAAAACTCACGCACCAAAACTTGTTCCTTTTCAGGATGTGCATCCACTTAGTTGTGGCGGAAGGTGCTCAGGCATGCAAGTTACAGACAGATAAATATCTGAGAACGCTAAGAAGAAAGGGCTCAGCTACGAAGAGTTGCTCTCCTGTCGCAAAATCCATGTAGTTAGACTGGTGCTAGCTACTAGTAGAAATATATATTGAACAGTTTAAAGACCCTTGGTTTAAAATAGGCATCCAAAGCTATGGTTCTAATGTGTTTGTATTCAGTATCAGCACAGTCTAGCAATAATCAGTTTAGCTTAAGCAGAGAAGAGTGTCTATGCAGGCAGGCCTAAACCTTCATTTACTGCCAAGGACCCATTAAGTCAGCTTAAACAAGGGGCACATTCAAGTGAAGGAAGTATCTTAGTTTATCTTACGTATTCTTGTAGTGAACTCAGATGTTTTCCTGGTAAAATCCCTCTTTCTGGCTTCTCTGGCTAATAATCTCTTCCTCTGATCATCTGGGTGTCACATAAAGAAAGCGATTAAAGCCAGTTGAAGCAGGGAAAGCAGTGGTTGGCACTCGGAGCCAATTCCACTCTCCACAACAATCTTGGCAGGATGATGAGTCTGTCGAGGGAAACGATAAACAGGAGGCCCAGCACACGGGAGCAGGGTTTGGCCCCTGAGTGAACCAGGCGTGGTGGCTACCGGTGGGCTAGGAAAACTGAACTGTCAAAAACTGACCTCTGCGGTCCTTAAAGCTCCCCTGTTGAGACAGACCGTTGTGTTCCTTAGCTGCCTGCGACTGATGATCTAACACAGGAATGGGTAAAACAATATTTTGGATTCAGTCCTTCCTGGAATCATAGGGCAAAGCTCGGGGTATGCCAGCAGCATCTGTGCTGTTTTGAGGGGATGCAAATATAAACCTGCCCAGCATAAAGCACAATACTCTGATCATTAGTTACTTTGCTTACAAAAACGTGCAAGAAAACTGCTACTAACAGCTCTCTGTGCCTCACTAAAACAGAACTCCGGGCACACTCCTGGTTTTAGCCAAGTTCAGAGGAGGCTAAGGTCAACCCCACCAGCCGCTGTATCTAAGCCACACTGTTTTTCAGTCCCAGACAGAGTGAAGGAGACCCGTTGGTAAAGTTTTCGGCTTCTAAAGTAGAAACACATGCCAGAGTCAAGAAAACTTTGTTGGCTGCTCCGAGCAGCAGAGGAGCCACCCAGCAAGTACAGCTTATTGCTAGAGCAGGCTTCAGGGGACTTTGGGCTAATTAGATCTGCTACCAACAAGGATAAACACAACTCAGAAAGAAAACATTACAAGAAATCATACTGAGCAAAACTGGATATGGCAGTAGATTCTAGAGAAACATATTCTTCCTGTCCTACTCCCATCTTTGAATTCCTACCTCCAGCTATTTTGCTGTCTTTCCTGGGCATCTGCTTTCTCTTTGCATTAAAAAAAAAAAAAAAAAATAAAATAAAATAAAATAAAGGAAATGAAAAGTATAGTACCTGGAAGGAAAAAAAAATGCAACTATTTTCCCAGCAAATCTTCACTAGCAATTACCTGATTTTCAAAGATTTTCAGGCCCATTTTTTTTCCTCCCATTTTAGCCAACACAACCAAGAGCAGAATGTATTTTCACATAATCTTAACAGATACTTTGGCAAAAGAAAGTTCAGTACGTTCGTGCTTTTACCTGAATGTCAGACAAGTAAAGTATTTTTTGTTCATCTGCGTCAGCCTGCATATTAAAAATCCCTAAGGCAACTGGTTTTGTTCCACACTGGTCTACTGGGCAACATAGTGAATGAAATCCTGTCCCCATTGAAGTTAATGGGAGTTTTGTCCTTGACTTCAGGGGAGACAAGATCTCACCTCTTGTATATATTAGCTTCTGTGAACGGGTTGGTTACTCCCAAGTTAAACTCCATGAAAAATCCAGACCGAACTGTATTTAAAAAGCGAGCATTTTATAAGACTTGGGTAAAGACACTTTGGGGAAAATAAAATACAAATTAATCACTTCACGAACCATTGCTGCATTATTATATATTCTATATTTCTTTATCCTTTGACAACTCTGACCTTACTTGACTTTGTAATGGAGCTGGCCTTCTGCACAAACTGCTTTCATGACTTTTGACAAATACCTTTCAAAAAGGTACGCCGCCAAAGAGATCCGGAAGCAGAGTACTCGGTGGTTTAGTCAGAAAAATACGTACCATCTCTTGACTGGAAAGAAGCTTTTCTCTACTTTACATACTCTTCAAGAGAAATTTGAGATTCTGAGACATCAGTGTAATCTCCCTCCATCTGTTCCAGATGTCTATCCCTAATGATTTTTTATGTTTTGCTCCGAAGATAATCATCAGATGTGACAATTTTTAGCTTTGCCCTTATACTGCTGCCAACAAAATTATGATTTCTTCCTGTAGTTCATTAAGACTCATCACCATGAAAATAAGCCAAGAGAGTTGCCATTTAGCAGACACAGTCCCCCTTCTTCCCAGTTCCCCCTCATTTTCGATAGTAACTTGGCAGGAAAAAAATATGCTTACTTCCCAAGATTTTGGTGGTACATTCAATTGCTGCGTGGAGAACAAAGTCATTTCCACATCACTGTAATCGCAGCATCTGATCCAGCAGCATCTAGAGAAGGGATGAGAAAAAGTATGTGTTAGCTGTCGTGCAAACATATGCTCCTGATCCTCCCTTGGTACTCTGCGCAATGCTACACTGCTAATTAGCATTCATCGTTACCAACAGCTAAAGATCCCCTTGAATCCCAGAAATCTGCTCAATCGTGAATGGCGGTGCAAGAGATTCCCGGTAGTTAGTTAATATTTAATTAATATCCCCATTTCCCAAGTAGGGACAGTAAAATGCTATTGTATGATCAAGTACTTCAATATTTACACGCACACCCAAATATCTTACTCATTTTTACCAAATGAATGTATCACAAGTAGCTTTAAAATGTCAGCTTCTGAAAAAGCTCTGGAGTTGTACTTTTTTGTATCCTGCATTTTGCAAACACACTTTTATCCCGACAGCAAATACACCACGTGTACTTTTCAGTAATAGAAGCAGATGCCTACTGCAGTTATGCTGACCTTTATTTCCTACGTTCCACACTATCGTGGATGCTCGTTTTAGAAATTATCAGGCTGGATTTTCACAAGTGCTAAACACACAGTGCCATCAGCTGGAGCTGGGCACCTCAAAGCCTTAAAATATCCTGATTATTTCAAGTTAACCATGCAGGAGGACGGAAATGGTACTCAGTCTCTGTTAAGATACACAACGGGCAGATGTGTTCACCCCTAGGTGATTCACTGCAATGAAGTCATCCAGCAGATAGATTCCTAGTCCAGCAGCTTTACCACCTACCTTACCTTTAAAAAAAAAAAAAACCAAAACCCAAGCCTATACCGAGCAAAACCAACAGATTTTTCATAAACACATGCAATGGAGACTAATGTTTTAAAGTGTTTGCCAGAAAACAAATAGAAGAGCGAGGGAGTTTAACTGGCGAGTTAAACTACATTTGGGCAACATCTCACTGATGGGAAACAACCTAGAGCGCGTATCAATCATGGGCTGAAATGCACGACGCTCAAAGCCAACCATACGATTTTGCAAGATCCTATAAAGCTATGAAATCCCACCCAACACTTTGAATTCATTCCTGCAAGAAACAGCCCACTGAGGTTGTTTTTAAGAGCTTAAGCTTTGCTTGCAGGTGCACACCCAAAAGTAAACAAACGCTTAGAAATGCCTTGGCCAGGTGAACACTACATTATTAAAAGCTACACAAATGGATTTGCCTGCAAGAGGGAATGAATCCAGAACACTACTCCTCAGCTAGCTCGATAGGACAGAGCCCCAGGCCCACCAGGATGAAAATAACATCTCCAACTGACAAAAAAAAAAAATAATATCACCATACAGGAATAAACCAGTTTATAGGAAGAGCTGTAATTAAGCATTCTCAAGTTAGGTGGAGCATGTTTACAGCATACAACGTGTTATGTACAAGTGACACAAATGCGCAGTCCAATGTTTGGCACACTACTCTGGGACATGCGGATGGCATCTCTTCCCATCTCAAACAGTCCTGTTTTCTTGAAGAAACATTGATTTTTTTTTTTTTGTCTTAGATTTCAAAATAGTTAATGCTCAAAGAGAATATTTTCTCTCCAGGAATACGAGGCTAGGGGCGTATAAAGTGTTTCGGGTCAAAATGATTTTAGAGCCAGATTTACAAGGCTCTGAGGCTGTCTCTCACCTGCTGCAGCTGGAGATCCAGAATTCCCAAACTCACTCTATTCCTACACTTCGTTTATGCCCACAACTCTAATATATACAAAAAGTTCAAGTGAGGTCTTCTTTCAAAGGATGAGGGAAGGGCTTATTCTTGAGGAAGAACGGTTACCTCAAGTATCAGCTTGCCTGAGCCAACACCAAGCTTTCTGTGGCTGAGGACCGCAGGAGCGACTCCTACCAGCAACCGGGGATTTTCATACACTTGACTCATAAACCAACATCAGGCATTTCCATTCATAGGCTGCACTCACTCTCTCCCAAAAAAAAGGGGATTTGCACAGCAAGGGTTTGGAAACACACTTGAACTGATGTAGAACAGGGGGGGGGGGGGGGGGAGAACCACTTTT
>VYZM01004627.1:30960-85066 GCA_013398915.1 Dromas ardeola | reverse complement strand
GGGAAATCAATTTGACTTTTGTGGTGTATCAGTTTAGAGGAAAATGTCTTTTCTCCAGTAACACTTTCTTCCGAGGCTGAAGAGTCGGCACCAGAAAAACAGGAGTCCTACAGCACAACTAGAAAAAAAGGAGACTAAAATTCATCTGTTCTTACTGATGCACGTTCTCTTCCCCAATATTAAGAGTTTTCTAAGTGCTTTCAGAATCACTTCAAAAAGAGACAGCCTAGCAAAGAAAAGGGCAGTCTAAAATAATTTAGGAAGACATCTGCTTTTATTTCTACTATGAAGTTTTCTTCAGGGGGAAAAAAAACCCTGTATTATAATGTGGGTGAATTGCTTAGTATCTCAAACTAACCTTTACTTGCCCTTCCCTTTCTTTCCTCTTCTTTTGTCAGATTCTTCAGGCATCTTCTTTTAGCTGGAGGGGAAGTTGTTCTGTATAGAAGAGTACAAACTATTCAAGGTTAGATACACAGCCAGCTTCACCCCAGCTCCCAGTCCTCTGCAATTATGGAGCTGCTTAGAGCAGAGGTGAAAGCAGAGCCAGAGAAGCTGCACCGCAGGAGCAGGGAGGAAAAGGTGTATCTGACATGGAAAAGGAAATATTATATTTGCTCTGTCATTCTCTTTTGGGAAGCAGAAAGCCACCTCAGAAAAGTCAGGCTCCGCACGCTGATGGCATTGCCAGCCACATGGCTTTGGAACATTTCACCAAACTCCTTGGAATCGCAGACTACATATACGTTTGTTAAGGCAGCCAGGAGAGAGACTGCAGGCGTGTTATTTGGATGTGAGCAACCTCCACCTGCAGTCACTGTGCGCGTTTCTAGACTTGGCGCTTTGTGCTGCTGTGCATGTCACTCGGTGCTAACTGCAAGCACCCTTTTCCTCTCTTTCCTATCAGAGTAGTTACTTCAAGATTTAGCACCATAGCTCATACTGCAGCTCTGAAAATAGGAAACGCAAACATTTTTTTCACGTCACCTTACAAAACTGATGAAGGCAAGGCAGAAGGACAAGGACAATTTAACAATTCAGTCCCATTAGAGCGGATTCACAAGAACAGAAACTCTATATAACCCCTTTCAGTACCATTCATCTCCATAAAAACATGAAAAGTAAATAATTCCAGAGTAAATAAAGTAAAATAAAAACCATGAAAGTAAATAAAATCCAGAGCCTGGAAATACTTAAAATATCACCAGTAGAACTCAAAAAAGACTGCTTAAAACCTTTTCTCAATCGCATGTGTGCTTACAGGTATCCTGCTGGATAAACTCACCCCTGGAGAAGCTGGAAATGGTTAGGGTTACCCTTTGGTGGGCAGACAGAGCCCAGGGTGGAGGTGAAAAGGATGGATTTCTGGCAGGGTACTAGCGCTGCAGTGAAGGATACACTTTGAGTAGCTCTGTTGGTTTTGGATACACCAGGCCTGCTGGGACACTAAAAACCTATTTTGAACTCCAGTCAATCCATGAATCTGTCCCAGGGAATGCGATGCTTCGCTGCTTATCACCGCAAGATATGACTGAATGGTGCTTGGGGTTTAAATTACCATATTTAATTAAATGTGAGATACTGAAATGCTTGGGGAAATCTACTAATGAAATCTCACTGGCTGCAAAGTATAGCCCTCGTCATCGCTCCCCTTCCACTGTCCAATCTTCAACGCGTTAAAAGGCATTCTTTAGAAAACAAATATTTTTACTGTTACAGGAAACATGTCTTATAGTCGGAAATTTTTTATTTTCTGCTCTTTCACAGTACTGCCAATATTAACGGTCCATTCATAAACTCCAGCGGCCGCAGATTTTCTGATTTACGCTCATCTTACAAAAGAACACCATGAAAGGTGCCTTGGAACAAGAGAATGGTAGAAGCAGCAAATTTCACCCTCCGCCTTTTTCGCATAATAAACGGCCAGGAACTAAAGTTACAGAAATTGATGCAGCTGTACCCAGTTATCAGCAGCTACTGGCTTGCAGGGATAAAGATGCTGGGCAATTCACGTATATCTGTCAGAGTTTGTCACAATACCTCTATTGAGTCTCTCTCACCCACTAGAACAATTTCAGCCTTTAGCCACATATTGAAATCAGACGTGCCCCAGGGCAAGCTCTCAAAAAATCCATCTCTATAAAATCAATCTGCCTTAGAAACGCTAGGACAAATTCATAATCTGAGTCCAAGTCCAGAGGGAACTTTAAGTTGTATGTCATTAGGATATTGTGCATCTACATGGTTTTGGGAATTTGTCTTACTCCATAAAAACCCTAGCAGCTTGGGACAGAAATCATCTCTTTTCCAATGATATATTGGGATAGTCAGCACCTATCTTAAAGTTTGCAGGTGGGAGTGCCCTCAGCACAAATTAAAAGGACTTCTCTGTAATGGTCAGCCACTCTGGAATTCATAGAGGGCTACCAAGCGATGTGTACTGGATATTGTCTTTCCCCAATATTGGAAAGCTGAAAGCAAGGGAGAAAAAAATACACACTGCTTCATAACTCTCACAGCGCATGTCTAACATACCCTGCACGTGAAAATATTTGACCAACTTTTCGCATCTCTTTCAGGTCGCTGCAGAACTGGCTCTCAAAAGAGAGATGGCTTTGCAGAAAAAAGCCCAAAAGGAGAAAAAAGAAAAAGGGAAGGAAAAAACAAAAGGAAAAACAACACAGAAAACTGGAAAGAAAGTAAGTCTTCCTGCAGTGAAAGCTGATAGTTTATGAAAACAGCACCAAAATCCAGCCTATTCAGCCATGCGTGTGCAGAGGCTGTTAATTTACATTAGACTGGTCTCAAGGCTTCAGGCTTGGGTTCAGAAGGCAGAAGAACTGGCTGAGGCTAATCCCTTTCAGCCTTTCCATTATCTTGATGATTCTGGTGAACTGAATTTTACCTCTCATATTTTAGGAATGACCATTTGCGTGGCCATGACTCAGCTCAGTGGGAAGAGCTGATGTAGGCACGGACTGTCAGAGCCAGAGATGAGTGGAAAAAATACGCTTTATGGCTTTGACGTTGTTGCCAAGGCAGTGTGCGTGCACTTTTCAAAGCACTGTTGCTTTTTTCTTTTGTGCAGACAACAAAACTGGGCCCAGCTATCTAACCAAGCGTTTCCACTTTTCGTGTTGGGTACAGAGAAGTTAGTTACTGCCATCCCTTCCCATAAGAACCAGGAAATTAGAACCTTTGTCTCAGCCAGGTACCTGCATCAGAACTTGCATGTATTTCAAGCTAACTTATAAGTACAGTTCCGTATAGGCCAACTGCTTCTTTTGTACCGCAAGTCAATATTTTGTAAGCCTGTAAACAGCAGTCGTGCATTTTTAGTCCACATTCTTCGGCTGTGAACTCTTTGCTTCAAGTCACAGCGGACACCCACTTAATGTATGACATATTCCCTGAAATCTTTGATATACTAAAGGGCTGGTTTCACAGAAGGTATGCTTCCAAATTATTTCAGGAGCAGCTTCGTTGAGGAAAACACCTGTGAAACAGAGCAGTGACCAAAGGGCATCTTTAAAAGCGAGCTACGCAACAAAAATTGTGGGCTTTCACTGAAGCAGCAACTTTTGTTTCTCATTTACTTTATAGTATAAACAAAGTTGAAACAATATATCGCTTTTTTAATAAGGGTCGTTAATCTCTCAGCAAGTATGTGGAGGAGAGGGGTGAGTTTTCTGGGGCAAAGCTTACTCCTCACTGCAAGCTTTACACAAATTAATTTTCATTCCTAACCCTGGAACAGCCATATAACAAAAAAAGATGCTTTTCTTGGACAACATCCATCAACCTGGCCGAAGCTCTCCTAACAGATAGCGGGGAACCTAAACTACATGAACTTAGGAAGCATCAGTCTATCTAATTTGGAGGTAGATATCTACGTGTTAACTTAGGTAGCATCTTTGCCAGATAAAAATCACTGTTTGGGTCACATGAAACAAAGTTTGGGGTTTCGGGGAGGGTTGGGTTTTTCTCCCTTCGTAAATCAAGAGGCACAGCAGGCTGAAGGAGCAGCAAACAGAAATGTGTTTTCCAAGCTCTTTAAGCCTGATCTTGCATTGCCAACTAAGAAGAGTAGGGGCTGCTTCTGTGCAAACAGGACATTAAGTTCTGGTGACACATGTCTTCAGAGAGCCGTTTGCCATCAGGGTGACGCTGTCACAGGGCGTATTATCACAGCATTAAGTGAAAGCACCATACCGCAAGCAGTGGAAGGTGATTACTGGTACCGCTTCCTTGTATCTTAGTGGCAGAGCAGAGCCAACCTTGGGGAGCAACAGAGGAGAAAGAGGAGCTCGATGCCTGCAGACCTAAGCCAAATAATACTGATGCCAACTTGTTTGCTGTGCATAAGAGTTCTAGTAATGTGTATCGGTGCTGAGTTCAGCTCTGTAGGACCACTTCAGGGTGTGACCCCTTAAGTCAGCACTTGCACTGAAGAACTCCATGGGAAAGATCAGATAAAGTACCTGTACGAAGGCAATAGCGTAGAAAAGCTTTTGAAATCAGAGACTTTAAAGACCATTGTCATTCACATTTACAGAACCCCGTAGCATCTCAGACAGCCCAGTTCCTTTGGAGGGCATTCACAAGGGTGTCCTCTAATGGCTTTGCCCTCATCCTGTCCTCGCTCCTTCCCAACTCAGCGGGCCCAGAATAAGGTCCTGTGGTGCCTCTGGTCTCACAGAGACAATGGAAAAGGCTGTTCCAGACACTTCAGTCTAAGTCGAAGTGAGATGCTAATGTTCAGGCTCCCTAAAAACGCCAGACTCAACCCTAGCTTTTGAAACTGGATGGCAACTCACCTATCTGCCTAAAAGCCTGACTTTCCCAGGATAAATTTGATTCCTTGTTGGTTTTGCACATTTCACTAGATAAGAACCAACAACATCAAAAAATTAATCTCAATCCCCTCGCAGCCTCTGCAAGGTTGTTTTGAAATGGGGTGAAATAACAGTATAGAGCTCTGGGGCTTTATGACTTCATGTCGTTCTCATCTCTTCAGCCATCACAAGTCCTGTCAAGTAAAATTCTGAGCTATTATATCAGGTTCTCTATGGTTCATTGAGAAAGAACAAAGGGAACATTCTCTCCAAGGTTATAATACTGACAGGGGAAAAAAAATAGTATCTAAGACCAGCTGAGAAGTATTTGGAAAAGTTCTAACAGCAGGACTCTTGTTAAAATAAGTATAGCCTGTAAGTCATAGAGATGCAGGCATTAAAAAAAAGCCCTGCTCCTAACTTCAGCTCTTAAAGAAAACAAAAGTTTGATCCCAGAAGGAAATTTAAATATTTCTGAAAAGCCTGATAGCAATCTTTAAAAAGGCGTATTTTGTTTCAAAGTAACTTAATTTTTTTTTTCTCTGTAAGGGTGCTGATTTAGTTTCCCATTGGGCACGTTGGGGGCGGGGGGGGCGAGGGAAGAAACAAAAAAAACTTTAGCACCACATGATCCATCTTTTCAATAGCAGAACACGTTAGACCAGTCTGGTCTGCGTCAACCTGTCTCACTTCCCCAAGATGAGCAAGGCTGCGCATCCCTAGATTTCACCCCGAAGTGCTGAACAGCGAGAAGCATTTTGTCCTCAGCGAAACCCATTAGCAAAAAAATCTCCATAGCAAAAGCACACAATGGAGTCAATTCAAAATTTTCCCTGCTGCTGAATGAGAATCACCCGGTGTGGGGCTAGGCTTTGGAAAGCTTCAGAAATATATTCAAAGTGTTATTTCCATATCTCTGCTTAAACTCAAAACGTATATTGTTGGTTCGAGGTGTCTTAGCGCTTATCTCCGCTTAGATTCAGACGTGTATTGTTGGTTCAAGGTGTCTTAGCGCACTTGCCACAGAACAAGCGTGGAATCAATCAACTGAACGTAGAAAAATACATCAACTGACTTCAAAGGAAAAGAAATTCCTTTATTACATTAACTCTTAATGCTGTTAATAGAGGCACAAGGGAATACAGAACAGCATTCTGCAACCGCCCTTTAAACAGTGGTTTTGATTAAAATCAATGAAACTGACACAACGCTATTATTTACATCAGTGTATAAAATCATTGAAGCTAGTAATTAAAATGATTTATTGGCTTATTTGTAACAATAAAAGAAACATTAACGTGTCCTATGCTATTAAGAGGCTAAAAACGAATAACCCATTTTTAGGCTGTTCTGGGGTGGGGGCTTTTTTTGCCTATGTTTCTAAGTAGTTAGCAGTTACCAGTATTTCCTCTTCAAACATCATGATTTGATCATTTTCTATAAAATATCATGGGAGATTGTTAAGAGGAATGTATTCTGCCTACTGCAAAAGATCCAGGGATGAATTTCAAAATGCCGCACCCTGCAAAAGTTGAGGATACATTAGAGTGACTGGGGAATTTGAGTTCTGGGTGTCAAATCCTCCAACACTAGCTTATGCTTTACCAAAAAGGTTCTTAATGGTTAGCGAAGAAACTCCTGAACCTTTCCAATATATCTATAGAGCATAAGGCAGAAGTGATAAGTGCATTTAGGTTTCGCATGTCCTTCTGGGCCCAAACTTTAATTACCGTAATAACACTTTAATGAAAAATAAGTACTCAATACTTCCCGTGACCTGGCCAAAACTGTATCTGCTGATAGCAGGTATGCAATGGCACCTAATTACAGAGGCATATTTGGGGGGCGTTGTTTCATTTTAAGTTATTCCAGGAGCTGCGCTTTTTATCTTACTGATAACTAGGGACTTACAGACTACACATTGGTTAGCAAAGCCTTATACCACTTGTGCTGTCTCACACAAATCCACATTCACCTCTTCCCCTAACAGTCGGCTAATTTCTCACTAACAACTACTACCTTACTAACGTCTTGAGGACTTACGACTGACAGAACATGAAGAAACTTTCAGTATTATCTGACACATTTTTTCCATCAGAGATACTGGTTCAATGAGATTAAACTATTTCAGGACCACGTCAATGTCATTTACTTTACACAGGAAAACGTCAAAGTGTCTTGATGAAGGTGAAACAAAATATTTTGTTTTGCAAGATACACAGAGATGACTATTTCTTTTGATTACAAATTAAAATACGGTTTCAACATCTTGGAATTATCCACAAATTGGGAATTCCTTTTGGGGGTGGGGGAACAATCATAGAATAAGAGGAATTAAAAAAAAAATAGCAAGGTGATTTCATTTACACATTGCAAGACTCCTACCTATATTACATGTCAGAACAAATTTAATTCTTGTAACCTCAGTAGTTCAGCTGATGAACTGACACCCTCTCTCCACTACAGAGGGTAAAAATTCCTTATAGCCTGCTAGGAATACTGTACTTGTTGAAACAATGCTGTCTTATTCCTCAAATTAAAACAAATCTTTAAAAAAATCCAAGGAAAATTATGACACTTACATACTTGCAAAGTTTCTACATATTAATAATTCTGATTTTTCTTCTCGCACCACCCCCCCCTCCCCAATCTAGGAAGAGGAGGAAGGCTGGAAAATGGCTCCCAGTAATTTCCTTTCAATAATGGAGGAAGGAAACAGTCAATACAAAGGTCAGTAGAAAAAGATAACAATTACAGCTAGAATGTTCTTCTAATTCAGCTTAATCTGAATGCCATTTCTATAAGGTCAAGCTGGGCAGCTGCCCAAACTACGGAACATTATAGAAGTGAGGACATTAGGTAAAATGGTGTTTAGGAAAGGAGTCTCTCAGTACCTTCAAGTCTTAGGATTCTCTCAAAATCATCAAGCTAATCATACGGGAAGGTACATTTCCATGAGTGAAAGTGGCCAAACTAGAACCAAAGGGCTTAGATGTACATGCAGGGGCTTCCTTGGATTTTCTGAGGGCAATAAAAATGACGTCTGAATAGCAAATAATTCAAAAGCACTATACTGTAGATCAGAATCAATTTTTTCACGTTCTTGTAACTCTTTATCCTCTCTTCCTTTCATTCATGGAAAGCGTCCATGGGTTCGTTCTTCTCCAGTCTACAGCTAATGGAATTATCTTTGCTTACATGTTTTAACAGGAGGATCATCTTTTCAAACAGGGGCATGAGAAATGCTGCTGGAATATGAAAATACTTGCTTCAGACAAAGCGTGCGCAACTTAACAAACATAACTCAAACTTGTAGCTCGGAGACTGGCGCTTTTTTCACTTTGAGAAAGCATCCAAAACCGGGGATTTTTCGAGTTTAAAAAAAACAGTTTGCACAGAAGGACGTCTTACTCTTTCCCATCTCTCTTCTGCCCTCTCCTCTGCACTTCATGCCTTTGTCTGTCTCCTAAATGCTTGCCTTCTGTCTGCTCCCTGGATGCACAAGGGAGTTAGCGATCCCTTCTGCTGGGCCTGGAGGTGAGCGTGGAAGTCAGGCACTGGCTGAAACAGGGAGGGGAACCCGTTCCATGAGACACAAGCAAACAGCACGATAGGACTCCAAAGGTCAGACAAGCCAAATTGAAGTCCTCCGTTGCAAAAGTGTGCCTGATCAAAGCTTTCAGGGGTTATTTTTGCCCTATTTCATGCAGATTCTCTTCTCAAAGAATTATTAAAAATAGCTTTTCTGCTCCCCACTCTGCAGAGTTAGTGTCTTGCTAAAATTCTTCGTATGAACAATCTCCATTTGTTCTCTAAAACACTTACTTTATATACTGTTGTTGGAAATAGCCAGTTTCTGAGTGACATCTGCTTTTACACCGGAACAGCAAGAGCTTATGTGGAGCAAATGTGAGCAGTCTGAATCATTACCTCCGTCTTCCTGGGGCCTATTTTTGCAGTACCCTGTGCTGTAAGGCATTAATGGGCTATTTCCCCCCATTATACAGGTGGCCAGTTGATATTTGACTTGCTCCGTGTTGCAGAGCGTATTTGAATTCAACCCAAATACCCTGTGGCCCAAACTTTAAGGTGTGGTGATATTATGGATTTTTAACCAGGCATCAAAAGGTTCAAATCTTTTTGCCAGGAGGTTGAAAGTAGCCACTTTAAGAAAAGCTTCGTGCTTCAGATAAATATATTTCAATTATTAGTCACAAGCTGTTCTCTGAAGTTCAGGGATATTGGAATTACCTACTAGTCTGCGGAGTGAAAACTAATACCGCTGAGATGGTGTTGTTAGCAGTCCCATTAGCGGACTGGGCTGTCTTTTGAGTCCTCAGCTAGAGGCATGCATATGAAATAATCCAAAGATAAGCATGCGCTATTTTAGAAGAGGTGATATAAATTGCACTGTGTACACACACATGCAAAAAATAGCTCCCGTAGCTGGATGACCCTGTCTGTAACAAAACACCGGGCTCTTTTGACCAGCCAGTGAAAACATAACATCCTTAGCCTCCTGACCTTACTTTACAAATAACTTTGAAATATTTTGTTGATCTATAAAAGAACAACACAGCACCTAACACCTATGAGTTACTGATCTCTTCTCTAAAATTAGGGACCTCTAACCTAGTGGCTAATATAGCACTCAGAAAACTCATTGCCAGGTAATATCAGAGGCAGCTGCCTAATCTGTGGGGACTGTCACCGGTTTGCCTGCAGTGGATATTAACCGCTAATCAATTTACAAAATTACAATAAACAATTACGAAAACAGAATAAAAAAAAATCTATGGGTACCTCTATGAAAAAATAAATATCTAAAGCCTAGTACTCCTGTGAAAACATAGCGCTTTCAACCTGTTGAGTCGAGTCAGGAAAGTGTTTAAAAAGTCACATAACTCCCATGTAACAGTCCCTTTCCCCAAGGCTGGAATTCCAGGCTGGTAACCCTGGAGGAGGTACCTTTTAACTAGGGCAAATCAGCTTTCCCTCTTGAAATACTACGTGACATCTGTCATGCCATCTGATAACCTGCAAGTAATCTGAAGGCATTAACGTCTATACCTTTTGAGTTTCTTTCCTCATTACCAAAAAAATCCACTTTCCTTCTCCATCTCTACCCATTTTCAGTTATGAAATTAAGACTACTCACCTGCAAAAACTATTCCCTATGTGTAAAGCCACAAATACTCTGCATGTAATTGGACTCTGAAAATTCGTAGGGGACGGAAATAGCAACCAGTATTATATTAACTGGACTAAAACTTGAATGATGTCCTGTGGGGACTGTGAAAACCTCCCTGAATTTATAGTGCCTCAGAAATGGCCGCGGGTAGAGGAAAGAGTACCCTGTACAAAACAGATTCGTGAAGGAACCTATGTCTTAAAGTGGAAAGCTTTCATTTTAAATCATCTGGAAACTGAATTAGCACATACTGCTGGAGACTAGCTGTCATTTATAAAGATACTATCGTGGCTTGAAATGCAAGATATTAATTGTCTCCCTTCAAATTAGCTCAAAAAACTTAGAGAGGAGAGATGTATTTTCCATTAAAACAGTACCTTTTGCTAATAATGGAGAATTCAAATACGCACCGAGCTTGCCAGACTTCATTTACCTTTATTTCTAAAGAGCAAATTGCAGTTTACCACAACAAAAATAAAGAACTGCACCTCAGGATCGTTAGCTACTTTATCATAAGCAGGGTAGTTTGGGGTTTTTGTTGGGTTTTTGTTTCTGGAGGGGTTTTTTTTTTTTGGTTTTGGATTTTTTTGTTGTTGTTGTTGTTTGGGTTTTTTTGTTTGTGTGTTTTTAAATCATCAGTTTGCATAAACTGGCTTTGTTCCTGGAGTTAGCTCTCCTTATTACTTATCCTGTGCACAACACTAAGAAATAAAGGTGCTATGTCAGGTGAGCCTCGTCCCTCTTTGGAAAAGACTTCGACTGCTTCTCAATTACCGCATCAAGCTTAGAACTCCCCAAAACAGTGTTAAAACTCTGTGTCACTTGTCAGTTGGATGCAGGTTATTGCTGTCAGACTGCCTATCCTCTCTCTCCCATTTCCACGTACTCAGTGCAGGCTTTTATGCCTATTCCAGTGCTCCTGGCCCATATTTCAGCCTCATGCTAATTACTACAAAGGCTAACTAGCAAGGTTACAGCAGCTTTAACCTAGCATTAGATAACTGAGCAGGAAAGAACAAGGAAACTTCCTGGTTTAAATTCAACACCTTCCTTTGGTCCCCAAGCCTTCATTATGCCAGCCAAGAGACATGCATAGAGAGCACATTTCTAAGGACAGGAGCCATCTTTGACTTCTTCACGGTAAAGATTTAAGCACAATGCTGTTAAAGCAGCAAGAAAAAGAATGCCAGCATCAGGCACGATAAGGTTTGGCCAATACTGTACTACCTGCTCTTGAAGGTGAACACCACTCCAGGCATTCAGCTTTACAACCAGAAAATAACAACCTCGATATCCCATTATCCTCCTGAAATCTCATACCAATTTACAGCCCAAGGCAAAGGAGGAAAAAAAAAAAAGAAAAAAAAGTAGTTAACCTCAAGATTTACAGATCCTAACACAACAGGGCTCTGAACTTGGTAAGGGTCCACAGAGCCTGCTACTTTCATACAGATAATAATTTAATAAAGGCTGCCTACAACTACCTATTCTTTGCCTCTAGAAGCAGTTGGAGAAACCGATGGCTTCTGTAACTTTTTCCCCCCTTTTTTTGCTTTCTTTTGGATAACAGCCGTTTGGCAGAACAGAGACGAGGGATGGGATTTTCTCCAGGATCATGACCCAGAGCTGATCAAAGAGGAGAAACGGGAAGAAGTGGAGGAAGAGATCAGAGTGCAGGTGTGCTTACAATAGTAAGAGGACACTAATAATGTGCATTGCCTGGGTATATTTCTCTACAGCTGTAAGAACTGGCCTTGGCACAGACCTTCCCTCCTTCCAGAGTCCCTACTGTCTGTTCTTTGCTTTAACCCTTGTTTAGCTGAACATTTGTCTGAAGTGTGGTGGTAGAACAGAAGACTTAGATTCGACTGTGTTTGTCCGGGTAGGTTGATGAATTGATGCAACAGAAACTGGAGAATCTCAAACTGGCTGTGGATGGAGAGAAGAGTGACAAGCAGAAAAAGGGAAGAAAAAGTGAAAAGGTAAGAGCAGCAAGTTGGGAGAATTCAAGATAAATCTCCATTTTCTGCCCAGATACAGTGCTATTCACTGCAAACCCTAGTCTTGCAGATATCCATATGAAGATGTCCACCCTAAACATTTACTGACTCTCAAGTCAGAAGCATTTAAAAAAAAAAAAAATTATTCACATGTGACTTTTTTCAGGGCCTTTTCCCTGTAGCTATTATTATTCCTTAACCTTTATAAATATTGCTTAGGACAAGTTGAACTATTCCAGAGATAAATCGTTACAAGATAGGTCAGATTTTCGAGAAGGATACACAATCTTTTGAAATCCTGTGATCCAATCAAACAGGAAAATCCAAGCAACTCCTCTCTAAGGTGACAGGTTCAGACAAATACAGTCGTCCAAGGCAGGCATGGATATGGGTGCCAGTAAGTTTTCCAGCTGCTGGCTGTTTTCCTCCCAAATGAGGGCTGGTTAATGCGTTTCAAAACTGTACACCAAGAAAAACCAAAATTCACTTCAAATATTTTCATGTAACCTTTCATTTCTCTCTCACACATAGATCACAGCCAGCCAGGTCCACGTTAATTATGTTACTACTTGCTATTGAAGGGCTTGGGAACTTGCAATTAAGGCAAGTTTCTTTAAGCATATAAAATAGGTTAAAGACATAGAATATTTTTAATGTGTGTTACCCAGCGAAACACAGCACGTGTCGTGTTTACATCTAGTTCCACAGCAGTACCATATGCAGAGTTCCTTACCCAAGCATTTAAACTACAGATCACATCAGTGCAAAATAACTCAAAGCTTACAGACCCTACCATTCAATCAGCAGATCCACTTAAAATCCTCAGGGCAAAATAGCCAGCCCTAATCTCATCTTGTATTTCATTTCTATAATCCTTTTAGCATGCAAATACTTGCTGTTGCTGTGCTTCTACTCAAATTATCTTTAAAAATGCTCTTTCACCTGACAAAAGTGCAGGGGCAATTTAATAATGGAAGACTGGAGCGACTCTGAAAACTGATACCAATTGGATTGCTAAATCTGTTTCAAAAATAGGGAGGTTTAAGATACACAGACAAAATATTGCAACAATCTTCCCAAAGTTGTCATGGGCAGATGCAGTTAGATCAGCTGGTCAGAACTGCTTCAAGATGTCCCACTGGAATTATAAAGTTTTATATTAGGGGTTAGTTTGTTGGGGTTTCCGCCCCCCGCCCCCTTCAATAGATAACGTTGGAATGGTTTTGGGTGGAGGGAGGTTATTTAACTTTTGTTTTCCCAAGTTGTGCCAGTAGCCTGAGAGAATGGCGGGGAGGGGGGAAGGGGGGAAAGAAGTACTAATTAAATAATAAAAGTTCCCTAAAGATTTTATCTGGTAGGGAGAAAAGGGAATAAAAGAAAACCACACAGTTCTATTTTAGGGGTGGGGAGTGGAAGGAGAGATCCAGTTTTAGTCAAAACATATTTTCCCTGGGCAAACCTATTTGAAGTGTTCAATTGGCATTGGCAAAGGCTTTTTCTAATTAGTATTTGCATAAATATCTCAGTCCATAAACCAAGACAGCGCGTGCATACCCGAGCGCACAGACTTCAGATCTGCTTTATGAAAGTCTGGCATTGGCCGGATAATTGGCTCAAGAATAATATGAGCTGGAAATTTTTGGAAGCAGCTCGTTAATTTGTTATTCAGGAAAAAAATCCTCTAGTTTTTCAAGGCCACATCCTAGGTCCCGTTCGTCTCCCCCCAACTACATAACGTGAAATAACAGCGGGTTTGGGTTCTCATTGTAGGCATGATCACATTTAGACCACAATGTAAGACTTTTTGCCCAAAAAGAGAAATTCTGCAAAGAAAAGCATTCTCAGGAGGATTCAACATCAGAGAAAGCCAACCTTTTTCTGCACTCTGGCAGTGGGGAATGGGCAGCAAGGGTGATTCCTGTAAGCGAACTCTTACAAGTGGAATTTTCTGTCTAGGGGCAGTTACCCCAGATTCACAATGCCATATTTGGCCACCCCCTCTGTTGTAAGGAGGGATTTTCTTCTGCTTTCTTTACACAAAAGCATCCCAGTAGAGCTAGGGCCTCTTTTGTTGTCAGGGAACAGTCACTACCCAGGGATGTAGGGGAAGATGTCCTCTGCCTTCTCAGGCACACCTTAGGATAAGTAGTTTACAACTTAAAATAAAAAAGAAAAAACAAACAAACAAAAAACGACCACACCTCTGTCAAGTCCATATTAAAAAAAAACCTGCCTGATCCACAGGAAATAATCTCAGTTTCAAATCCTGTTTGGAAGTCCTTTTTGTGGGGAATTCAGCAAGGATATTTTGGAATTGGACTCTAAAAGGAAAGTATAAGGAAGCTAATTGCTCTCTACCAGTCAGTGTTTCAGATGTCTCGGGTCTTAGATAAACAAAATTTAATAGCTCCAGGCGTATGCGTAGGCCACTCCTTTATTTCCATGCACTATTTTCTATGTACTTTCGAGGCTGAACTTTATCACTAGCTCCCAAACCTTCAAATACCACTTCATACTAAAAGCTGACACTTAACCCTATCAAGAATTACTCTTCCTGCCCCTAAGATAAAGAGCCCTTTTGCCACCTTGTGGAAAAATCATTTTGGGCGGAAGGACAAATTGCTTTTCACATTACAAAGGGGTCTTCCAGACCATTAGGCTGGTCTGGAAATACGTAAACTGATTAGATGGCACCTAGTGTGCAACAAGCCACACTTCTATCATTTGAGGCATAAATCTCGAGCCTCTGTGTTGGAAGCATCTCACCCCACAGATTGTCCCACTATTATTTGTCCTTATGGTCCGGCATTGATGAGGTAGAGAGCATAAGCGTCCTCGTTAAGAGACACACTGTGGTGGACCTCTGATTGCTCCAGATAGCTCCTGATCTGATGACTGTCAGAGGAGAGGGGATAAAGATACAACAGAAATAAAGGAACATGGTTGAGCGCTGCTGTAAATTGCCTTTTTCTTCACTACGCAGAGTGGCAGCTGGTCATCTGCCCAGCCATGGGTCAGCACGCTGGGATTGTAAGCGCCTGTGTAAAAACAGGCTGTGGAAAGAGCTGAAGGGAGATTGCCTCCTAGTGAGGGATATGGCATTGACGCCTAGGAAGGCTGGCAAAGAGAAGTCAGAAGGTCTAAGTCCCCACCCAGCCTCAAGGAGCCTGTTATAAAGTACCTGAAGTGAAAGAGAAAGGGCTAGCGGTTTCCAAAGTATTTGATTTCTAAAGAGTTGGTGTCATTCTTGTGCCAGCGCAAACTTTTTAGTGAAATGCTGTTGTTCTGAGTCCATCCCTTTCTGCTGACAGCCCAAGCTTCTGATTTGGGTAGCTCAACACAACCCACCAGGCTTTACAAGTATTTCTTCTAGATGGATGCCACGTACCCAATGGGTTTAGCAGCCAAAGGTGCTTCTCTTGGGAATCTGCAGCCACGTAAACCACCACAGACTTGGCTTCTTTAAACTGGCTTTCCACCCAACATAAGAGCCGACAGATCAGCTCTCTGCAGTTACTGACCTGGAAGTTACATTTCAGTGCTTATCAGAGTGCTTTTTATCAGGCCCATTGTGCTGCTTTTCCTGCTCTGGTCCCCCAGGGATTTGTTTCCGATCCAACTGCAGGTAAAGCAACCCATTGTAAGCGAACACACCCACACATACACAAAGGCATGGCCAGAATTCAGGGGGGGAAAAAAAAAAAAAACACAGAAAGAGGGGACATGGGAACCTAAGTTTGTAAAAGTTGCTTCTGAAATAAGCCTTGCTAGCATCTCAACACGGCTTTAGATATCCCTTTTTGATGCAGCCGGGCAGAAGCGAAGAAAAGCACAAGAGGTTAACTATAGCAGTGGCTATGACAAGAATATTGACATCAGTCTAAAGACTTGGTAAGAGCAAAGCCATAGTGAATAAGGCCAGAAGGCAGGCTGGGTCAGAACTGAGGAAAGGCTGGGTTTGAGGACAGCAGGTTCCTAATCCCGGTTGGATTTTCTGTAGCTGATGGAGCTTAGCACCCAGAGCTCTCAGCCAGCTGTAGGGGCTGGAACCTCTTCGGATGATGTAGCTAAATCCAACAGGGGTTACAGATCAGAGCCCCTCATTTAGCAAGAGCTTAATAATCAGGGGGAACATCTTTGTCTAAGGACTTTTTCAGTACAAGCATGAGAAGCTGCTCTCTATATCTTGGTATTGCCAGAAAAGACTTCTCGACTCTGCAGCAAATCTGTGGTTGCTCAGCCTCCCACCCAACATCACACATGATCCAAGGAATCCGCTCAAACACTTCAGACTGCTGCTTATACACTGTCATTTCCCTTAAACTCCAGGAGTGCTTTTTCCTGTTGTTACTTTCCACATACTTGGTGGCAGAAGCTGCAGACAGCCAATGGCAGCAGGACTTGTATGATCACAGCCAAAGGGTGACGCAGATTCCTGCAGTTCCAACATAGAACAGTTCCCTCAATGAGACATTTTGGCTACCCTCTCTCCCTTCTGGTGCCAGAGACTCTCTGCTCTGGAATCGGCTCTCAAATCAGGTCCGTGTTTGCTCGTAGCAACCTCTGGGCTACTCAGACCATTTCCATGAGCCCACGCAGTAAGACAAGGTACCACGCTGAGAACGGAAGGTCGTCTTCTGTCATCTGCCAGCTAATAACTAACGCAGTTCACTACATGTGACTTACCAAAGCAGAAAATAGCCGAGTAAATGGGTGGCTACACAGAAGCTAGACTGACATTTCAGAAATAGAAAGAAGATTTCCATTATAAATGATGAGCGTGTTCACATTCATTAAACATTACCATTTTCTAAATAAAAGCAGTTCCCAGTAAGACATTTTGGAGGAAAACCATTGTCTGCAATTCGTATTTCTCCTTATCACATCTCAGCGTTTGCCAAATTTCCCATAAATGCTGATGTCAATTAGGAAAACACATTTTTCCCCTGCATAGTTCATTTTTGGTTTGCTCGAGTTATTTTATTGGTGAAGCTGCCTTGAGGACAATACCAGTTGGCCAATAAATTCAACATATGCTTAGTGTCTTTACATAGGTAGAAACGAGCTTTTCTTCCCAGTCAGACCCCGTGATATGTAATTTCTAGCTTGTTGGAAGAAAGGTTAAAGAGATAAAGCTGGAGGAACACCAGAAAAACTGCTGACAGTCTCAATACTTCCTCAGTTGTTAAAACAGCATGGCATATGCTTTGTTCTTCCCATTCCTTTTCTTTAAAACAAAACCCCACTGGCGCATTCTAACAAGTATTTGCTGCCAAGCTTAATTATGTAAAGAAACCTGAGGTGTAGTTTTGCAGAAACGGAGTTGTTTGCATTATTCCAATCCAAGACTTAAAAACATCACCTTTTCCCAGATAGCATAGCCATATAGTCCTGGGTTTAATTTACATTTTCATCTAGAGTCTCTTTGTTGCATTGTAAACACTAACAAGTGATTGAACCGTAGGTTGTTTACATTGCAACCTTCCCCAAAAACTGTAAATTGATATATTTCTGAATATTGCTGATCCATTCTAGGAAAAAACCCAGCATTTTCCAGCTAATTAGATAGGATTTTTTTTTCCCTCTCTCTAGAGCTCTGCAAAAGTATTCACTATTAAAAAAATAAACGACTATATTCCCAGAAAAACGAACGTAAACTTTTGGAAAGAATAAGCTGTCTTTATCAGCTAAACATTTAAGCACATGCCAAAACTTAAGCCATTTGAAGAGGTCCCATGGTGTATAAATGTCACTTCAGTTCCACTGAACTAATTCTGAGGTGCTTTGCAGAACTTAAGTACGGACACCAGTGGTGGGCACTAACATGGATTAATTATTCCCTTTCCACCACTAATTATTCCTAACCATATTTATGGCTTGTGAGCTGTAATTAATGGAGGGGCTTGACATTACTTATTCACATCTTTCTTATTTATGTTTTCCATGGGGTTTTTTGCAGTACGTAAGAGAAACTAGTCACCCAAGTCATAAAAAAAATCTTCCCATAGTGAAAGTGTGGTGAAAATATCAAGAGAAGAGCGGGTCGTGTTTTTCTGACCTCTTCAAGCTTCATTCCCAAGGCATTGGAAAAGAAAATCTGATGGAGAGGAGGTTAGCCAGAGACTCAGGAGGGTTGGTTTCAGGTTCTGGTCCAGCTGTAAGCACCCTGCACGACCTCAGGGAATCATAGAATGGTTGGGGTTGGAAGGGACCTTAAAGATCGTCTAGTTCCAACCCCGCTGCCCTGGGCAGGGACACCTCCCACTAGACCAGGTTGCTCAAAGCCCCATCCAGCCTGGTCTTGAAGGGAAGCTGCTTATATATTTTACCCCAAATTTAAAACATAAAAAAAAAACCACCAAAACCAACCAACAACAAAAAAAAGCAGCATGAACAGCCTGTGGAGCAGCTACTTGGACCCCACACCTTTTTCCTTCCTGCTTCCCTCTTGGGTAAGGGCAATATCCACTCAAACCACAGAGTCATGCTCCAAAAGGGAAGGAGAAAAGAGTTTTCTCTTGCAGCAAATGACCCTGGGATTCTTTTGGATGCAATCTCTACTGGAAGGAGGAGGCTGCCCAGAGAGGTGGTGGAGTCTCCGTCTCTGGAGACATTCCAAACCCGCCTGGACGCGTTCCTGTGCCACCTGCTCTGGGTGACCCTGCTCTGGCAGGGGGTTGGACTAGGTGATCTCTAGAGGTCCCTTCCAACCCCTACCTGTCTCTGATTGCTTTGAAGTACAATGCTCTGGGCACTCATTGAGGAGGTGACAGAAGCAGATGAGGTATACAAGCTCCCTGAGCACCTAGATTCTAGAAGGAAGCAACAGCCACTGGGTTACTTCATGCAAAGTCCAGTTCAAGAGCACCTGCCACAGGATCTGCCTGAGATTCCTGGGTTGGACACAGCTCCTCAGCCCAGGGTGCTTCACCTCTGCCATGCCTTAGTGAGACACTTATAAATAGGAACATCTCCTGTGCTTTTATGAATGGGGACATGATGTCCTTCCCTCAGGGCATTCAAGGATATGATTTTTTACCTTTGGGTTCCCTCAGTAACAAGGGCCACATTTTAACACTGAAACATTTTCTCTTCCGGCCCTCGCTTTGTTTCAGTACATTAAAAAAAAAAAAATCTATGTATTAATGTCACTAATTCCAGCTTGTTTTTGTGGTCCTCAGAAAAAAAAGACAACTACGAGGAAAAAGATATCTGAGATGGAGGAAGATCTAACTCCTGACAGGTAAAGAGAGGACCTGTTTACTTGGGATTCAGGCAATGAGAGACTGCATCCTCTTTGCGTTAGATATGCTGTCAACCCTTTTAGTTTTTAATTACACAAGGAGCATCTCAACATTGCTACGCTTACCAGCATCAGAAGCCCTACTGTAAATAAAACCTCTTCATTAGCAGCTATAAACATCCATAAAAAGCCTAGACAATAAAAAAAAAAAAAATTTCCCTTTCACAAACTTGACGCGCATACACTTGAGCTAAAAAACCCTTTTTTGGCATTCCCAAGTAGACACTACAACCTTCCCGCTGCCCCTCCCCGACTGATGGCTTCCCGGCACCACAAATTACAGGGCAACCAAACACTGCTGTAACAGTACACAGCACAGACCTTGGTTCCCCCCCTGCCCCCAGTCTTCAACAACCCATACAAATTAAGCTCGCCATTCTGCAACAGCACACCACTAGAGCCAGTCCCCATCAGTTTCGGCCAGGTTAATTCCAGTATGCAAAGCTAAGTACACGGAACATTTCGGCAGGGTATTGTCCCTGTTTGCCATCCTCTCTGCAGGTGCAGAAGCACCTGGCAGTTTTGTTGACTGTCAGATTTTCCATCCCAGCTGAAGCTTGATAAGGGAGGCTGCAGACAGGCCCCTATACTCTATAAATCACCCTTCACATCTTAGGTAAAATGTGCATGTCATTAAATCAGTCTTATTTATCAATAAGATTTCTGGCAGATCTAGCAATTTGTGTATCCTTGCTCTTTTGGAGGATTTGAGAAGGTTTCTTCTTTTAACGTTTTCGGTGAGCTCATGATGCATTCACTGATAATCCGGCCGTTTTTCACCTGTGCACATAATACAGACGCCTACGCAGAGATATCACTGCTGGGACCCACTGACCCAGCAGCAGGGCAGGGGCAGACCCAGCATGAAGACACACACACTCCATCACTGCAGGAGGGAACACACGGGATTCACCCCACAAATCCATTCATATAAGACATGCCCAGCAAGACCAAGACTAGATCACTTGGGTACTAGCACTACACAATCAGCCGATGATTTCTTTACCTGCTTTAAAATAAAAAAAGCTCTCCAAGCACATATTTAAAATAAACATGTCATGGATTGTAACAGAGCATGGCCTCTCTTACAAGAGCAGTGCCAAAGTCTAACAAGTACGCATATGGAATCGTAGAACGTGTTGGCTTGGAAGGGACCCTTAAAGGCCATCTAGTCCAGCCCCCCTGCAGTGAGCAGGGACATCTTCAACTTGATCAGGTTGCTCAGAGCCTCATCCAGCCTGGCCTTGAATGTCTCCAGGGATGGGGCCTCCACCACCTCTCTGGGCAACCTGTTCCAGTGTCTCACCACCCTCATTGTAAAGAACTTCATCCTAATGTCTAATCTAAACCCACCCTGCTCTAGCTTAAAACCATTGCCCCTCGTCCTATCGCTACATGCCCTTGCAAACAGCCCCTCCCCAGCTTTCTTGTAGGCCCCCTTCAGGGACTGGGAGGCCGCTATAAGGTCTCCCTGGAGCCTTCTCTTCTCCAGGCTGAACAACCCCAACTCTCTGAGCCCGTCCTCATAGGAGAGGTGCACCAGCCCTCGGATCGTCTTCGTGGCCTCCTCTGGACCCGCTCCAACAGATCCATGTCCTTCTTGTGCTGAAGGCTCCAGAGCTGGACACAGTACTCCAGGCATATTCTGTGCTTTTAAAATTACTCGTGCACATACCTGGTGCTTATAAACAAACTTAACACAACATACAGCCACTTAAGAACACAAGCTTTTTAGCAGCTGGCTTTTAAAATCAGAGTTTATGGGGCATTTTAGCTCCAATGCTTTGCTCTTCCCTGCTGAGCTGGGAAGGAGGAAGCATTTCAGAAATAACCAAGAGAAGCTCAGGTTCATCTCATTTTTGACATGGTGGAGGGGGCGCAGGAGGCTTTAGTCAACAGAGACCGATCACATCACACTAGCTTCGAGGAGATTCAGGGCATGCATCATTAAAAGCTTGCACAGTAAAAATAAGAAGACAGGAAAAGTAGAAGTCATACTCCCAACAGACCTGTCAAGTTAGTCCCATTCTGCTTTCTCCTTGCTTTATGATGCATGCTCCAAGATAAAAATCACTGAGAATGAAAGCAAGAGCCAGAGTGGCAAAATCAACGTTGTTGAGGGCACATTAAATTTTGTATTTCTTTATTACTACTCCTACGTTAATTGTGCCAGTAACTGCATAAACATAAAGCTTCCCAGCTCAAATGGAAAATCAAATGGAAAAGGACTGCAGACCTCAAGTTATTTATATGGTCTTATTAGCCAGCTGAGAGTTACTATTAAATATTTTTATTGTAGCAATACCAGAATGTCCCAATTAAGATAGGTGACGAAGACAAAAACACTCAGATATTGAAGGAGAAGGACATGAAAAGTGCACAAACAGTGAAAGACCTAAAAGGTTCAAATCAATATTGTTTACGCTAACAATATAAGAGTAGTTTCCAACAGACTTACTCATTTTATGTAATTCTTGAAGCAGCACCAATCTGCAGAACCCAGTGCCAAAAATGTCATTGAAATTGATACATAGATAGAACTGCAAAAGAGAGACTAAGGAGAACATCTCCTTAGATCTCCAATAGAACATCTCTGATAGAAAACTGGATACAAGTGTAAGTGTATTAAATCCTCAATTATTGGGAACTATTTCCAGCCACTCATGGAGATAGGAAGAAACTGTCCCACTGGAGAAGTTATGCCACAGTTTCCACTGTGGTTTTCCCCCAGTTCTCCTTTGGCCAGCATCACCCTGACACTGCAATAGATGGACCACTGGTTGCTCCGACTGAGTCATTCCCAGTATGTTCCTGATGAGATGAGGCTATCTATTGCAAACAGAATAAATTCCAGGAAGATTTAATGAATTACTACTAATTGGAGAGCTAAGTGAATAGGTATAGTACTGTTAGGGTTGCTATTACTATATAATTTAAAAATAATTTCCCAGTAATTGATATTAATGAATGAGTCTATTACACAAGTCATAACTGATCTTGCATCACCTGGAAATGGGTGATGGAACTTGTGTGAGAGGGAGCCATGCGGCGTGTGAGATAATAAAATAGTTTCCTTCCCATAGCACAGAAAACTGTATTTACTGATTTCATATTGATGGAGATAATCACCTTTACTTCTGAGCTACAAAATACATTTATAAAGCTGAGGAAGCATAAATAACTCTGAAGCTAGTTTGTTTATTGAAGGACTAAGCTTTTACTTAGAGTTCCCTAGAATTTCTGAGTGATGTCTCTTGCCCATAGGACCATCGATTCTCTGTACGAAGAACTAGCGGAAGAAGGATTACTAATAAAAGCCAAGACTGTGAATCTCTCCGATTATGTTGGTAAAGTACACATTTTACAGCTAATACTGCTTTTAGTCTCAAACCTCCAGCCATTCAGTGTTCGCTGACCCCTATTTCCAGTCAAGAACGAGTTAAAGAGTGATTACACTTTCAGGACTTTCCGATTTTAGTATCTAAAGCCACATATGCAAATGAAGTCCGTTTCTGCAGGGTGCTTAGCACCTTTCACTTCTGCTGCTGAAACCAGGACCTGCTTGTAGAGCTGGTGCTTAGCTCTAAGCACTGACACCTGGAAGCCTTACATGTTTTGGGCTGTCACAAGCCACTCGGAGGTGGAACACGGACATCCTTTAAGGAGCACTGGCCAGGCACGGGCAAGATAGTGCAAGGCCGTCAAACTAGGGTCATAATCCGTCCAGAATATTGCCCAGACAACAGCAAAAATCATACCTTCAGCATTTGTTCATTCAGCAGAGAAGACTCAGCCCCTTACCTCTACCTCCCTGGTTGCCCCTGAACTTTGAGCAGCACTTTGAGGCACATCTGGCCCTTGATTTGAGCAAGACATATCTCTGCCTAGTTCTGCATTTCATAGTCCTCTTGCCCGGTTTCTGTTACCTGCAGCTGCAGACACGCTTGCCCATGCTCTACACAGAGCAAAAAAAGCCCCTAACTTGCAGGCTGCACAGGGGTCTGACATCTCCAAAAGCATTTGGTGACATACAGTAATATCACAGCAACCTTAGCAGCAAAGAACCCCAAATTCAATCGTTTCAAAAGGCCACCATTGTTTGAACTTACAGCCGTCCAGAAGTCACAATGCCACTGGCTGTTAGTATTGCATGTAGCTGAGCCAGAAAAGCTGGATTCTCGTACATCACCTCTAAATGCCATGTTTATAAAAACTCTTATAAGCACGAGTTACTGCCTTCAGAGTCTTTGGCCACTCTGTTGAAGACTGAATTAACAAGTATTCCATCCATTTTATGCTCAGTAAAGATCACAAAGTAAAGTAGTGGAAGATTTTCATTATTCCTTCATTCACCCAACCAGTACCATCAAGGTCACTGTTGTCCAACAAACATTCCCTATCCCAGATGTTTTGAAAGCACATCTTAGCCAGTGGATAATAATTAACAGCTGGTAACATCACACTTGGAAGCAGCCTGAGGTTGCTTTGGGCCATCTTCCCCTGACCCTGAAGTTTGAAGCCTTGGCTCCTCTGCAGCCGAGAGCAACACAAGGGCTGCTCCAAATTACACAGGGAATATTCACGTCCCAGCAGCAGAAGATTTTAGGCACAGAAGTGCAGTCTGGTGATATTCTCACCTGGCTGCCTACACCCGTGCCAGGTCCCCCACATGTCCCAGCACTGCCATGCAGACCGGGCAGCTAGCAGGTGGCCCAGACTGTCAAAGCCAGCTCTTCCGCACTCAAAACCGAGTCACTCTTCTTGAGTGACCAGAACAATACGCAGAAGGCCTTTAAAAATTGGCCTACGATTTGGACCTAGCTTTTTTTTTTTCTTTAAAAATACAAAAAAACCTCCCCCTTTAAGGTTCTAAGGACACAGTCAAAGCCTGCAGAAAAATAAGTCATCTGCTCCACTCTTACAGGGCTGAAGTCTACGGAAGGTCACTCACTCCCAGTTCTGGGGAAAAGACAGAGTGGAATTGCACTACACCGCGAGTAAAGGCACCAATATGTCCCCCCTCTATGACAAACCGACATCACTGAACTAATTTTCTTGGTGACCTTATCTAAATTAGTCAGAGAATATCCACTGTGATTTATGTTCAGTTGCAATTAAACCCTTTGATGCCTTCTAATTAAATCTGTGAAGATTAATTCCTATCCAGTTTTTTTTTTTTGATTTCTCCTTAAATAAAAGATAAAACCTGAAATGAATTTTATTCTTCAGAGGGGAGGGGGCAGTTGCACCAGGGCTTGTCTGCCTTTTTGCCCTCAGATTACAGCTCCACTTTCTCTCTGATTTATCTCCGCTCCAGAGAGCTCTAGTGCTCTCCCGTTTTATCTCCAACAAAATGTAATATTTTTTTTCCATAGTATTCACCATAACGACATGTATTTTATGCTAAAAAATAATCATTGACTACGTTTTCACAACTGGTTTTCTTGCTGGTGGCCCATCCTTCTGGATCTTTGTTCTCTAACATGTCCCGTATATGGGCTTTGACAGGGCAAGCAATGGGATTATGGCCCTGTAACGAGCGCTGAGGCAAGATTAGATTGTTTCAGTTTATTTCAGGGATTTTTTTTTAGTTTTCTTGGGTTGTTTTGTGGAGGATTTTTTGAACAAGAAAAAAAAAAAAAGGTGAACTGCAAAGCATAGGAGCCCCACCAAATTAGGTGACATGCCTGAATGTCTAACATAGCAAGAAGGTGAGATGTGATGCAGCCGGGGAAACGCTTGTTAAAATATCTTTTCCCCCTTTTTGAAATCCTTTTGATAGAGCGTGGTTCACTGGGATTCCAGCCCTGCAAAAAAATCGCAAATCTAGAAATCCATTGCCAGCAGCGTGATTTATGGTGCTACTAATGATTCTTCTCCACAAAGTTTCTTTAAAAGGTTACTTGATACTGACTGCTCCGCTGAACACCTTCCACAGGCTGGAAGGGAAAGTCCACAGTGTGTTTTAACTTCATTTTCCTTTGCAGTTCACCATTCTGATTTCCCCGGGCCACATTCCACAACAATATTGCCCTGTTCGAGTCCCCGTCCCTTGCCGGTTTGCTGAGAGCATGTTGTATTGGTATTCTCTGGTAGTTTTTAATGACTTGAGTTATGCATTTTATAACAATGCAGTGTCACATTTATTAAGAACGTGCTTCCTCCCCACAGGCGAGTACAGCTATCTGGGGACCACACTTCGTCAGGTAGATATAGAGCCAATGCCCTCTCTGGCAGATGTCAGGCAGCTAATAGCGCTGTACGGAATATTGCCATTAGGTAAGAGCACAGCAAAAAATTACTAGAGGGCAGAATACAACGGCTTTGCTTCCTGTCACTAACCTGCATTTTTACTGGCTTTGACAGGGCTTGATTAATCGTAATCTAAAGCATTTTGCAGTATAATTGTTTTTCAATTAAGCCTTCTGAGTGAAGACCGTATCATTTTAATAGTGCATAAAGGAGCTTGCACACGCTATTGTCAGGTATTGCATTTCCATACCGTCTCTGTTTGCATGTTAACAGTTTGTGAATGGCAGCACATAAAAGGAAATCACTTGGGAAAGATAATAGCTAAAACAAGCTCCAGTGATCAAAATTCATCAAGTTAAGAGAAGGGCTAAGGTTGCAATTTACCTTTTACAAGCTGGCTAATGTTACTCAGTACTAAACAACGCAATCATTTAAGGAATTAGTCTGACTACATTTTGTACATCAGAGAGAAGACTTTTTAAATGCCCTTGCAGTTTTAGTGCCAGACTTAGCCAATATCTAACGAGGCTTTGCTGGGTCAGGTTGTTTGGTTTTAACGTAAAGTCTATCCCATGTTTTACTTGGGAATGGCACGAAGCCAAACTCTAAAGATTGCAAGAAGCGCCTGTCTCAAGGGCTTCTACTCATACTTCCCTTGCATCCTGTTCCGTTCCCAATTGGATTTCAGGGAAATTTTAACTAGGCATCTTCTCCCCCAGGCTGTGTGTCATTGTCTGCTCATCCCCTTTAGAGGGCAAAATAACCGATGCCTCCCTGCCTCCCATTCTGGCAAATGGAGCAGAGATGACACAGAGCTTCTGCTTTTCCCTGCCTTCCAGAAAGGTGGGTGCTCAGGCTATTCCGTACGTACATACTCTTGTGGCTCTCCTCGGGCATTTCCTGGCTGCCCCTATCCCCACAGCAGGCTCGATGCGTTGGAGAAAGCTTGGTGCAGAAGTCTTGCTCTGTTTGGGTTTCAGGAAGAGAAGAGTGCTCGTTCTGAAGGGTCAGGGTAACAAACTGGATGCCAGCAGCGCCCCTGCCTTCCACCTAGACAGGTCTTCCCATCTGAAACACCCTTGGCTGTTTTTTGGGTAAACCCTCAGGGGCCGGGTGCGAGTCTGACCACAATCAGCTGAGAGAGCTCAGCACTTATCCCTGTCTGCATTGACCACAATGTGGTATTTCACATCTAACTCCTCCAGTGTTGTGTTTTAACACCATCTAATCTAGGGAAATCAAGCCCCAAGACAAGAGGAAAGGGAACCCATAAATTTTCTGCCATTTATACAATTGGCTAAAAATCCAATCCAGGGAGAAGAGACCCTAGACTAGTTAAACAAACAGAATATATTCGCAATCACAGTTTGAAAAATGCCTTCGAGTAAAAGAAAAAAAAAAAGAAGGTCGGTCTTGCACGAGCCAAAAAAAGGCAGGGGAATGGTTTCATCTTTTGGGTGATATGTTATGGATGACATTTTACTTAATTGGTCTCAGAACCAGTTAATCATAATATAATTGTGTACGTGTAGAAGGGAAAGTTTTTCTCAGAATAGTCACCTGATGGCAAGGAAAGCTCCAGCTTAAACGGCATGGAGAAAATTATAAGTAGCTGAAAGGAGAAATAATAGTAGAAGATATACTTCATTCGTTAACCGCAGAGGAGTCTGCTGCTCCCCTTATAATAAATCTATGTGTAATAGTAATAGATTGGTACGGAACGACCAAATATTAATAAAGCCTGGGTGGCTGACAACTTCACTACATCCTGCACAGTGCTGTGATAATGGCATTCATCTTAGCACTCAGTTCATTGTCATTTATTCAGGGCGTTAAACCATGAGGGCACAGATAGGCAGCCTGATCGGATTTGTTTTTAAAGACCATCCTTGGGGGACCAAGCTGTCCCCCTTAACCTGGAGAGCTTTTCCAGGCTAAGCCATAGGCTCCCTCCACAGCCCACCACCTTTGGGGCCAGGTCCCATAGTCTGATAGATACCGGTCTCAAAGACCTTCAGAAGTAGTGGATGCTCACACAGGTTTTCAAATCTGACTTTATGACAGCCACCACAACTGGCACAGGATGTTTTTAGGCATCAAGGCAGCGATGTTACCTAGCTACCGGTGGGCATGGATAAAGCATTTGACATTTCCTGCTACTTCCATCTCCAGAGGTTCACCTGTACCTAATTCATACAGCAACAGGCCTGCAGGGAAGACAAGTTCTATCACCATCAACCACAATCTCTCTCTGTGGCGCTGTTTTTACAACACAGGCATTTCTGCTCGGCTTTCCTCAAGTGGTGGTGCATATTTCTTACAGCCTGTAATGAATTTACCTGGAGCAGCCAGAGAGACAGATTTAGAAGCGCTGAGCGGTCAGCAAGTGGCATTTGCATTTGCTCACCCAAATAAAATGAAGGGAACAGAAAAGGATCCACTTTTTCCTAGCAGATATATCATACCAGCTCTGCAACGTGCATCTGCCACGTTCCAGACTGGGGAATGACATTGACTCCTCTGCACATGAGCTAACACTCAGCAGCCACACGTAGAGGGGAATATCAGCAGGGAAGGATTTTGGAGCAGAGCTAGCCTAAAGCAACAACAGTCAGTCTCTCCAGTGCTCACTGAACAGCAGTAATAGTTAAGAGGAAAAATTACCCAAGAAGGGAAGTGCAGGCAGAAGTTAAAGGAGAGAAAACAAAACACATGGTAACATCTGGTTTCAAAATCACTGGCAAACACAGCTCCAACAAATAGTCCCATTAGTTTGTTTTCTTTAAAGATGGGGAAGCTGGAAAGTATCATTTCGGACAGGAGGAAGGAATTCTGCTAGACTTATGTGCAACGTGAGTCTATGCCCTCGTTCTGTAGCAGAAAGCGAGGACCTGCTCTGACAACAAATGGAAAAGCTAAAGCCACAGGTACACCTCTAACTCTACTCAGCCTGACAGCCGGGGGAGGATGTTACCAACTGCTGGGAACTGGAGGCAAGCGTCCCTCTGCAGAGCACCAGGCTTGTCTGCGCACATAGCCACCAGCAGCAGTTGCCTTTCAGTGCTCTTATCTTGTGTTCGTCCTCAAAAATTTAGCAATAAATTACTTTTTTTTTTTTTTAAGCTAGATTTAGATTTTAGATATCTTGGGACATAGATTTAGAGCTGAAGTTTGCCCATCAGAAGGTGCAAGTAAGGGTGGTTGAGTTTTGCTGCAAACAGGGATGTTAACTCAGATGCGCAATGGCCACAGCTCTGGTTGTACAGAATTGAACTCAAGACCACTTATGCCATATTAAAGAAACAATGAATTCACATTATAAATTATTTACAGTGAAGAAGAAAAAAAAAAAAGAAGAATCATTCCATTACCTTTATGGCAGACTTAAATGAAAGCAGTAATACTGCCTTACGACTTTTTACAGGTTCCCAAATAGTCCATGAGAAGGCTCCTGTGGCGAAAGCCTTGTTACTAGCTGGACCCGCTGGTGTTGGAAAGAAAATGCTGGTCCATGCCATCTGCACAGAAACAGGAGCCAACCTCTTCGACTTATCAGCTTCCAACATCGCTGGGAAATATCCAGGCAAGAATGGCCTGCAAATGATGCTTCACATGGTTCTGAAGGTACTCTGTTTTGTGTACTTGTCTACAAAGTTCCTTCAGTTCTTCACATCTTTTGAATGGCAGTTCCTCCATAGCAAGGAACATACACACCAGTCATACGAGGGCAAAGCTGCCCAAGGTCCAAAGGACTGACAACCCAATTTGAAATTCCCCTCCCTGCTTTCAAGTTTTCCAAACCTCTTGTTGACAGCCCGGTGCGTGCAACGCTGTGGAGGATTTAATGCCCTTCGAGAAATCACTCGTAGTAGCCATATTTTTCATATTAACATTTGTGCGAGCTTTGTGTTACCTTGAATATGGAAAGCATCATAGATAAAGAAAATTCTGTTCTCTATTTATATGCACATCAGTCAGGAATGCTTGCCATGCAGCATTTAATCAAATACTAGACTGGGGGTGGTCAAAAATTTCCTCTCTGGGACTGTTACCATAAACCAACTCTCCCCTATACTGCTGTGTGTTTACCTATCAGCAAGCTTTTCAAAAGAGGGAATCCTAGTTCAGGATTACATTAACAGGAATGTACGAGAAGTCTGGTAATGAAAGAAGGCATATGAACTGTGAAGAACATATCCCAAATCCTCTTTAGGAAAAAGACACCATCCTGGCAGGATTTCTTCCACATTTTAAGTCCTCAGCATTTCTGCTAAGGAAGGAAGCCGGTAAACATTTCCAGACGAAATAACTCTTAGGAAGAAAAAACACAGGACATGCACTAGAAAAAGCCAAATACAATATTTTTCCAGTGCCAGAGGCCTACTAAAAGACCGAATTCAAACTGGCCTTCCCTGGGATTTATCAGATGTATTTTTATTAAACCCAGTATTACAGCAGGTTTTGTGACAGGTGCCTCCATCCCCAGAAAAGACAGGTTTCACAGTTAAAAGCAAAGCAATCCCCAAGGGCCCCATTTCTCGCTGGTCAGAGCAGTGCCTAAGGAAAAGCAACGGTGCTGTGATCCTGCCCCTTTGATGCCGTAACACTTAACGCTGGCTCTAGCACTCCCTGACACAAGCTAGTGCCATTAGACTGAGCTAATACTCCCTCTCCTCTGCACATTTCACCCTTCTCCACTTAGTTTCTCTGCCCTCATCAATAGCAAAGTACATGTCTGGCTGCAGGCGCAGCGCACAGACCAGCCTTTCCATCATTTAGTCCCTGCTAGAGCAGAAGGCCTTTAAACACAGGAGAAAGGAAGGCAGCCTTTTTACTCCTATAGAAGGTTCCAGCTAAAGACATTAAGGGTTTTTTTTATGCATACATGCATATATATATATATCACACCTACAATAACTGAAACATACATAAAATGTGTGTATATCTATGCACATTAGATCCGTAAGTATATATACACATTATAAATATATGTACACAAGTCTAGGTATAGGTGTATAAAGCGCCTTACAGTTTTCCACATTACTTGAGAACAAATGGAAACATTATCCAGCACCTCCCCCAAAATGATGGGGAGCGGTCCAAATTTACTTCTCTACTGTAGCTTTTACAAAAGCAGCAATGACATTTCAGTGAACCTCCATGAGTTACCGGGATGGAAGTTGCTCACAGTCAATCACGTGGAATAAGGGCTCTCCAGGCACTTGCTTATCAAAAGGTGACTTGTTCTAACTGCAACAGCAGCACTGCTTCAAACTCTGCTCCTCTAACAGCACAGCAAACAGCACAGAGTGTCTCTTTCCGAGGGGTATATCATCTGCATGCTCATTTCTCTGCAAAGTCATGCTGGCATAGCACCAAATCAACTACGTTCAATTTCCATTCCTAATTCCTTTGGTTGTTCCACCTTTCCCTGCCATCTTCTTTCCCCATGGCTGAGTCCAATCTGCCGATGATTTCAACTTAGATTCTGTAAGTTCTTAGAGCCAGGCTGGAAGCAATCCTCCATCCACACGGGCTCTCACCTCTACAGTTATAATCCTTCTTTTTTTTTTTTTTTTGATCTTAACAAGCCAAATACATCCCATTTTCCCTGTCTCCGGGAACTCTCAAGTCCCTGACACAGCCATCCACTCCATTTGTCCTGCCACCTCCATGTCCTGCTGCTTCTTTACAACATCCAATGCTCCCATCCCGTATTATAGTCCTGCCCCTGGGATGGAGTCACTCCATGCAACAGCACGAAGAGGTCCAGGCTGTAGCCCACCAACCAGACAACAGCTTTGCAGGAAAGGACTGGGGCTTCTTAAGGACAGCAAGTGGAATACGAGTCAACAGTGTGTCCGTGCAGCAAAAGGTCAGCCAATACTGGCCTGTGTCACCAAGAGGACAGCTAACCGCTTAAAGCAATTGATTATTCCCTGCTGTTTGGCACTTATGAGGCCACAGCTGAACACTGTGTCCAGTATTGGACTACCCTGTTACGAGACGGGCTTTGACAAGCAAGCAGGTCCAGTGGAGAGCCGTGAAGATAAGGGGGCTGGGAGTGCATGAGATAATCTGAACAACAAATCCAGTTGTTTCAGCTTATTTTTCACCATGGTAAAAAAAGTCTGGTGTAAACATATTTGGATTATTGTAAGACTGCAATATACAGTGGGGCGTATAGCAGAAAAGCCACGAAAGCAAATGATACCTTGCATCTGACATGTAGTATTTAATATTCACAGCTCTCAGTATACTGGCTGACACACCACAGCACACCTTGCTAAAGTGCGTTGCATGCAGATGATCCCTGAAAGATTCACCGCATCTCCGTAGTCAGACACTTCTGGTCATGTTGTGGGTTTTTTTTCTTTGCAAACAGCAACTGTGGCTGTTTTCAAGCAAAGTTTCTACCCCGGCTTTCCAGAAGTACCTTTATAGAGATTTAGTCAAGTAGAATACAGACCTTCCACTCACAGTTTTAAGTGAATGACAGGAAACATGACAGTTCTTTTTCTGTTATCTTATGATCCATGTAACCATCGTTAAACACCAAGATTTAGTAAATAAGAATTAATGGTGCTCTGTGATAAAGGTGAAGTAACCTTGCACTTTCGATTACCTATCACATCTGCCAACAACGGGGTTCCTGTAATGAAAGGAAACTCTGGAGAGCATAAAATGACCATTAGGAAACTTTCCGTCCATAACTGAGTGTTGGCTGCTGGCAGTTTCGTGGGAGACACCCTAAACAAGTGAATAGCATAGGAAAAAATGAAGCTTTAATTTGTTTCAGATGCAAGAGCCAAATTCTTTTTTTCCCCTCCCTTATTTCAGGGAGGAGGACTTGCAAGAGACATACCAGCCCTCATCCAAAAGAGAGGCTTGTGTGTTACTCGGAGCAGGCATTTTAAATGTCATACGGAGGAAATGACTTCTCCTACCAGAACAGGAAAACATCAACATTTCAATCTCCCTATTCAAAGGAAATGGAAGGAAGATTAATATTGAATAAGAACGCTATTGAAAGAAGCTGCGAACACCAAGCCCAAGCACTTGGGTTGTCCGAAGAGACACAGCAAAGCCTGCCAGGTCAGCTCCACTTTGGAGTGGAAAGAGAGGATCTGTCTCTAATAGAGAAGCCCTTCCCAGCAGTCCCCAAAAGAAAACTCATCCTTCAAGCGTGAACCAGAACATGCTGGAATATGTCAATTAAGCCACGTTTTCCATGTATTGAGCCAGCTTGAACTCAGTGGAGCTCTCTCTGCCAGCCCGTACCAACTGATGGCTTGGCTCTCCCGTCTTCCCGTTAAGGCACAAAACACGGCAGCAGCACCACAGCTTACAGAAACGACGCAAAGAAGGGTAGTGACGGATGCATAGAAACAAACGCAAATCCAGAAAGGATGGAGGAGAGAAGGTGGAAGGTGTGACACAGAGGTGCAAAAAAGCAGGTAGTTCCCTAAGGCTTAACTCCAAGGCAATAAAAGTGACAAGTGCTGGCCTTCCATTAGCAACCATAAGGCAGCCGTCGGGTTAATCACTACCAGAGCGAGACAACCCCTCTCGGCTCCTTTCCCAGGGCCGTGGCAGCACACACAGAAAGCACATTGTACAAAAAGCCACACATGGAAAAACGTTATTAGTGCAACACTGACCAGGCTAAAAGGTTGGGACAGAGGTGGCCAGGAGGAAATACCAGCAGAGGAGTCGTATACGTGTATCAACAGCTCGGTGTGTGCTGTGCAGCTGTCTGTGCCGAACAAGGAGTTTTGCAGAGCAGCAAGCTGCAGAAATATTTCAACGCCACCACTGTTAGGAGACTCCGTTATCAAGCTATTTGATTTTATAGTCACAGGTGACTATAAAAGTGTTCTACCAAAAAACGAATACGATGAAATTTAAGATTAAATTATAATCCCAACGTTTAGAGGCAACATAATTTTGAAGTCCGTTTAATTAATTTTTTTTCCCCTGAATCAAGTTCATTTATTTGTAACCATTGCTGTATTATCCCTTCAGACAGGTCAATTTTCTGGCAGCCTGAAGAACCAGGTACAGTTTACCCTAGTACATTGGCAGAACTCTCTACGTATTTCGCATTTCCGTGCCACACAAAAACTCTTCCATTACAGTTGAACTTTGGGAACGGCACAGTCAGCCTTTCTTCCAGGCATCCCAGAGCAATTCTTTTCTCTTGGTGCTGTTCACCTGCCAGAAGCCTAGACCCTCGCAGCGTTAAATATCACCAGTGCTCAAATATACATGTTACTTTTGCCACAAAGCAGCTTTACACTGCGTAATGTCAAAAAAAATGAAATGCATCCTGTTGGAAGACAGCATCTATAGTTCTTTTCTGTCTTACAAACCAGAACACAGTGGCATCATCACTGTAGCACTGGAACATTTGCCTGGCGAGGCTCCCACAGGTAAGGCCTAATCACAGGTTTCAAATCTTGCTGCTTTGGAGCATTTCTGTGAATATAAACTACAGAGGACTGAGTAGTTTTCGGCAACAAATTGAGCTTCCAGAAAATCTTAGTCTGGGGTCTTTTAAAATCCATCAAAGCCTTCAAGTTTGGAGGAGCCTGTGCACATCCCCTGCGAGAATCAGGGCTGTGTATTTTTTCCAAGTGCAGCAATTGAACTGCTACAACTCCGGCTTCGCCAGTTGGAAAAGTTTAACCCAAGGCTTTCCAAAATGCTGTTTGATCTTTGATCAACGTCGATAGGCAGCGGGACGAGAAGGCTTTTTTTTTTTCCCATAAGGATTTTCTTGAAGAGCAAATCAAGGATGAGAGCGGTTTTTTCCAGAGCAGGCGGCTGCTGGCTGGCTGCGGTATTAGAAGGGTTAAGGAGCCATCTGCTGGCAGCTCCCACAAATTGTTGAATGCGGCAAAGCTAATAAAATTTCAATTACAAATTAATTATGTACCGTGCATTTAATTATCCGTGGATTCAAACTGTCCATGGATAATTCAAATGAAGCACTTCCACGAGGGATATACAGTCTGCTACAGATCTGCCAACAATTTAAATTAGATGCCGATGGATTCTGGGTGTCTGATCAGTCTTTAAAAAAAAAAAAGAAAAAAGAAACAGCCAGGCCCAAATACAACATGTTGAATTTGGTCGTATTGCTGTGTATCAACACCAGAAAAAATACACAGAGGCCACTTTATACATTTAGATCATTGCCTCAAAACAGAAAGCATAGGAAAGTATCTCTCTAAGAGAGAGACAGAACGGAGGTTATTCATTGTATTTCCACTTACTCGGTGGAGAAATAAAAGGGACGAAAAAGATGACACATGTGACAACAGTGAGCATTCTTCCTTAAGACTTAAAAGGAAAGTATAGTCTGATTTAAAACTTTAGGCTCCGTTTTAGAGGACTGCGAACCACAGAAGTCATCTCTCAGCCAAATGGGGTAGATCTTCACCTCCCTGGCTGCGGTGGCCCCACTGAAAGGACAACATGGTTCCCTTTGAAGTACACAAGCAGAGTTTAGCCATTTCCAACAGCTTTTATAGCCTCGGTAACCTCCCCCACCTTTATTCCCCCTGTCGCATCCCACTGCAGGATCCGGTGCCCAGGTATGGAGATACATTGCAGAACAGCTACGCAGCTCCCCAGACGTCGTACGGCGGCATTCCCCACACAAAGCAAGAGTACCAGAAGGGGACTGTTCTCCTTAGGAAGCAAACGCACAGAACCTCTTTGCATTAACATTAGCACATGCCTTAGCAGAGAAGGAACCCTTGCCAGCAGTGAGACATTAACAAGGTCGTAAACACAAGCAAAATGGGGAGAAAGCACCACAATAACAGCAGATCCCACCGTGGCAGAGCCTCTCGGGGCAGTAACGCATGCACACATGGGCTGTAAACCTGAGTAGACAGCATGCCACCAGCCCGAACTTCACTCTGGGGGAAAGGCAGGCTTCAAGGCCAACCGTTTCCCAGTGCCTCATCTCCTTCCTGCCATCCTCTCCAGGCACGCACAGAGCGGGAGTGAAAAACGGTTGTTATCTTATGTTTCAGAAGGTAAAAGTCACCATCAGAAACATCAGAAAGCCCCAGCTGATAATCCATTCATTAGCGGTGCCAAGTTCGGTGAGGGTCTCTGAGTCAGAGTTTCCACACATCACAGTGGATTCCATAGCGGGCGAACGAAACGCAAACGCAGTTCTTTAAGAAGCTGTAGATCTCTTTTAGCAACTTAAGCTACACCTGTATTTTTCTTCCCAAGTCTTAATTTTTTTTTTTTTTTTTTTTTTTTTTTTTTTTTTTTACAAAGAATGTCAGTTATCCCATCTCTGCTTTGCAGACATCCAGGAGCTAACTGAATTCACCTGCGAGTGCGGAGCGGCGGGACTGACTCGCACTTTCCGTGGGTGTCTGAGCCCTGGACTAGGAGGATACTCAGCAGAAAATCCCCCAGGCTAAGGCTGCCACACAGCTCATTTCAGTGAAAACCACAAACTCACCCTCTCGCATGTACCTTGCAGAGGGTGTGGAGGCTTATGGAAGATGCCAAACATACCTCTGAAAATAGATAAATAGGAGATAAGTAAAAAAAATCTGGCCTTAAAGTTGCAGATATTATCGCTGTACAATTATAATTTGTCCTTTCATTCCCACTTGCATACTCAATACACTGCTGGACCAAGAAGTTACCCCTTAAGTTGCGCATTCACACAATTGCATAGGTCCACCCAGCAGTTTCAGCAGGATTTTCATACTATCTTTCATGGTACAATCTTTTCCTTTTTTAAATCCCCATTATTGATGCTAAACATTCGAGTTCCTGCCTTCCAACAAAGGAAAAAGCTCATTTTTCCTTAACGAAGCCATTCTGAACTTGGAGGTACCACTTGACATAGTCTAGGACTGACGCGTTACCGCAAATAAAGTGTCACATACCGAAGGTGGCATTGTTTCCACTTCACCCCATCGGCAGCACAGCAGAGTAAACAAGTTTAACAGCCCTCATCTGCTATTCTTTCCCCCCCATCTTCAGTCCATTTTTACTGTACAGACACACACACGCTTGGTGCTTTTGAAATGGGCCCATAAAAATGAACTTTGATGGTTTGAAGAAAAGCGTTCATGACTTTTTTCATCATGACTTAATTCTTCCCGCACTAGCTGTCAATCAGACACTGAGCTTATGACGTACGCAACCTATCGATTTTGTAAGCTCCCTCCCTGAAAGCAGCGGTTCCAGCTGGGGGGGAACAGGACAGGAGAATGGTCTCGCTCTCTCTCGTTGCCCGTTGACTCCTCCAGCCATGACTTTTGTTGCTGTGCAAACGAGCACAGCTCTGAGAGCCGCTGCAAAGTGATTAAAGTTTGGCAGCAGAACATCTAAACCACCGGCGTTTCTATAGCAATAGGGAGAGTGCAAGATGTGGAAAAAGCCTGTAGCATTGCTGCCATCCTGCTGTGAACCAGAGGTATAGTGCCTCTGACTTCAGAGCTGGAAAGCCCATTTGTATAGACCCCCCCCTTCAAATTTAACGAGTTCCATTTTAATTCTTGGTCTAACTGCAGATTAAACGCTATTTTGTAAACCCGAAGATTGCCTATCAGCCTATTTTGCTCTAAAGATTAGTATCCTCGTTTCTTATGCAATGTCTTGCTTCTCCCCCCAGCTCTTTTGCCCCCAGTAAACCAGGGAGGGATCCCCCGGGCAGGGCAGCCAGCCTGAAGGACCGGGGGTCTATGGTTTGCCATTGAACTCCAAGTCCAGGCTTCCTTTTGCAGAACCGCAACTGAATTTGGGTTGAGAAATGCAACGTAAGCGTAGCAGTCAAAGCGATCCCGTTTGGGTTAGGTTCTTAATGTTAGATCCTTAACTAGAAACGGTTTGATTTGCCGAGACTGCTGAGCAGAGCCAGCGCTAGCCGTGAGTGCTGAGCATTTCTGGAAAAAAATAAACCAGGCTAATTTTAACCGCTGAAATATGGATTCAAAAGCATAACTGTAAGCACCCAGCTATGAAATTGTAGCCATTTTAATCAGCTTCTTGCCTCTTCTCCCCCATTTTCTCTTAGGTGGCTAAGCAGTTGCAGCCTTCAGTCGTGTGGATTGGAGACACAGAAAAAATATTTTCTAAAGCAGTGCAGAAAGCTGAAGAAGAGGCGAGTTGCTCCTTTTTTATTCCAGTACAGATAATTTCTCCTATTGCATTACAGACGACACAAAGGGACAAGTGTATTTCTTAGCTTAGCACATACCAGTATGACCAGACCTGCCAAAGCTTGCTTGATAATAGCTTGTCTCACTAGCATTTTTGTCTTTTAAGAGAGTCTTGTGACTTCTTAAGAGCCCCCAAGAGGTCACATTTCTCTCCTCTAAACCTATACTTGCTTTATTTAAAAATAGTCCAGTCACTGCTCATCAGCGCGCTGAAAAGTAGAAGAGAATAATGGAGAATTTCAAAATACGAGGCAAGAAACTAAAAGTTAAGATGAGCTTAAATTGTTCAGCTCTATTAATTTGAGAAATTGGATGAAGCCAAAGTGGGCAATAAAGTAACAAGGATAAATTTCCACTGTGAAAACAAAGAGCCTGTGTTAAATAGTTATGTTTACAGATTATTTTATTTGGGCTTCCAGGAGTCCTATTGCCATTGCTTCCATTCCTTTCTCCCTTGTGCAGCTTCCCCACTAGAAAGAAAATTAAAACACTGCCCAATAGGCACAGCGACTCAACCACCACAGCAGGCAGCAATTCACACAAAATCCTGATTAGATTCCTGCTGCTTGCAAAGTATTTTACCTTTAGAACTCCATGTGAAAAATTAAACCTTTTTTTTTAAGGCGAGTCCTGTACATTTAGGCTGGGGGATGGACACAAGCCTGTATTTTGGAAGACCAACGAAGCATCACCTTGGATGAGGCTGTTACTTCTGTGAGGGCTGCATGAACTGATGGGTGTACAATGGTTGATGCCCTCTAGTGGTCCCCACACCAAAAGGGAACCTTTCTCTTTGGCTCAAATTTTGACAGCAAGTGCAGATGGGAATTAAAATTAAGACTAGGGGCCAAAGATTGCCTGGAGTACTCATTATTTTTGTCTGCTCTGATAGTCACCAGCGTGGAAAAAATTCCTCTTCCTGCCCACCCCATAGGTGAGGGTATCGCCTCAGCCTCTGCTATTGCATCCCGAGACCCACAGGGATTTAACAAAAGGTCCCTTGTGTTCTTGGTGGGAGTGGATGGCTCCAGGATTGAAATTACTCATGTCCAAGCCAGTTCACAGCATAACCAATGTCTGGAGCCAGAGAGCATGAAACAGGAGGGACAGGCAGCGGTAACTGGCAGTCTGGGGAGCCTTCCACTAGAATTTTGGAGAAGATGAGCTAAGCTTAGCCCTCAGAAGCCAAAGTGGGTGGAAGTCACTTTGCTCATCCCAGTGTGATATTTATGGTACCGTGACTGAGAACCTGGTACAAAGAAGCCTTAAGTTCTTCAAATACCCTCTAGAAAAGTAGTCTTGCTTTGCCTTCCCCAAAGGATGCACAGCAGTCAAATAGCAACTACGTTATGTGCCTAGGTTCAGTTCAGCCACTCATAGTTAAACAGATAGGGGTCACCTTCATAATTCACCCCACTTTTCTCCAGATCGGGTCCACATGATGGCTGAAATCATAGTTTGGCTCTTCAACAGCCCTTCTTGCTACTGACACATTTCTTTCAAAGTGGAAGAGATATTATTAGCTTTCAGGACGTATCCCCGAAGTGTGCGTGCTATGGACACACATTAGTTTCACAAGCGTAACAGGAGCTGCTGACCCATAAATGCCACTCTAGCTTAGTAGGTTTAACATGAGTGAAGTGTTTGGCTTGGTCTCCGATACTGGTTCAATCATTTAAAATTTTAAAATTAAGATTCCTACATGCTAAGCAATGAACACAATGAAGCTCAAGTTTTTCAGGAAGATGCTTACTATATAGTAGGGAAAAAAAATAATAAATAAGTAAGGTTTTCAAGTGAACGTTGGTGACTTGGATGTTAAGTCTCAATTATTTCTGAAAAGAAGCTTCCAAGTTATTAGACTTCTCATACGCTATCCTAACCCAGCTATTCACTTATAGCTTTATTAACAGTAGGGTGACACCACAACAATTTGATTAAGCTTCTCCGACCAACATTCACTTGCACAATATTCTGGAACAGGTTGCCCAGAGAAGCTGTGGCTGCCCCATCCCTGGAGGGGTTCAAGGCCAGGCTGGACGGGGCTTGGAGCAGCCTGGGCTGGTGGGAGGTGTCCCTGCCCAGGGCAGCGGGTTGGAACTAGGTGATCTTTATGGTTCCTTCCAACCTAAACCATTCTATGATTTTATGATTATCAAACATAACTATACAATAACAGGTTTTGCTTGATACTCATCTGTTCTGTAAATAGTAGTTAAACATTTGTTCTAAAGTCAAATAGTAAATTGTTACAAAGAGATGAATCCTGAGTTCAAAGAGCTTGTGTTCTCAGGTTAGAGCCTCAGCAAGCTAGAAATCACAGCAAAAACTAAGGGAGTCTATTTCTCACATTTAAACCATGGGTAGGTGTTGGTAGATCATAACCTCCGAGAGCTGGGAGGATCCCACACGTGGTTACATGCCCTGGCAATTTTTCTATCTGTTCAGGTCCACCAGGTACACAGGTCCAAGCAATAATTCTCCTTGAACTGGAAATCAGGATTTCCTTCTTCAAATGAGTTGTTTCCTTCCTGCTTTTCAATAACAGGACCAGCAAATTCAATAGTGAAAGGCACTAGCACAAACCCACAAATACATAAGCAGAAATCAAGTGTTTATCTGACTTTCAGAAGACAGAGGCTTTCTACTTAGGTTGAGCATCTAGTCTGCTTGTCCTAAAAGTAACTAGCCTACTAAAAAAAGCACAAAATCCTATTGTATGTAGTGTATCTACGTACAACTTCACCTTATTAACTCGAAACTGTCAGCCTCGATGACAACTCTTTCCTCCTTGTATTTACATGTCCACACTGAAGATGAACCCAAAACGACTGGAAAAGATGCTCCCTAAATTCCTTAAGGCTTTGAAAGCACAGGACAGAGTGCTGCTAGTGGGAACCACCAACCGTCCCTTCGATGCTAACCTTAAACCTTTCTGCAAAGTCTACCAAAAAATCATCCTGATTCCGAGACCTGACTACGCTTCAAGATTTGGCAAGTATTTGAAGTGATTCTGTTGATTACTACTGTTTAAAGTCCATGCTCATTGTCCAATTATCCTCAGAGCTGCCTTTAACCTCAATTCATATGCCAGGTGTGAATTTTCAATTCATTTCTGTATTGCCTAAATTTTTAATTCCTGAAAGCTTAGGTAATACTGATACAGGCTACCCCAAAGATCAGATAAATAAAAGTGGAAGCTAGGAGAAGTGTTTAAAATACTGTTCTGCAGTGATTAGCATTTCTTTGCGAGTTATTTAGCGTGCACCGAGTTCATCCCAAGGTGTTTTTTCACTGTAGGAAGGATAAGATCCTATTTCAATACACACTTTCTATTTTCAGCTTTTGACACGAGGATTCTGAATTTCTGTTATTTCTATCCAGCTTCCATACTCCAAACACACTTTGGGCATCTCCACAAAGAGAACCATGTCTTGAGGACTGCGTTTTGCCACGATCAAATTCCATTTTTGTCTTACAGGTCATGAGAGAAATTGTAGAAGCATCCATGATTTTGCATGTCTAGTTTATCAAGTGGCGATAGACAAGCCCTCCCAAAGTTTGACAAATTCATCGAGGACCCCATACGCTGAGTCAAAGCTTGTAATAAAAACCCTTATCTTTTATTAGATCAACTTACACAGGTAGAAGAGGGACAAACTTTCAGGCATGCAAGTTTGTTTTCAGGTTTGAATCACCTTGAAGTCTGCAGGAGCTCAGCATTGACTAGGAAGAAATGCTCCAAATTAAGCTTAATAATGTGAATGAATTACTGCAGAAAAATGGTAGTTTGGCGACATCCTTCAGAAGTGGCTGTTAGAAGAGCTTTTGTTCCCAGGAGTATAATCGTTTTCCCTGTGATTTTATCACAGGCATCATGCGGTTTAGTACGCTTTTCTGGGTACTAAGGAGTCTGGATGTGGTGACTCATAAGCAGAAGGGCTGTTTCGGTTCAATCCGAAGAGAATGTGGAAAAAAAGGTTTTGGCTATTCAGAATGGCACCAAACACTTCGAGTTAGGTCTCTTACTGGTGCGCTTCTACCAGCGGCTCCTACCATGAATATCCCTATTGATCACCACATCAAGGAAAACAGACTCCCTTCACGCTACTGATCTCTGGTGGATCGTGTCCCAGCAGATTACAGAAGTGAAGCCTCACTCAGTTCAGAGACCTCACTGCAGTTGTCCCCTTAACGCAGCATTGCTCCGCATAGTCACCTTATTACTAAATCGTGCAACTGTATTGTGAAGTCCAGTGCCTTTCACGGAGGCAGCCAAGGTACCGAGATGATGCACGTTTGGGCAAGCTCAAGACAGGTTTTGACTGCCTAGCACATTGTAAATCTCTCCCGCATTCAATAATTTTCATAGTGTGGATGGGAAATGGTCTCTAAGCAAGCGAACATGTGTTTCATGTTATGTTACAGCTCTGATAAATTGCTAACCGATAAGGGACATGAATGAGACCTAGAGAAAGGAGGTGATAGCAGCTGAATTTAGCTGTGTGCACTGCTGGGGACTGACCTGTCACATTCTGGGATTCTCACCACTAATTTGGAGTTCAAAAAAAAAAAAAGCCAGCTGAAGGGATTTCAAATGCAAACTTCAGAATGCCCCAAAAAGTTAACTCTTGACATTATAAAGCAGATTAAACTTGTAGCTTTACTTCTTTGACATTGCCCCATTTGAGACAGTGCCTAGCTAGTTCTTTAGCTCCAACCTTCCCTGAAGGTCAATGGAAATATGATCTTTACAGTACAGGGCACTCACCTTCCAATCTTGACAATTTTCGGTGCCTGACACCCAATTTGAGACCTAAAGAAACTTGTTTTGACAGAAAAGCCGTGACATAACAAATATTCATAGCCACAGCGCACAGCTCCCTGTCTGCCACAACACTCCCTTTTGTCACAAACCAGAATATTCCAATCTACACACAATGGAAACAGTGAATATACAATGGAAATCATTAAACTGGAACATTCACAATCCTATACTGGTTTCTTGCTATTAATCACCCAGCAAGTCAGTACCTCATATTACGCATGATCCTACGTGTAACAGCAGCTGTGGCACACAATTCATGGCTGCGCAGAAGTAGTGCTCGCTGTTGTGTGCATCAGTTCCTCTTTTATGAATTAGTGATTTAGCCAGTAATTATTGAGCATAGGTATAATTCAAGTGGAAAATCACAATGTGCCCGAGTGAAAAATGTAGCATAACGTCGTCAATAGTTATGAGCACAAGTCCATAGTATCGACATTGCAGTCGAAGGCAGAATAAGGCAGGTTTTCTCCGGTATGCGACTGCCCCAACATCCAGTACCATTAACTTCCCACCTAACGTTTTCATACTACATATGAGCATTCAAACACACAATACTCAAATCTCAAATTGTCTGTCTCATTCAAGGACCTTTTTAATCTCTATGCATAATACTTCCTATTTTTTCCAAATGTTTTCTTATACACCTTTAAAGGAAAGCATGGTGAGATGGCATGAAAGTTCTCTGAGACAAAGTGAGCATGGCAGGGGGTTGGAACTAGATGATCTTTAAGGTCCCTTCCAACCTGAACCATTCTATGATTTACATAGCATAAAACAAAAGATGTTATTACTCCTCATAATTTATTTTTGGAAGCAAAAACTCAGGCACTTCACAGACATTAAGGAAGCCTTCACATCACAGAGGCTCACAGATAAGATATACAAACAGGTTCACCATTTAACTAACAAGCAAAATGCCAACTACAGAAATTTACACCTGGCCTTTGCAACATGTGCCCGCATAGCTGGAAGACTTTGGCTTCCAAACCAGACATTGAGTCCCCGTAGCAGCCCTCGGTTCAGCAGGAGTAACCTGTGGTCAGGGTCACGGAAATAAAAACAGGCTGTTAATATAGCTACTTAACTCTACACACCCAAATGGGAATATTCTGGACAAGTTCTCTTTCTGTGTACACACACAGGCATATTTAAGTAGTTCTTCCCATTTTTGCACACATATCCACCTGACATTATGTGTCCTTTATGACTTTCTGAGAAGTACTGTCTGGTAGCCAACAAACAATCATTAATGGTTTAAGAACAGAGGTGTCTAAAGGCCTCTATGCTACAAATCTGTAGATGAAAGAAACGGCAAACAAGAAAAACTTGAATCTTGGCTTTCCTGCCTGATATCCCATATTTTCCCCTTTCAATTTCCAAATGCAAAAATAGTTCTCCTGCTTTCCTCAATGTATGTCCCTGGTGTTCTCTCTTTTTCTGGGTCCTGATGGACAGTGCTATGGAAGCACATCATCCTGCAGAACGGTGGAGAGATCACCCACTTGCTGAACATAAGCTGCCTAGCAAAGTTGTCCGATGGTTTCACCCAGGGACAGATTGTCCAGGCGGTTCAAGCTGTCCTGAGCGAGCTACGCCTCCTGCAGATGACCAGGAAGCCACTGAGGACTGCTGAGTTCATGACTGCTCTGGCCAGACAGGACCCGGTGTACAAAGAGGAGGAAGAAACATTTAAGGTGACATTAAGAGCTATGTTAACTGGCTGTCTTTCATCCTCCCCTGCCATGTCCTTGTCCAGGCACATTTGATCTAGAGACCTGCTAATTCTGCTGATGGGTTGGCACATCACTATTTGAATGATGATGTATGGCTCAACAGCACCGAACACCCATCTCCCCCGTTTTGGGATGTTTGGCAGCCTGGGCTGCTGGGCAGCTGGACGTGCCAGGCAAAGGGTCATTATTCCAGGCAGCAACTCTGCACGGGCAACACGCCTAGCATACTGCTGTCCTGAACTACTGCCTGCACCCAGCTCCTCTTGAACAGGGCGGCCTTGACACGCACGGATAGATCACGCAGGTACCATTAGTACAATGCATTGGTCCGCCGCCTTTCAGAGCTGACGCGTTCGGCAAGCCTGGCTGTATTATCTTGGGAAGGTAGATAACCTGGACACGCAAGGGCTGCAGGGTGTTCCACGTAGGCATCAAGTTCCAAGTCCTTATTTTAAATTATTTCAAACAAGAATTTTCTCATAAGAGTTTTCATTTCAGGGTTTGAAAAAAAAAAAAAAGTTTCTGCCTCAAACTCCATCCCTCTCCCCACCCTCGAGGCTATAAAATCCTGAGGGCAAACCCTAGTGCTTTTGAGGTGCGTTACACGTACCTCAAATATACACGGATCACCCTGCAAACAACTACTTTTTCCACATGTAGCTCGGTAATAATTACTCTTTCTTTCCCTAGACTAGGATTGTCTTTATGTAGTGGTTAATTCTGTTTTCACTGTATTGCTTTTGGTTTTCCTATTGACGGGAATAGTTTACCAAGGTTAAGTATGGGTCCACAGTTTATTTACTGTAGTTACTTCAATGTAGCTTAGGGACAGCTGAACTGGACTTGAACTAGCTAGTTGAGTGCAACGCTACAGCTTAGCAGCACTAATATCCCAGAAAAATGGTACAACATTTGGCTGAGGCACTTCAAGCTGACTAAACGCGAGTAAAAGCCTTGGCCACCAAACAGTAAAACCCTGCTGTGGACCAAGGAGCCCACACCAGGGCCTCCAAATGGGGTAGGACTTCTGTAACTGAAGCCAAGAGACCCCAAAAGAGCTTTCTCCATCCCATACTCCCCCAGCTTCTACCCAGACCCACTAATAAACCATCCAGTTCTCCCGGCTGAAAGGTTTCCTTTCCGTTCTGCTCTTTGAATCCCCTCTGGTTTGGAATCCCCACAGCGCCTTGCACAATAAACAGGATGCAGTTTCTAACAACTTTGTCCAAGTCTTCTTCCACTGCTAACCTAACGATAGCGCATATTTCTCCCAGCCCTGTTGAATACTTTCCAATATCCATTTAGAGCCATTTGGCTCACTCAACATAGGCAGCATTTGTGATATTTGGCAAATTACTCTTTTTTCCTCATGCTTCCTATCTAAACCAATATCTTTCCTCAGGGAAAGTTTAATGGTTCAGTGGTGCAGCAAAGAAAAAAACCCTATAATTCCCAGCTCCAAGTAGTAATCCATTTTTACCCTGAAACATGAGAGCTAGTATTTAGTGCAAGTTTAACTTGAAAATATTATTCCACTTAGTATAAACGTGCCTGTTTTGTACAGCACAAAGTATGCAGGCAGCACTTCATTTTGGGCACGGCTAAAATGCTACTGTCCTCAGCATCCCATGGCAATCGCTTCCTTGTGTTAGTTACAGCCCTTAAGAAAGTATTTCCTTTTATCCGTTTTAAATTTGTTTCCCTTAAGCATCATGGAACCTTGCCCCAGCACCTGTAATATGGCACAGGGGAAGAGGATTGTCAAAATGGCCTTGTGCATTCATTGACTCCAGTATCTCCATCTCTCCTTGCACAGAAGCCCCTCTTCCTGAGCCTCTAATCATCGCTGGACCGTTTCTGTTGCTTTGCTTTGCCCTTTTTGAAGTGGGGCGGCTAAAACGCAGTACTCAAAGTGAAGATTAGCACTGTGATGAATCTTTGATTTCTATTCACCGGAAACATGAATCTCCCTGTTTGACATTTATATTCTGCCAGTGTTCCAAAAGGAATATAAATAATGCAAAATTTGTGATAATGTGATTTCTTAATGCAATTTACTCAAATTTCTGCCCCAATTATGCATCCACATTTTTGAATTTATAAATTATTGCACCAGTGCGATTGATACAAATCCTTACCCAGCAATAACAGTAGTCCTAGAGGAGCAAAGGGCAGTCCAGCTAGCACACTAGCTCTGCCTGGCAGCGACTGGTACCAAATACTTGTAATAATACGTAAAAATATGTAAAACCCATGCCAAAGACCGTGGACGTCATTCCTCCAACAAGAAAACATTTTAACTCTGATCAGTCACTTACTGTCAGTAACTTACATCCCCAGTTCAGATGCTGGTGCATTAGTGATAAATCTACTTTTATTTTAACCGTACCTGAGGAGCAGACTTCATTAATCCCATATAGCAGTTCCGCTAGCTAAAGAGCCAAAAGCAGCCCTTATTACATGCCAACAGGCAGGTTAATTTTCTGTGTTGCAATATATCCACAAAGAAATGGGAAGAGAACAAGACAAGGCATCACGAGTCGCCTGGCTCCTCCTGCCACATGCAGCAGAGCCCTTTATCAGCCACTCGGAGTGGGCAGTGGGGTGACCTCCCAGTCCATACCCACCAAACACCGCTTTCCACCCTACCAAGCTCCCAGCAAGCTGTTGGCAAAGTTCTGTTATTCTTGCCATCTCCCACTTAAGGTCTGGAGAACATTATACCTAGGACAACAAACCTCGGGTGGAAACAGAATTTCTATGGCCTATCGCACATGGAGACATCGCTCGATCGCTGGCTACTGCCGGGGAAGCCAATTCCTCCCCAAGCCAAGAGTCACAACCACCACCTTGTCTTTCTTATCCCACTCATGTGAAGGGCCAGAAACAGCCATCTCCAGACCTCTCCCTGCCCTATCCTCTCCCAGCTGTGGCTGGTCTCCCAGCCACAGGAGAACCCATAGCTTGGCCTGAGACCATCTTTAGGACAGCAAAATTCAGTTGCCCAGGCCACTACTTTGGGGCCCCAGGGATTGCTCCCAAGCACCTCCCATGACACCATCTGGATGCAGATGTACGACATTTTAATCAGTGGAGTGCGGGTTCGTGGAGGAGGGGTGCTGGGCTAATTCAGGCAATTAGAGAGGAGATCCCAGCGGTGGGGCTGCCCAGCAGCCAGCTGGACATTTGACAGCTGTCAGACTTCATTTACCTGATGACAGTATTTAATCTGCAAGACAAGAGATCCAAATAGGGTGCCTGTCATCAGCCCCTTTCTGGGACCCAGAGAAAGCCTTTTAAGCAGCACGACACCAAGAAGGACCACGTGGGGCCGGGAGAGGAACATCAAGGGTTGTACTTCCCTATACACTCCCAATACGTCTTCTCCCAACTACTTCTCTTGCTGCTGCCTGTCTGTAACACACAGTGGGAAACTGGACAAGGCAAATTCCTAGGGGCAGCCTTACCGGGCTCAAGCTGGAGGCAGCATTTTGGATGGATCATATGGAAAAGTCAGACTTTCCAGGGTACTGCATTGGTAGGAAGGTTGAAGATGTCTGGGGCCCGAGTGAAGGGCAGAGGAAACACAGTTGGGGCATTAAATAGTGGTCTGTTGTCAGAGGAAAGACATTCCTTCCCGGGGCAGTGCATGGATGAATACAGTCGAGAAGGAAGGCGTTTCATCAATCATGTCAACACCTAGCGAGTGGCATTTTATTCTCTGGTGTGGGCAGGAGTTTGTTGGTAAAGGTTCCTGCACGTACATGTGGGGAAAGACTAATTCCTAACACACCACTAACTTTAAAGCATTGCCTCTTCCTTCACTTTACATTATTTTCACATGGCCTAGAGCTGCCTCGTTGACATTACAGTCCAGGAGCTTGGCAAGTTTGCAGAGCAACTATACAAAAAAAAAATCATTTACAAGTCACAGGACTGTGAACAGGCATCTGAAAGCAATAAACAGGTTTTTAATGTACGGGGTTTGTTTTGCTTCTTAAGCTCTCTCATTGAAATAAAAACTGTCTGGATTGATTTGCAGAGCCCCGAGAAGTATATGCTTTGTCTGTTGCCAAGTTTCAGACCAGAGGGAGTTTTGACAAGAGCTATATACCTCGGAAATAGGGTTGATCATAGAAGTTCTAACATTTCCATAACTATAGCAACACAAATGGCCCAGCTAAGTATTCCTGTTAATGAGACACACTTCAAGCAAGCAATTGCTGTACTTCTTGTTATAATAATGTTCTCAAGAGATCTGAGGATTTCATTTCTGCTTCTCCACAAGCCAGCCAGGATTTTAAGATTTTTTTTTTTTTTTAAGGAATGCTCTGTTGTGCTAGTAAAAAGTTTCTGAAGTGATCTTCCTTTTTTTTTTTATTAAACTTTTATTAAAACATATACATGCTTTCTTTTTGATTCTCCAGGCTTGGTATGCCAAGACACCACTGGGTAAAGCGCGACTCAGAGCACTGGCAGGCAGCGAGAAAGCCGGAAAAGGAAAAACGGAAGGCAGCACTAAAGGAAAAAAGAAAAACTAACTCCCTTAAGAATTATACAGCTGGCAATATCAGTCACAGCCCTGCTGCGCGGAAAAGGGGGAGGTGGTAGGAAAGCAGACACTTCAGAATAACACACCCCAGGTTACAGCTTTTTCAGGAAAGAGAATTCCTTCCTGAACAAATGTTAAAAAGTTAAAAAGTCAGATGAGACATCAATGTGACATGTAGCTCTCAGAGGATGAAGAGTTAATGACCACCGACTTGCTCAAGCATTATTTATTCTACGAGGTTTTAGGGGGCAGAGAGGTTCATTACTCAGGACTGTAACATGCCATCAACTTTTAGGCTATACTCATTTATTTCAGCAAGTAACTCTCCTTAAAAATTGATGTCACATTAATGTCTTTCATTACTTTAATATCCTATATGCTTTATAAAACTAACTGCTTTATATATCTGTAAGTCTAATGTGTTAACAGTTCTCAATAAAACTATTACAGCTATAAAGACTGCTTTTTAATTGGGATGGATTATAAGACACTTAATGCAATCTACCACAAGCTGAATATTTACACAGCCACACGAGGACTGGCACTGGTTCACCTTTTGATGCCTCATCATGGACGAATTCAGGTGTGTGGACGTTCGCAGAAAACATTAATAAGCACAAAAGCAAAGTGGTCAGGTGGAGTTCATTTCGGTGGATGCCCCAAAAATCTATTTTGCAATAGAAAACAATGCTCAGCTACCTTGTTTCCACAAACAGCAATATCTCTGTTGCTTGGAAAAACCCCAACCAAACATCTGTGGCAGAAGAGCGGCTGTAATGGCATTCTGGAACAGGCCTGTTGAGCTTTCTAAACAGTTATTTCATGCTCTGTTAAACCCAATTCACCAAGACCTGCTTCAACTTCTTCTAAACCCAGTCCTGCAAGTCCTGTTTGCGTAACCCACCCACAGGTGACAATCTGCCCCATCACATCCAGACCTCAGGCATGAAGCCGTGCACAGGTGCTGTACAGAGCCTGTAGTATCACAGTGGCTATTTCTATGGGCTTGAGCAACAATACATGAAGCTCTGTTGGCCTAATATCCACTTATCACAAGTAGCAAGTGCAGGGAACCAAACCTTCTCAGAAACACAATGAATCCAGTAGTCAACGACAGCATTTCAGTTGATGGACAATCTTGTTTGCTCACAAATCAGCAATTTTAGGGGCAAGATATTTATAAACAGTGGTTAGAACACCCTCAAGCTTTGGGGCATCCTACATGATACCGGTGGAGCCATCACCACCTTTATGTCAAGTACAGGATCTCATTCGCCAGGGTCTTCTACAAACAAGAGCCACAAATACCCGTTCTCGCCTCTAACTGCAGCACACCTACATTGACTTGACAACAAGTAACTCCCAAGAACTATTTAACTGGAAATACGAGGCACACCGTCCCTGGGGAGTCGGAGGACTTCACTACCATCACTACAGCCAGGCTGGGAGGCAGGAGGGGGGCTGCATCACTGTAGGAACCTGCTGAGGTTTCCTCCAGCACAGATGAGGTCCACCTGCCTTTGGGAGAGGGTGGGCTGAGGACAGCACATCACACCTGCATCACGTAATACTCTGCCAGTTACAACTCTGAGCATAATTCTGGGTCAGAGCAGCCGCTCACTAAGATCATATCAATATGTCTTCCAGGTAAAAGGGAACAATCGCATTTTAAACATTTCCATATCTTTGTACTATACATCCCAGCCCCTTGCTTCCCCTGCTAGAACAGAGTCATTTAATCAAAAATATGATGCCAAGCGACTCCTAGAAAACGTGCTCTTACCCAGACGGCGAGTACGTGACATGTTTTAGGACAGAAACCCTGCAGAAAGACAAAAGCTACTTGAGAAGCTGCTCTAACAAAGCTTACTGGGAAGGGGAAGATGTTGACCTGCTCCTAAGAAGAAATCCACTGGAAAAAGATGCTCCTGGAAATGGCAAAGTCTGGGAAAAAAAAAAAAAGCCCAGAAAGATTCCCACAGGCGGCCACCTGCACAGAAAACAATTCAAGGAATCCCATCACTGAGCACAGCAGAGGGAATTGGATGGCTCTGATTAATAAAGTGAATTTTCTTCCCGAGGGAAGAATAGGCTGCCATGCTATCGAACTACCCCAGCTCAGCCTTGCTGTGGTCCTCTTTTGGGGATATTTTGCTGTCCGATACGGGGCTCCCCTGGACTTCAGCCTTCCAAGCTTGAGGCTGCATCTCCAGCCCTGCCAAGGCGGGGATCCACATGGCAGGAGAGGAAGCGCTTGCTACATCTCCTCCGTGCAACACCTCAGGACATTTCCCAGTGCGCACGAGTCCTTCCCCCAGCCATCCCAGCAGGAATCTGGCTGGTGGAGCCTCAACACAACCCACACAAGGGACCCCACGAGTATGAGCTGCCAGTCCCTGGGTTTAATCACTTGCAGAGCACCTACAAACTTTGGCTTTCGTTTCTTTATTCTTTCTTTGCAGAGACTCGCCTGCTGCTGGCCTCACAAATTTGGCAGCACCTCCCAATTAAGGAAAAAAAAAAAGGTACTCTGCAACTCCATCCCCTGCGAGAAGAGCCGGACGCTCCCAAAGAAGCAGCAGGGTTTGTGTTAAAAGCCTTTATCGCTGCTCTCATCTGCAAGAAAACTAATTTGGATAATTCTATCCTTAATCTTGGTGACAGTGGAATACTCCTCTCCACAACAGGTTTGACAGCAGAACGTGATGTGATGAAAGGACCGCGTTTAGGTGGGACGTAAGCAAGCCCATTAACTCATATTTCAGCAGGTTCAGTGCAAGCTCAATAGCAAAGCAACACACTGACTGGCAACATCCATCTCCGGGGCACGACTCCAACCCCATGCAGGAAGGATGCATGAACCTCTAACCATCCCAGGGGTGCTTGGCAGGGTAGGAGCCTTGTTTTTCTCCAGTATTCCCCAGTTTATGGGGAAAAAAAAAAGCACTGGGGCAATTTAATCTCTAGATGTAACTTGCGATGGTGGCTGCTTTCAGTGTAAACTGCATATTTTATTTTTTTTTAAATTTTTTCCATGGGGATGTGGAGGCTACAGCTGGTGTATCTGCAAAGAGCTCTGTGGGTGCAGGGGGGTGACAAGGAGGCGATAACGCAGACAAACTCTGCCCTGCGTCGTGCCAAGCCCTTGCCCCCCTTCAGGGAGTCCTCTTAGTGGGACAGGGAGGGAAGAACAAGGAGCAATTTTAATACTATTTAATTATTATTACAGAAAGCATGGCTACTTGGAAATGAAGCTGTTGCATCAAGCAGAGCCAACACGCAGTAATTTCGGTGTCAGTGGCTGAACTATTCAATTAAGTGGCCCTGGCTGGATCTCCAGTGCCCGTCCCGCTGTGAGGCTAATAGTGCTCTCCCAAGGAACACCGCTAGAGATGCTCTACCAGGCCAAGGCAGAGCAGCTCTTCCCACAGATCTTTCAACCACAGGAGGATGGGAGGGGAAAAAAACAAAGAAAAAAAGAAGGTTGTGGCTTTGTTAAGCCCAGACAGAGGGCAATTGCATTCCGCTTTCCAGCCACAGCAATCCCAAAATCCGTGATGGAGGGAGGAGAATCCCCTTTGCTACCCCCTGTCCCCTCCTTTGGCTTCCAGCAAGAGGTGAGCTTTGGGGGAAGGCGGAGGGGGTTGCCAGGATGCTTTGCTTCCTGGCATGGCGGTGGGAGGTAATCCAGAAGCACCAAAGTTGAGAAAAGAAGCTGTCATGCTCATTTATATACGTAAGTGATCTAGAGAATTATCGGCTAAATTATTTAAATGTCCCATTACTATTAAATTACTGGGCATTCATTGTAAGAACAGTCATAATACAGTAACTAATTTGGTATTAATGTGAATGTCAGCGTTTCATTGCAGTTATTTTGTACTTCATCATAAGATAATTTACCAATAAATTAATTGGCTTAATTGCTTCCTCCAAACCCAGGAGAACTACGTATGACGTGACTTTTTAAAAGTGTTCATGCTCACTCCCCATCTTTCTCCTTTAACCACACCAAGTGGGACCCCACCCCCTTGGAAACACTTAGGGAGGAACAGCTGAGAAAGAGGGAGCAAAGTGTGACTTTGCTCTCCCAGAGGCAATAAAGTCTTGGCATAACCCTGCCCTGGGGTTTTTAACGTGCTTTAAATATAGCCCCCGAGGCTTGGAGCGGGAGCCCAGGTTTCAGTGCCAGCTTTACAGGGTCCTGGCTGGTGGGCAGGGAGCACAACCCCAGCACCCAGCCTCCATCCACGGCAGGGGAAGCACCTGGGAGCCATTCTTGCCCCACTGCCTGTTGTACAAATTCCCCACACCCCCTTCACCTCCCCAAGATACCAACAACCCCCAATCCCCACCAACTGGGTCTCAGCCAAACCAGCCAGAGCAGAAACTCGGGCTGTAGCTGACAGACCTGATCCAGTTGGAAATAAGTTGCTACCAGCTTGCCATGAGGCAAAAAAGTGCCCTAATCGGGATTTCAGGTGTGTAGCGGGTACCCTGCCTCGGATAAGATGTTTACCAATTCTCCACCAACCCTACCAATAAGCCTAGGAATCACAGAATGGTTCAGGTTGGAAGGGACCTTAAAGACCATCTAGTTCCAACCCCCCTGCCCTGGGCAGGGACACCTCCCACCAGCCCAGGCTGCTCCAAGCCCCGTCCAGCCTGGCCTTGAACCCCTCCAGGGATGGGGCAGCCACAGCTTCTCTGGGCAACCTGGGCCAGGGGCTCACCACCCTCACAGCAAAGAATGTCTTCCTAACACCCAATCTGTATCTACCCTCCTTCAGTTTGAAACCATAAACAAACACAGGCAGGTTACCATAGCACTTGGAATAGGCACCAATATAGGTTAGGGGTGGACCTGCTGGAAAGCAGTTCTGAAGAAAAGGATCTGGGGGTCCATGGTAGACAGTAAATTATCAATGAGCAAGCAATGTGCCCTTGTCATCAAGAAAGCCAACGGAATCCTGGGCTGCATAGGGAAGAGCGTGGCCAGCAGGTCAAGGGAGGTCATTCTCCCCCTCTACTCGGCACTGGTGAGGCCACAACTGGAATGCTGTGTCCAGTTCTGGGCTCCCCAGTTCAAGAGAGACAGGGAACCGCTGGAGAGAGTCCAGAGAAGGCTACAAAGATGATCAAGGGCCTGGAGCATCTCTCTGCTGAGGAAAGGCTGAGAGCCCTGGGGCTGTTCAGCCTGGAGAAG